>WBNO01011380.1:0-95000 GCA_013400575.1 Peucedramus taeniatus
TTCACCTGTTTTTAAAAGTTTGAGAAACTTATTTTTCAAAGTAGTAAATTTAATACAAGTGTATAATGGGAGTGTTCAATTACTATAATCACTTACAGCTACCATCATTTTAGCGTGTCTAGATTTTATAGTATTTGTGTTCTTACTGCTTTAAACTTTTTAAGAGTTATTTCCTACATAGACTCTTCTATTTTTTTTTTCATCCTTCTGTTTGTGAATAGCTTTAGCTTCAGTCAGTAAAAATAGAAATGCTTAAATATGTAGGACATGGTCTTTAGAAAATATGAAAAATGTTTGGCTGCTTTATTGTCAAAATTTTGGGTTTTTTAATGTATATCTACACATGTAGAAAGGATGTGTGTATGTTCCTAGTAATATTTTGTTTTAACCCTACATGAAGTTTCAAAAGGTACTGAAAGACCTTTTCATAAGGAGGAAAAATGTCTGTGTGTTCAAAAAAAGTCTCAAGATTTGTAGCAGACGTACGTATTGGATGTACTACTAAAATAAAAACAAAATCCAATTCTATTTCACTAAAAAAACCCCACTAGTTAGTGGCAAAATAAAGATACCACACTAATGATAAATACATGAAGCTTCTGGTTTATACTGCAGCTCATACCTGCTTGGAAGTAAACACAGAGGAAGAAATTTAAGCTGCTTCTTTAGAAAACATCCTCAAGCTTTAAAGTACATGCCTTGGAGCGCTATATTTAGCATTTTCTGGAATTAGAGAATTACCATTTCAAAACTTGGGTGTAAATTAAATAAGGAGATTATGAGGTAATGAAGCAGACTGAGAACAGGTAAGAGCTGTGTGGGAAGAATAAGAAGTGTGGGAACTTCTCAAAGTTCAGTCCTGTTACTCATTTCAGAACTCTTTGTCCTGTTGTTATACCTGTACCTTTGCTCAGGGCTGTGTCTGGCCAGATGAAGTGTGACAAGATTGCAGAACTTCTCCCTGCCTGGACACTGAGTAACTAATAAGAAAAGCTCTTCTGTGGGGAAGTGGGGTGTAGGCTGAAGCATTTGTGAAACAAGTGGTTGCAGTGTTGAACGGTGAGGGAAATACTGCTATTGGAGTATTCAAGAGCAAGGGAATATAAAATCCTAATTCTTTCATGGTCTTCTTGTGACCCACCTCAATGGACAAGAAGGAAAAAAGGGAAGGTGTCAGACAAGATCTTTTATGTGCTTTGTTGTCTGTTTCAGATTATTACTCTATTAAAAAAACTGAAAAAACCCCAACTTGTTAGAACAACAGGTGAGGGATTTCCTGTAATGGAGGAATAATACACATCCTGGAAGAGCATGCATTTCTGTTCTCTGCTGGTGTGGCTGATACAAATGCTTTGGATATTTTTGTTTGTTTGTTTGTTTTCTTAAAAATCAAGTACCTGGTAAATAAGGTGACAGCCAGTAAGCTGAAAACACTCGGTCTTGAATTTTTAAATACATCATTGCTTGTTCCTACTTTGACTTTTTTAATGACTTTGGAAATAATGTTTAAAGCAAGTAATAGGGTACATAAACTGTTTAAAGTTCTTGCCTATGGACTATATACTTTTCAGGGGCTACTAGATAGGACATGCTAAATAGCATGCATGTGCACATTTATATCTGTGTTCTTTTCTCTTATCTTACCTTATATGACAGAAATGGCCTAATAAAATGAACAACAAAATGCGTAAAATTTCCTTACAACAACAAGAATCTAAAATAACCATTTTATAATGCCAATGAGGTAGCTGACTGTGTGTGTTATTGGGTAATAAGATATTCTCTCATGTGTTTACTGCATTCAACCTTCAACACAAATATGTATTGAAGCCATAAAAGGACAATAATTGTAGTAGCACACACCTTATGTTCCTGCTGAATTATTCCTATTGCATTAATGATTCTGTAGTGAAATAATTTTTGTTGCTACTATAAAAATTTTATAGAAAGGAGAATTAATAGATTTTCAGTTTGTCAGTGACAACTTTGGGATCTCAAATTTTGTATCTGTGTAAAATAATGGTTTAAAGTGGAAGCACTGTGAGGTCTCAAAAGACTGAGACAACTTTGAAATTATTTATATATTAATAATGCTTATGTTGTATTTATAATGTATAGTATTATAGGAAACTCAGATTAATAGGATAGGACAGTGAAAAAAATACTTGTCACCATTTTTTTTGCAAAAATGGCATTCTTTGTCAGTTCCACAGTGTGTGTTGAATGAAGGTGGTTGTGTTTTAAATAGTATAAACACTCCATATTTTTAGTAGTGTCAGGTTTTATAATATTTTAGATAAAAAATAATTACTTTTTAGCTTAAAAAATGTTATCTGTATTGCTAGACTGTAGGAAACTTGTTATTTTGATGATTTTGAAGAAAAATTAGCCAGCATTTGCATCTCATATATTAGATGAAATCACATTGCCACAGAATTAGATTTTATTATTTAATACTTAGCCATCTTCCTTATGTTTTTCTAGGCTGTGTCACCTCACTGTAGAATGTGTCTATGTTTGTCTGTTAATTTTATTTTTCTTTTGAGTGACACACATATGTCCTGTATTGTGAAAATAACCTGTATCCTTTGAAGACCACTAGAGTAAGAGTAATCTACAGGAGGAGTACCAAAGAGTAGGAGTAACCAGTACTTTCTCTCAGTTGCTATCTTCTAGTTCCTTCCCACCCACACCTTGGATAGAGCTGTAAATACTGAATGACATTGAGCTACTGAACAGTGTGGTTTTCTTCTGACAGCCCTTTTTGAATGTCTGGGGCCATGGATGTGTATGGTGAAAAAAAAAAATGAGGATGGAAAGGTATGTGCTTCCCAGTAAAGCTGAATAGGCAAGTAAGGTGTTGGAGATTGTTTTGGAGGAAGAACATTCTCTGAGGGCAGGAAGCCAGAAAGCAGGAAGAAATAGGACTGTCCTAGAAAACTTTGCTTAGCCTAAAACTTTCTCATCAAATTTCTTGAGGAGAAGCAAGACTCAACTGTTATGGGGGAAATTTTTTCAAGAAGTGGGAGCAGTGTGCTGAAGATGCCACTTTGCATCCCATGGTTTTCTTCGTGTAGTCTCCGAAGTATGCAGCTCTTCTAGAGAGGTGTGCTCTGAAGAAGAATATCTAAGTAGAAAATACTGTAATGAGTATTGGGGGAAGAGTGTGACACTGATGGACTGTGGACTGCCAAAAAACCCAAATCCTGAAGTGTCTTCCATGTAGGTAAGGTGATCCACTGAAACCAGGAAGGCAGTCACAAGGGAGAGAGGGAGCTCTATACATATGGGTGCTGGCTTGGAGAGCTCTCTGCTGATGAACTCCAAGTGTCAAGGGTTCATGTCTCTCACCAGATGAAGAATGGGAAGTTTTTGCATCTTGTTTTTCTGGGAGGAGTTTGTCTGAATGAGTCTATTATGCCATAAAAGAATAGCTTTGTTAATGTTAAACTTGCTTTGGCTAATAGAAAAGCTACAGACCTGTTGGATAACAATATGATCACTTCAGGGCTTAGCCATGGGCACAAACAACCTGAGAAAACATTGCAACATTGCAGAAAACTAGAAAACCTAGAAAGCACTATTCATTACCACATCCCAGACTGTTTCTTGCATGCCAAGGCTGTTCTGAGATCCAGTCTGTTTAAGGGGGATGTTGCTGTCATTAATTGGGAAGGAAATACCATCATACTGTCCTGGTGTCTTGTTTTCTGAGAATCCTTGGTTTATAGGGATGTCTGGAGGTCCTCTAGTCCAGCCTCCCCCTTGAAGAAAGACTGTTGCAAAGACTTGATGATTTAGGCTGTGGTTTTCTTATGCCATGTCTTGAAAATCTTCAGGGATGGAGATTCCACCACCTTTGTCTGGTTAACCAGCTTTAGTGACAAACTGTGTTCCCAGCGAAGAGGTTTTGTAGCCAGCATGCAGAGGTCACATACAGATGCCAGAGTTATATCTCCGAATTCTAGGGAAAAGAAGAATGAAAACTCTGTAGATTACACTTTTTTAGTCAATCCTGATATTTTTGAGGCATTAGATATGGAAATTCTGTGTTTCATAAACACTATACTCTAGACGTATTACTGGAATTTTAAACGTAATAGTTCTGAGTCCCAGAATTAGTCTTAAAATATGAAACATTGCCAGTAATCTAAAGATATATGTAGCTAGACCTATGATTCTCATTTTCTAACTAGTTTTGAAAATAGGCTTTCCATGTCAAGTTGTATTTGGGATCCAGAATTTGGACAGATTGATGCCTGAACCTGTAATTTCTTTGATCATCTGCTTCTCACTGCATGGATTCAGCCACAAATATGGCGGCTTGTCTATTTGGCTAGATAGTGCCAAAGCCAGAGAAAAATAAATAGGCAATATAATTATTTTTCTGGCTCTGGCAGCCTACAGTGAACTGCTGACATATTTACTCAATCACCTCCTCACTTTTCTCTGAGAGTGAAAAAATTATATGATCAAAACGTCCATAGCAAACCCACAACAGAGCATTTGTTACGTGGATCTTCCATGGCCTGACCATGTAACCTTTTTCTACAGAGATGGGTCATTTCATCACAAGGAANTCTTCGATTAGTTTTTTTTCTGTGCTAGCATTAATAAGTCCTGGGAATTCCTTAGTAGTGGAAGCCTAGTAATTATCTCTTTGCTGTCAAAGAGATAGTCTAGTTGATGCTTGGTTTTTGCAATGTCTAATGTCAAGGTTCCATACCAGTAATTAGTACCAACACTTCCCACATTCTGAATTTATGGCACTGTGACCACATTTTTACATGTGTTGAGGGATACTTCAGTAACCCTCTTAACATTTAGATATTAAGAAATATGCTCTATCTCCCTAGAAATTTAGTTTGCTGCATTTTTGTTTTTTGCTCTCTGGCAGCAAGTGTAATTACATCAAATTGTGTTATTCTGCAGTGCGTTTCATTATAAATGATTTTTAAAAGAAGTGTCCTTGACATCCTGCCAGTATCATGTGGAAATGCAAAATAACTTATGTTGAAGATGCTTTTCAGTGTTAGAAGGTACTAAGTGGGCAGATAAAATAAAATCATTGGTCTGGAGGTCTGCTGGAATGCAAGTAAGTTATTGATACTGAGTATTTGACCTTAAGGTATTCTAGGATTGGATAAACAAAGAAAGAACTTTTTTCATTGGCACATGATTAATCAATGAAAGTTGGATAAAAATACTAATTTAGAAAAATGCTATGTGTGAGCACTTCTAGTAGGGTCTCAGAAATTAGCAAGATGATTTTAAGAACCTGTTTTGGAAAGTGCATGCAGGAACACTGTCTGCAGCACACGTGGATGTGTTATCATTCCAGTCAGTACCAATGTATTTTGCTACAGGTCAGACAGTCAAGCCTTTTTCTGACTATGAGCAATGCATGAGGCATAAGAGCTGTAAATCCTTAGGCCTAAACTGTAAATTTCATTTATAAAACTCTTCTATATGTAACTGAGCTGTTCCTGCTTTGCTTTTAAAGCAAGCAGCAAGTACAATAAATGTCTTTATTTGAACCTTACTTGGTTTATAAGGAATTATTTTTATTTGTATGTGAGGAAAACCACACAATCTATTGTAGCTTGGAATGCATTGTAGTTGGGTGATTTCCTATTATTGTCTTTAATTGTTTTTTTCATCAGATTGACATCCAGTAACTGCCATAGAGTTTCAATAATTTGCATATGTATATCTACTTCTGTTCAACGGTAGATGATATTTGTTAGAGGCTGTATTTATCAGTGGAAGAGAATTTCTCTTCCAGCTAAATCCTCAACTAGGAATATCTCCAGAGAAAAATTGCAAAAATGGTGGAATCACCTTAGGTCAAGAGGAGGGATTAATGTAGTGGGGTACTACTGGGAGAAGAATGGGCATGTTTGCTCAGTGTCTTACACTACAGCATAATTTTGAAGTGCATTTGGCTGTTGATTGGAACTTCTTTGTGGTGCTGTGTGGTGGAGATTTTTTTTTCTGTGGCTCTGATGGACCTTCTTTGCCACCACCTGTGCTCTGTGACATGGGAATTCTGGCCTTATTTGTGTCTGCAGTGTGTTACTACAGTGTGTCTAAAACCCAGCAAACTGGCAGACTTGTCATACACTGGGTGTATATGTTCTAATTCCAGAGATTTGGAAGGATATGGTAGCTCTGACAGTGTCCTTTACTTGTGTCCTCCTCGGCACTCGTGCCATAGAGTGCAAGTTCTCCAGATAAATACTTGTTGCTAGTGGCATTTATTTTCAGTCAGCTGTATTTGATTTGAGCACTGGATCTGGTTTACCTCCTTTTAACTTTGAGAAAGGTGAGTGATTGTCAAGAATAAATATAAAGAAAATGTGGTTCAGAGCTTCCCTTTACATATTTCTGATGCTTCAGCCTGTGCAATTTTGTTGGCTTTCCTACAGACCTTAAATACTGTTCAAATGAAAGTTTTAAAGAATGATAATTAACATCTCATTTAAATGATTAGTGCTGCATTCTTCGCTAAAAATGCCTAAGAGTATCCGGAGGTAAATATTAAACTCATGGGTCTTCTCCAGCCCCAGAGCTAAAGTACAGATAATGGAGATTTTTTTTGTACCTTGTGGTGAAAGGAATTGATGTCTGTCTGGTTTGATGACATCAATACAGTTTGTTCCCATAGGAAATAATCTCCCCAGCAGATCTGCAGGAAGGAACCTCTATGCCTCTTCAGGTTAAAAAAATTGCTATGCATAGATATGGAGATTACTGTTGGAGTTGACAGTAAAGAAAACTTTGCTTTAAGGGTTTGAAAATGTTACTGGAGAAGTGCTGCTTGGGTAAATGTTGTTACTCTCCGGGGTTATGAATCTTAAGGAATATTTCACTTCATCCCATCTGACATGGCCTCCAGTGCCTGAGGTTTACTAGTATTTCCAGAACACCTAGAGCTCAAGCATCCTTCTGTACATAACTCATGCAGTATAATTGTAAGAGCTAAGGTGACTTTACCAAAGTTCATCTGTTCCTTTCTAGGGTGGCTGGGGAGATGTTTATGGAACATAAACATCTGAGGGTTCCATTTTTTGGCAGCATCTCTACCTTATCACCAAGAGCAGCACTATCAACTTCCAGTCTTTAAAAATGAGAGTCATGGATTCCCTATGAAGCAGATTTGGAATGTTGCTCACAAGAATGAAGGGAAATACTTAATTAGTAAAAGGTTCATTTCCAATTCCAGCTCTGTCCTTGATAGGAGTGCTGGAGAGTGTTTATTCTAATGATTATTGTCCTCTTGTACTTGCTGCAGTTGCTAGGTATTCAGTGCAGCTTTGGGGGGCTGGCCTGAGCAGCTGTTACTCTGAATAGATCCCTCAGCTAATACAGCTAGAGCAGAGGTTTGATCAAGATAAACAAGATGACAGTGATAGAACAAAAGGGCTGCTCTAGTGAAAGGGGCCATATCTGACCAGCATTATGATGGCCCTGTTGCAGTAGGGGCTTGGGAAGAATCTCAGGGGCATGGCACGTGGTTCATTGTGAGACTATCCCAAGTTTCTGACCCCTTGTGTGTTCAGCAGAATGTTTTAAGGGGTGCATTAGGCAAGAAAACAATTCAGTACAGTGCTTCCTGCTTTGAAGCCTGCTGTAGGATTTCCTTTTGCTTGGAAACTGATGCAGCAGGCTGTACTGCACTAGCAGAGTGGAAGCAGCAAGGGAGGAAAGCTGCTTGTAACATGTGGCAAAGCAAATAGAAAAGAAGCCAGAATGAAGGGGCCAGAAGGAAGCATTCTTTATCTAGAATGACTGAAAATTATGATTAAAATGTTCCTGTCTTTCATTCCGTAAGACTAAATTCTCTGATCCATCATTCCACCATCCTTTTTATTTTTTTCCCTTCTGTGTTATCTTATCTGTGGTATTGCTGTCACTTTGATGGTTTAATTGCACATGTCTCTTGACCTCTTTAATGATAGCCTTCTGTTGGGCCACTTTTCCTTGCCTTGACCAGGTGGCCAAATGGCATCATCTTACCTTCTTCAAGTGAAGTGTTTCAAGGGAAATGGTTTTCTCATGCAGGGAACACTTCCTGTTGTATAAATCTCTCTCCTTGGTCTCCTTGGATCTCCTATTTGTGACTTGGGTCTCCTAGGTCTCATGTAACTTCATTTTCCTCCTTTCAGCCTCCTATTTGCATGTTAGCTTCCAGCTATCTCTCTACTTTACCATCATCTAGTATTCCTCAATGCAGATTTTTTCCCCATATTTGTCTCCTAACTCATCAGCTTTGTGACTCATAGCCCTGTTTCTACAGTTCATCAAAAGTCATTAGCAGATGCTGGGTTCAATGAAGAAACTAAGTTTCCTCTGCCATAAAGAAGATAGGACTTGTCAGGACTGAGAAGAGGTGTACTGACATTGACTTCAACTGTATCTTCCTATATAAGTGGTTGAAATACAGATCTCAGCAGCTTGTTTGACCGAAGCAATCTTGTAGAGGAAAGTGTGACTTGTAGTTTTTGCTCAAACAAAAATAAATGCTAAATCCAAATTTCTTAGGTTTAATTACCATAATTTTTTTTTTGTGCAAAACCTCAGGGACTATGTTTTCAGGAATTTTTGTTCCAGAGAATATGATTGAAATTGAAAAGGTGTGTTTATAATTGTCATCAGCCTCACAACTGGGTGACTTATCATTTGTAATATTTCATGAAGGGAATGCATTTTTGGTTAATTGTATTTTCAGTTGTGTCTGTAGTTGCACTTGCACATCAGAGTATGTTGTGCTACTTAAACAAATGAGTTAGCTGTAAAAAGGAGCAGGAACTTTATGTCACTCTGGTTGTACAACTGGAGTTTGTGAGTTAATTTCTTTTGCAATTGACTTGTTTGACACAAAGTGCAGATTGTGTTGTAGACATGCTCACAGCAGAAATCCAGTGACACTGACATAAGGTTAAAAACTGGAAAATAATTCAATATGATTGTGAAGTTTTTATTACCCAGTTTTGATAATATATAAGTGTAAAAATCAAAGGGCAGAGCTGAAGGCAATGAAAAATATGTGTACTTTTATGTTTCTTGCTTAGACATCCTTTTACAAACTAATAAAGGAGAGGTAATAGAGCACTATTGCTGTGTCAAATTTGTACAAATCAAAGTTTGGCACAAAAATAAATCAAGTTCAGAATTTTACCAAACAGATCTGCATCAGTAGAGAGTGCATTTTAAATATATATTCTTCATTGTACTAAAGTCTGTATCCACAGAAAATTTGCAGAAACACGCCTGTGGTAAATGTGCTTGTACATTTTAGTTGTTTCAAGTGTTCTTTTTAAGTTGGTGAAATGGAAGATCAAATGTGAGTATCAAATTCCATGGAGAAAAATGTGGAAAAAAAAATTCTATCACCTAATGATAAAGAATGGAGCAACTTTTGCTTCTCTTTCATATTAGAGATTTGTCTGTCTTTTGGAGGGAGACATTGTAAAATTTGGTTTTGTTTTCTTAATTGCACTGTCTGAGTAATGTTTGTCCATTGCCACCATTTTACAGGTACCTCTGTTAGGCCATACCCTTGCCTATGTCTGCAATTATTTTTTTTTTGCTTTCCAAAATCTCAAGTCTACAGTTCATCTTTTGGCAGATTCTGTGAAATGTTGGGAAGTGTTTATTATTTATTCTTTTGCTTGATTCACATGTGATGAAGTCTTGTAGATTAACTATATTTGCAGGTTTTAGTGTGACTTGGATGGAAGCTTGCTGTATGGAAATAACGGCTCCCATCTGTTTTGGAATAAATTGCTTGTCATAGTGTCTTTACAAGGTGAACACTTGTCACAGACATCCTTCTGTTTCTGCCTTGATTATATTTCTGACTTGACCACTTCAGTTTTCAGAGAACTTGAAAGTTGCTGAAGAATGACCTTACAGTCTCCATTATTAATCTCACATACATAAATAAATGGTTTTAACAGAAAACATTCAGCGCTCTGCTCATAATGAGCTGAGGCAAGGAAAGTGCACGTTCCTTCTTTCTTATATTCTTCCTTTGGCTGTGTTTTGATAGAAATGGATACTATTTTATAAAAGCAGCTAAACCACATTTTTCCACCAAATTAAATACTGAACTAATTAGTATCAGGTCTACACATACATGCTCTTCTTCTGGGTCCATTTGTTCTCTGCTCTTTTTATTAGTGTATACATTTGGTCTACTCTTAATTCCTTTATAAGAACAGTCTTTGAGAAGAATTACGGTGGTTGCTGGAAATGTGGGAGGGGTACAGCAGATACCATACTGCTGATGTTTAAAAGCATCTCAATACCACACAGAAGCCGACTTCAGTGCAAAGGATCTCTTCTCTCTCAACAATATTCCAGTGAGCCCAGAAAAACCCTGGCTTGCATCAGTAAGTGACCTGATGAATGGATTATTACAAAAAGGAGAGGACCAAATGTTTTGTGGCAACTTTGCTAGACATAAAGGTTGCTCTTTTTAACCCTTTAAAATGCCCTTTAATCAGTGGCAGTGGCCCTAAGTGAACCATTTCTGATCTAATGAGTGATTTACTTCTCTTAATCTCTCTGAGATCTGCTTCTGCTTTCAGAACAGGAAAACTACAGCTATCGTATTCTTCCTTTCTGTTTTGCACCTTTCACTACCTCCTGTAGGAATCTAGAAATATAATGGGAGGTAAGGGCTCCTTCCCACGCTGACAATTTCATCTCCACATTGAGAACACATTATCTGGGACAAAAAAAAAAAAAGGTTATGTCTTTTTCTGGTTCTTAATAATTATTTCAGTCACTTGAGAGTAGAAAATACCATAATAGATTGGCTCTTTTTTTTGATATGATGGCAAAAGTACATTCAATCTAATTGTAAGGCAACAAATCAAGATGCATGATTAAGCAACATGGAGTCAAATACAGTTCATTGTTGATAAATATAAAGTGATACTCACTAAGGAGAAAACACTTGATTAATTAATTCCTCATTGCTGCCTGATTTTAAATTAGCTGAATGCACTTCAGACATTTCCTTTTTTTTCCACCCACTCCTTGTATATCCTTGTATGCTAATTAGTGAGAGCTTCTATTTAATATGGATCAGCTTACAAAATAAATACATGCTAAAGTTTATGAGAAGCAGCTCTGAAAAAATAACACTAAGTTGTAAATCCAGTATAGAAATAAATGATTTGGCACACAGCTTTATGGTTAGCGTATTCTGGTTTTACTGCTTTCACAAGGATGCAGCTAAAATGGGGAGACTTTCAGACTATTGAAATGGAATTTGAAAAACAGTAAAAGGATGAAAATAATAAGAGTTTCCTTTTTAAAATTAATCTCTAAAACTAGGTAGTAGTGGAAAATACACTGGCATCATGTTTGGCTTTTCTCAAGGTATGATGGTAAAGGGACATTCAAGCAAATTCTAAGGCAACAAGCTAAAAACTAACACCCAGGTTTTTTCTAATGTAGTAGAGTATTACTCTGTTAAATAAATGCACTGATTTATCATTTAACTCAGAAGCTTTTCAGGATTAAATTAAAGAATTAAGTCAGTATATACATGTACCAAGAACACCCACAGCTTCATTAGACACAATTAAATAAAAATTTAGGAGGCATATGCATTTTCATACGTCACTGCATCAGGCACCTAGGAAATGACAGGGGTTTAGAAGAATAATTTTCATGTTATTCTCATGTAGTATTTCGGATTGAAAAAGAAAACTGCTTTACTCTTCTTAAACCTGGAACTTTTGAACATATGTGTAGGTGAGACTAAGTTGGACAATCAGTTTTAATGAGAACCATGTCAGCTTTAAAGGTGATGTAGAACATCAGTGCAGAATCCTGAATAATGCAGGAATAAAACTTTCTGTGACAATTACATGAACAGACTTTCAAATCTCTGTGGCGTTTTTGAAAGGAAACCACCATGCTTTTATAGCTTGGTGTACAAATGCCTTTGCATGCACCTCATCTTACTTCTGGAAGGGATCAAGATACTTGGATAAAAGAATCAACAAAAGGAACTATTTCTCCAATGTGTACTTGTATTAATTTTCTTGGTGGGAAGTAACTATATTCTCTTTTCTTAGAAAGAAAGAGAACTATTAGGAGCTTGGCTGGCAATTCTGCAGCTAAGCAATACAGAAATTGAAATTACTGGTTGATGTGGTTAGGGTGAATCAGTACTGGACAATACCAAGTGATGAAATCCTATCATCTTGAAAGTATATCTCAAGTGACCAAGTTAGCTGACATCAGATTGTCTCCATTTTATTGAAATACCTGTCTTTAGATTATCTGTTCATGTCTTTTTTTGCCAATGGAACATGGGACAGTATTGCTTCTTTAATTTCTGTTTATATAGTTGTATCTTGGTTTGTAATAAATAAATGTTCGTGTCACGTAAATAGAGAAGAGTAGCCTGAGTCTGTTGCTGTTGAGTCTGACAACAACAACTGCATTATTGTTTGAGACAGTTTGTAACAAACTTAATGTGTTTTCGCAGATACCAGTAGTTTGAGGGCAGTGTCATCAGAACTGTCGATATTATTTTGTTTGGAAAGTGTAGCTCAGGATTGCTTCAAGGAAAGTAGAACTTTCCAAGAGTGCTAATTTAGCCTTGAATAGGGATACTGGGGGTTTTTTTGTAGATAGAAAGTAGAATGAAACACATTTGAGATTTGGTATTCTCTCAAGACTTCCCTAAGCTTTCCATTTTTTAGAAAATACTTTTTTGTGCCACCTTCTTAAGAAGGAGAGGTTGGAGAGAGAAATGTGAGTTCCATTCACATCCTCAGTTGATTTTCACAAGAATATCTCTGGCTTCATTAGGAGTGAGACTCTTAAAGCTCCTTCAAAATCAAAACCAGATGTGCCAATAGTGTGCATTTTCAGTGTAGTTTTCTTCTACTCTTTTTCCTATCTACCCCTGCCCAACTCAACAAAAAAAATTCTTTTGGAATGGTTATTTTTCTGACTTCATTGAGGTGATTCACACCATTTGTTAGGATCCTTCAGTAAGGCTGTTAAGTTTTTGCTTAAGTTACCTTGCTTAATTGGATTTGTGTATATTTATAAAAATTGAAAGATAAACATGAGGCTGTTTTAAAATTAATTTTTCTGTTTGTAACATTTTTGTTATGAATTTCAATATCCATTTTCTAATGTACTTGCATGTAGCTTATTTTCTTTATCACATGCTCTGTTTTACATAAACATCTTTCCATCTCCCTCCCACCAGTTTACAACTTACAACAGTTTTGCTGTTGTACAATTTAGTCAACTGTGTCTTTCCCCATCATTATTAATTTTCCCTTTCATCCTCCAGTCCTGCTATCATATTTGACTTTTGTTCCTCTTTTCCAAGAAATTAGGTCTGTTCTAAATACTACAGATGTTTCACTTCGATTTGTTTGAGAATCTTCCCATAGTATTGGCATGATCATGGTCCATGACCCAGTTATCTCAGGCTTTGGCAAATTGCATATTTTAATTTCTCCTTGGCATCTCATGATCTTTATCTCTCTGCTGTTTTCTTTCACGTAAGTCTTCATTTCTTGCAGTCTGCTGTAAATGTGTTCCTGGAATCCTTTTCCTGGTTTCTGATCTCAGTCTGCATCGCCTCTCCTTCCAGAATTTAACACAACAATGCCTCTCTCTCGAATATATCTCTTCCCATCTCTCTCATTCATGCCAAGTGTTCTGCCAGCACAGTGTGCTGTGCCATTTTTCCACTTTGTCCCAAAGTTTGACTCACACCTTCCTTCACAAAAGCTTAGATTCCTGGACATTCATCAAGTCATTGTCTTACGACTTAGTATTTTTCCCCACAACCTTCCAACACTGATATTTTATAAATTTGTTTAGCAGTCATTTTGGAAGAGAAAACCTTTTAGGGTAAATGATAAGTTTTTGAAGTAAATCTTCCCCCACTCCTTCTCTCTTTACCAAAACTACTGTTGAAAGAGATTGAAAAGATGAATCAACACTTAGAAAGGCAACTTCATTCCTATGAGGGGAAAGAGAAATAGGTTAGTGGCTTGATTTGTTTTCATCTGACCTAAGACCTGAATTGGTTATAAAACACCCTAAATATTGATCTAGCTGGGGGACAGTGCTGTAGCTTTGTACTCACTATAGTTGCATTCCTTGGTTTAGAAAACCTCTACAATATTCTTCTTTACTAAAAGTATTTCAGTTTGAGAAATAAAAATATATTGTCTTAAATGCTAGATATAGGACTTACAGCAGTTTGTTCTAGCTAACAGTGTTTTATCTGCTAATGTTTCTTATGTCAACTTTTGAATAACTTTTCAGAATGTAGGCATGCAATTTAACAATGATATTTTGAGCAGAAAGTTTGATTTATATGCCGAACAAATCAACAGTATGATACTTAACTCTTTGTTTCTAAATCTTCACCAAACTTTCCTAGTTTGCATTTTTGTGCTTACATGTGTATGCATGTGTATACATGTTTGTGTATGACATCTCATAAGTAAAATCTTTCATATCTCTGCATCAGGGGAAACTACCAATAGCTTAGAATTACATCTGAATTAAATTCAGTAAATAAGTACGTGAGAGAAGCAGGTAATTATTGCTACAGCAGGCCTGCTAGTCGAACAAATCTAATCATCAGCATGCTAGTTAAAATGAGAAATCTTTCTTTTCGTTACCTGTACTCCTGTGTTAAAGCAAGTACCTCGAATGCAATTCACTGCTTTCTTGAATATTCTGTCATGTTTATTTGTTTGCATTTTAAAATACTAGGTAGATGATCTAGCATTCTATCAAAGTTTTATAATTCCCACTTCTAGGTAAATTATGTAGGTAGTGTGGCTTTAACTCATGTTTGATTAGATGCTGTATGTTTTTAAATTAATTTCTCTCTAAGCTTTTTGCAAGGAATAGTAACCCAATGCAGAGAGGTTACAGTACTATGGACTCTGTCTGTTCTGCCTTAATGATACAAGGGAATAGTTGAGCAAGAATAAATGAGGTACTTTTGGTGGGTAGAAATGTGAGCTGACTGTCAGTGTGAGATTGGTTCTAGGAGCAGTTAGCCAGCAGTAATAGGGCACACTTGAGTAATTGAATTTGCATAACAAGGCTTGCTGAAGAGATCTGACAGGCTCAGAGATTTGTCTGGCTGGAGATCTCCAGATGGACGTGACCACACAGCAGCTGGGTGGCACGTTTCTCAGCATGGTCAGCAACACCCAGACTGTCAGCTGGCCTCTGCAATTGCAAAGCCCTGGCAGGCCAGCTGGTGGCTTCTGACAGCCAGTGGCCCCGTTAGAGAATCTTTTCATTCTGCCTGTCAGGGTACAGGACCTGCAGGGACCAGTGGTAAGATGTAACAAGTCACCAGTGAGAGTTGTTAAGATGCTTCAGAAACCTGCTTCTGTGAAATAGCTGCTGCTTTACCGCTGAGAGTGAACCTTCTGAAAGCTTTTTCCATCCTTTAACAGGGACAGGACTAACCTGTTCTCCAGCATTTTGTTTGGAAATCTATTACTTGGTGTTAGTTTCTACATGTTTAGTTTCAATACCAATATTTCTGCATCTAACCAATCATGCCCAGTCAGTAACAGAAATATATTTTATGTGCTTATTACTTTCACGAGAGAAAAATACGAAAGCTTTTGTTCCTGTGTCCCTTCCAAGGATACTGATATTTCTGTATTTTAGATTTAGCAGTTCAGTTAAATAGAGTAGTTTATGGAAATACACTGTAAAGGAAGACATTAGAAACAATGGAGGCAACAACTGTTTTAATTGGTTAGTGTGCATAAATATTCTGTGTGGGTAGGAAAATAATATCCATAATACTAGAAATCTTGTCCTTTGTCAACCTGCAAGAAATGATGCAAAAAATTAGATCTATATCTGCCTCAGTCCAAATTGCTTGGTCCTAACACCCCTGAGCCCCAGCCACTAAGCATTAAGCTGTGGGATTTAAACTCTGTGTGCCCTTGCAAACTTGGGAAAGTTCCTGTTCACCAGGAGTTTAGAATTCAAGTTGTTCTACTCCCAAGACAGTAAAAAAACCACTAATGAGAGTTACGTATTCTCATCCATGATCTTACTTTGCCCTGTTTACAAGGTGGTGCCTGCTGTCTAACATACAGGCTACTGATTTGAACAGTCCTTTTTTTTTTTTTGTGTATGCAGAACCCCACCAAACTGGAGGAACTAAAAGTAGGTTTCTTATTGGATGTGGTACTCCTAACCATCCTAATTTCTAAAGGATCTCATTGTTTCACCAAGTCTATAAATTTTGGGAAGGCTGGAGGAGAGACATGTTTAGTACTGTTCTTCAAGTGTTGGTTTCTGGGTTGTTTGCATGGTTAGTTGATGCCTTAAGTTTTAGCTTTCGTCTTTTTTAGATTCTGTGCTGCCTAGGTGTGTAGCTCTGAGCTTCGTATTAAGTGTTAGTAAGCTCTCTTCACAGAGAGCAATCCTTTTCCAGCTTAAGACCATGGACAACTGTTACAAGTTTCAGGCCCAAAAAGCATAAACAACAGTGGACTGAAGAGAGAAAACAAGCAGGATGGCACTTGATAATCTAAAGCTGTAATTGGACAATTAACCCCAATATGTAAATGAACCAAAAACTTATAAAAGTGTGAAACCTCATGACCAATCGTCCATTTTGTGACCATTTTGGATCCATCTTGGCTGTAGCCCTGGCCAGGCTCTTGTACTGCCCAAGGTGTATCCTTTAAGGCCTTTCAGTGCATACCTACTTTATTATCTTAGCTCTGTCTAGTCTCTGTTCCAGGTTTAGCCTCTCAAGGCATCGTATTCATCCATGGACTTCTGTCCCATCACAGAATCATAGAATCATGGAGTGGTTTAGACTGAAAGGGCCTTAAGGATCATCTAGTTCCAACTAGTCCACTTTCAAGTCAGTAGCCCTAACTTTAATGTTTTTTCTGAAAAATTCAGTGTTAAAGATGAACATTAGACCCATCCTTCTAACTGTGTGCTTGCTTTCTTCCTGGCAAGTAGCATTCAGCATTTTTAAACCCAACCAGTCAATTACAGAATAATTACAGAATTAGAGAATGGTTCAGGCTGGAAGGGGCCGTAAAGATTGCCTAGTTCCAACCGCCTGGCACACGCAGGGACACCTTTCACTAGACCAGGTGGCTCAAAGCCCCATCCAGCCTGGCCTTAAACATTTCCAGGCATGGGGAGTCCACCCTTTACCCTGAAAAGGGAGTACCCTTCCAGGGTAAGCTGTGCCAATGCCTCACCATCCTCACTGTAAACAATATCTTCCTAATATCCAGTCTAAACTTGTTCTCTTCTAGTTTAAATTCTGCTACCAGATTTCTGTCTTCCTCACTCTATTAGTCCTGTCACTTATCACCCTTACCACAAACTTTATCTAGTTCTTACATTTGACTTGTAAAAGCTTGGGTGCCTTTACCACTCTGAAGCCATGGCTATAGTCTCTTAACTCCCCACTTCATAGTTTGAAGGTTCTCCTACCCCTGGAAGACTCATCTAATTTAATGATTCATGTCTCTGCAGGGGGGCTAGGAGTTTCTGCCTGGACTTCTGCACCCTGGCTTTAGTCAGGCTGAGGTCTTCTTTTGATGAAGGGGGATGTTGTACCCAACTCACTTCAGATTACTTGGTAGCAGAAGGGACTTCCTTGTGCATAGAGGACTCTCTTGGTGGATGCACTGTGAAATAGCCTCATGAGGCATCCCATTCATCCAGTCTGTGAGTCTACTCTAGCACACTGTTTCATGCTGGATCCATTTTTCTGTAAACATACTCATATTCCCACCTGAACTACTGCACCCTGGCTTTAACAGGCTGGTGCCCCTATGGCACTGTCTGGAATCAACTGTATAATGTCCAATTGTAGTATGTCTGTTTATCCATCTTGTTCTGCTGCAGGATGCATAAGTTCCCTTTTGTCTCAAGGAGAGGTAGATGAGACTGTTAAAATAAGAGCAAAAGCTTGACAGTTTGGAGGGACAGGTATGTTTGGTTTTTTAATCAAGAGCATTTTGATACCACCTCAGACACTGTCCAGAAAGGGTTCTTTTTTGAAAAGAGCTCTATGAATGGAAAATGAATAAGAGAAATTGTCAAAATAAAGACCACTTTGATTGTTTTATAGGCTTTTGACATTTTTACTTGTATTTTTTCTTGTTTACTGTAAAAAAATGTTTAGCATGCAGTAAGTATTTTACAGAAAGTTCTACTTTGAAAGAAGTGGAATAGTGTCATTAAACCTTTTAATTAATTTTCATATCAGTTCATCAAAGAAGGCTGAAATAACAGGTTATAAATTTGTTGAGTCCTGTGATGCTGCAACATAAACCTCACAAGATTTGGCTTGTAGAATGGGAACCTCAAAGCATTTCTGTTCAAACAGCAGTGATGAATGAGAAAATCATTGGTTTGTGTCCATGAGATTAAAAAAAAAGGCATGTAGAGAACATACTCAAAACTGTCTTCCCTTGCCACCCTGAGTTTTCGTTACATGTCTTGTTTTTGGGTATTGTACTTGAAGTCTGATGTGTATATAATCCCTCTAAGTCCATAATATAAATAAGCAGAAACCTTTTGAATGCACTTTTATCTGATGCCAGAAATGTCCTTTTTAGGACATAAACTTCTGATTTAATGGGGTTTTTTTCATTAATTTAAGGACATTATTACTGAGAAATGCCATCAATAGACCATTCTCTCCTGACACAATAGTGCAAATCTCTAATCAAAACACTGAACAGCTACCTCAAGAAGAGAGATTTGGCAACCTTTGGAGATGCATACATGATCATTTTACTAGCTAACCCTTGACACAAGATGGAAAATAGCCTTTTTAAGAGTGAATGATGTATCTTTGTTTTCTGTAGACGATTCTGATCCCCTTACTTTCCTTTTTTTGTGTGTGTGTTTGTGTGTATTTTACACGAAGAAAGCAAGCAGTTGTACTAGATACACATATGTAGGGACTACACAGAGACAAGGAATGTAGTCTGAAAAACTACTCTTCACACAGCAAAATGAATTGTTGCAGTGCCAAAGTGTACCTTATATGTTTAGCCAAAAGTGATTAAGGTGCTGGTATTTCAGATGTTGTAGCAGGTATGATTACCTTCCCTGATAAAAGCATAATGTTAGGCTGTGTTTAGCAGATCTGATTACTGTTGGTGTGTAGTCTGTGCCAATTTTTGTGATTTCTGGTGTAGAGGCTTTACTTTTATGCCAGTTGCTCAGTACCTGGTTCAGAAGTTTAATTTCTTGTGTAATTATGAATATTAAATTCTAATTTGGAGCAGTTATTTATCTGAAATTACATAGAGTTAAATAAACAACTATCTTCTCCATTCTTTCCCCTGCTCTCCAGGAATAGGGAGATGCAGGTGTCATCAAAGCTGCTTTTTTGAGGTTTCTCAGTACAGAAAGCACAGTTTGCCTGCCTGCTGATACTCTGAATATGTAGCCAAAGAAATTAATACCAAGTACTGACCTGATCATTTTTCTCTACTTTCCTTACTGAAGTCCCCCCAGAACTGAAGTATGTTGATGGGTAATGGACACAGAAGGAACCAGAGACACACTTTGGGTACATGATCCCCCCATTAATCTAAGAGAAGAGGTGAAATACAAAAATTAGGAGAACTTTGGTGTTGGAGGGAGTTCATTAGAATTAAGTCTGTATTCTGAAATAAATTGCTGTAGTTCATTTATCCTTCCCAGTTTTCCTGTCATTCTTTATGACTAAAAGCCCAGATCACTGCCTGAGTTCCATTTGGGAACAAAGAAAAAGAATGCTTCCTAATTACCTATTTTAAGACCAGAGTTAGCACAGAAAGATTGCAGAATAACCTCTTAAAAACCTTATTTTCTATGTTTATGTCAAGGAAGTGCTCTTCTTTCTTCATCTACATTTCTGTGTACTTAAAAAGTTAATTTGAAACTGTAATGTTATCTCCCTGTGAAGGTACATTAATTTTTTTCTTTTCATTTAAGAGCTTTTAAAAGCATGCTTTTAAAAATTATTCTAGCCACTGTTTTATCTTTTGCTAACATTTCAGACTGATCTTGGGCATTTTATAGATAGCTATAAACCCAGTAGAAAGCAAGCCAAATTACCTTTTTTATTCCATGTCCCTGCTTCCTCATTATTTTTTTGTGAGTGAGGAGGAAAAACCAGTCTGAATCTATTGAACCAATTATATGCATGCCAAAATATTCTAGAGAATGCTTGAAAACGGGAGGATTTGGAGTATTCTTTGTCTTCTTTCTTCAGTATTAACCATAATTGCATCTCTTCAGAGCATATGACTCACTCAATGCATTTCTAATGCAATCTGATTTTTCTAAATCAAAAATTTTGAAAATACAAAATCAATGTGATGCAAGATGAGAAAATTGTTTGCCCTTAAGGGTGCCTGCTTCTGTCTTTTCCTTGTATGAATGATGTGGTTTCTCTACTTAATTTTTGGTTCTTCCTTTCAACAATATTCCCAAAGAGGATGCAGTTTCTGTTTTTCATCCTTGTCACTCGACCCTGTAAACCCTGGTTATATCTTTCCTTGATTACTACACCTCCACTCTAGAGTTGATATCTGCAATTTTACTGAATTTACAATGGTTGACTTGCAAGTAAAAGCTTTCTGTTTTATTTTGGTTGTTTTGTTCTCTTATATGCTCATTCTGATGAAGATTGAAAGTTTGGCTTTCACTCTTCTGAGGAAGAGTGAAAGCCAAACTAACATGGCAGGTAAATAGAGTGGACTGAACTACACAGTTTGGAAAGTTGTGTTTATCTGTTTGTCATCTGCCTGCCTTCAGGCAAGAGTGGCGGGTCCCTTTTTTCTCCAAGTTCATCAGTGAACTTTATGTTGCCACTGTTATAGGAAGCCACCACCACCTTCAAAATATTTGTGAGATGGTTTGGCAATCTGTCCACCATGGGAATTCTGGGTAAACTTATTTAATACAGGTTGTGTATTTGATACCCTGTTGGGTGCAGAACCTGCAGCTTGGTGTGACTTGGAGCACCTGCTTAGCAGTCAGGACTGTAGAGGCTTGTTACCTTAGTCTGAAGGGACTGCTCAGTTTCTGGACTTTGGTTGTGTCAAGGAGCTGTTTAGAAAGGAGAAGAACAAGTTCCCAATGCCTTGTTCCTCATCTTCTGCAGAAGGTAAAAGGGGTGAAATGGGGTTTGTTCAAACAGAACAAAATGTGTATGGCAAACAGAGTCTCTAAGAGGGCTCATAGAATGAGTGTGCAGTGAGGAATCACAGAGGCAAAGCAGCTTTGTGTAGTAGGAGAGGGCTGCATGGCTTTGTGAGAGCAGAAGATGCAATCTAGCTGCAAGACTCCTAGGTGAGCTAATCTGCAATGAACCAAGAGAGCACCATGATTGTGAAGGTGCTCATTAGTTGCAGGTAATAAAAAATATTTTTGACATCCTAGCAGGTTTACAGTTTGGGCTTGATGGAGATCTAAATAAGAGCCTCTCTGTGTTAACTCTTCTTATTACTGTGTCTGGAGTTGCTAAGAGTGAGCACTATGGCTGTGCTACTGTATGGCAAACCCCTCTTTGCCTCGACATTTGGAGGAGGGGTGCAGAGGAGGTTTTAATGGCTGTCAGATGTTACCCCTTTGGGCACACTGCAGCTATACAGGACAGTCTTTGCAAAACAGGCCAACACTTACTAGTCAACTGACACACAAGAACTGTTTGGTTTCTGAATGGAAAAGCAAAGCTTAAACATGTGTCTGTGCTGGCAGCATGAATTACTTTCCTGCCTAAGTGTCCAGAATTCCTTTATTCCTTCTTTACATTTCCAGCAGAGCTCTCAACTGGGAATTCAGACATCAGGGCTTTGTCCAAGTTTTAGTCAAGTCAGTTTGACATGTTCCTCTTTCCTTGGCTGCTAGTGGTTATAAGTCAATACTTGGAGTGTTCATTCTCGTCCCACCCACAGTCATTCCATTCATATGTGGGCAGTTTTGGGGATTTCACTCTGTTTTCTTCCAGTCCCTTGTCCTGAAAATCCCTTAGCCCTTTCAGTACCAGGTGACAACGATAAAAAATGAAGGGTAAAACCATTGTGGGTTTCATTTTAGAAGTAACTGTACTATGTTTTAACAATAAATCATAGTAGTTACTGTGCTTGTGTCAGTTAATATAACTTGACAGATAAATGCCATGTAGTCCTCCCAGCTTCAGTCTGGGTTATTTATATACTGTTATGTAGAGAATCCTGAAAAGCTGTCGGAAAAGTTTTGCATCTTTTAATAAGGCTCCTGGCCAAGTTAAATTTAAAAGACATATGGAGAATATATAGCAAGATTGTACTAACCTCATTGTGACTGGTAAAACATGTCTTTTTTCTTGTTTTCCTAGTTTATACTCAAAATAGAACAGAAAAAAAATATTGAAATAGTGTTGAGTAGGGCTCTATCATGGTACTGAATTACAAAAGAAAAGGTCTTTGCTATAAACGTAAAAAATGGGGAGGTTGCCCTTATATTCATGAATGTAACTGGCACAAGTTTCTAATTTTCCTGAAGTGTATTCATTTTACAAAGCTAAGGTAGCTTTCTTCTGTGACCTCTACAGCGTCACTCATACAAGCTGTTTCCTATTTACAAATCAGTATTTTTATTGCCTCAGTGACCTTAGAAAAGCAAGAACAATTTCTGATCGTTTCCTGATATGAATTGACAGTAGCAAGTCCTACAATAGCATATGCTAATTTTTTTCTTATTTGTATCAACATGGGGTTTGTATTTGGACAGCCATTTTGAAATGCTTCGCTGTATATCAAAATAATAAGTCCTAATGGATTGCTTCCTGCTTGACTAGGCAAAAGTATTTATTTCCTTTTTTTTTTTAATGTATGCCCAAGCAAGTTTAAAAGAAACAGTAGAGCAAAATAAAGTAGATTTGCTGTTAATGGCCTTGCTTGATCAGGTATTTATATTCTGTGTATGGTTTTATTATATATTAAATTCTGACAATAAGGTAGCTTTTCCTCTCTGAGGTCAGTAGTGTTCAGATTAATCAGGTTGACATTTCATGCCGGTGGGTCATGAACTGTTGATAATAGCATTAAATGGTGATTCACTTGCTGCAGGGAGCACAGCTCATTATCCAGTCACTATATTAAATCATCGCCACAAACAGCTAGAGTCCTGTGTGTGTGCCTGCACACATCTGCACACACACACACACGGAAATCAGGGTGGAGATCTCTGTTCTGTAGCTATCCATTTCTCTGTTTATAGCAATTGTTAAAGCTATTTCCAGCATACAAGGATGATGGACATCTCCCCATTTGGGAGACTGCAATAGTTTTCTCTGAAAAATCTGTTTATGTATGAAACAGGATTGTGCCGTTTATTTTCTAGCTTCTGTCCAAAAATGGGGGATAATTTTTTTAGCCCGTTCTGTGTTAGACAAAAGTGAGGAAAAATACATGTGCATCATTTCTACAGTGTTAGTGTTGGAAAAAAAGCAAGATGGAAAATTAAAACAATGGAAATTCAAATTGCTTGTATTCATTATGATTTTTTTTAATACTGTATTTCAGGGACTTCTATATTAGTTTCAGATGTGCTACTTCCTGTTAGAAACATTCATACTTTAAAAAAAAATAGATACTGTCCTAGTTCAAAAAAAAAGTGCATCTATCATAATGGAAAATTTTAAAATAGAACACTGTTTAAATAGCCTAACAGTGGATTAACTAAGTTGAATGAGGGAAAATTCCACTCTAATGCTTAAAAGATTTTTCAGGTAAATGCAAATCTTACTTACTTTTAAGTTGCTTTTTTTTTTTTTTAATTACATTTGACTAAAGAGTATTGCAAGGCATGCGTCCAGCAAATAATAAATGTTGGGGTTTTTTCTCCTACCTGGAGCAGAGAACTGCGGAGTTTTCTCCCTGTCCTCTGCCTCCTCCAACTGAGCCAGTGTAACTTGTTTTAGTGCAAAACTGGCTGTTGTTCAAAGACAATGCTTAGAGGCACTTCACCTTAAGGTATACCCAGGCTGGCCTGAAGTATGAGCTTCTCAAGGTCTTCGTAATTGACGCTAGAAAAGTGGTTTATTTTAATATATGATACATTTTTAGTAGAAGACATTATGTTTTATCAGTATATAAATACTAATTACTATGAGAACCATGTTACCCTCAGTATTAACTTTAAAACGGAGAAGTTGTGGAGTTTTCATATAGATGTACATTTTTATGCATTTATGTAAATGGTTATAGAGAGGGAAACCATTTTGTCAACAAATTAGCATGCTATATATTTTAAGGAAAGTCTAAAAAAGGTATCTTGAAGAGAAACATGTTGAGAAAATTCCTCAAACTGCCTTCTTTTTTTATTTTTTTTAATTTTTTTTTAATTTTTTTAAGGTTTAATAGCTGCTAAAACAGCCAAGAGAACCGGGATAACATGAAAAAGCTGTAGGCCGCTAGAGGTCACTATTTGGTAATCAACTTCTAATGAACCAGAACTGTCGAGAAGGCCAATAAATTACACTGTGGATTTTTCTAATTATGAATTCCTATTTAATCATTCAATGACAAGTTAACTGTGGCAGCGGTTCTATGTACTTTGCATACACAGTTATGTTAATGTACTATTATATTTCTTAGGATGGAGGTCCTCCATCATTAGAGCAGTTCATTACCAAAGAGTCTCTTATCTAATCATAATTACTGATTATGAGAAATAATTAACTTTGTTACCCTCTTGATTCTGTTCGTTGGCAAAATGCAGTCTTTCTCTTTTCTTGTTTTTTAAATGGAAGGCCAGGCCAAGTACTGACTTTCAATACCTTTACATTACGAAAAAAAAGGTTAAATTGGTTTTGTGCAAAATTGCCTAAGTTGCGGTGTTGGAATACTTACAGGTAGTACAGAAAAAACAGATACACAAATACGGTGGTTCTCCTTAAGTTATCATGCAACACAGTTAAATACGAAAATGTGTTTTGTTTCATGAAAGCATTGCATTTGGAGCACGTAAACATTTGTAAATTTAAACCATATGATTGCATATTGGCTCATCCTGAAACAATAAAAGTAATAATAAAAATAGTATCTCTTCTTAAAAATATTTCCATATTAAACTTAGAATTAGTTCATACATAAAGAAATATGACTTTTAATTAAATTACAAGGGTTTAAACCCATTGTATAAGTGGCGTCAAATACATTTGAGAACACTGAAAAGTACATTGCATTTTAGGCTGGAGGGCAATGCTAAATCTAGATCTTTGAAAGAGATCTACTATCTGTTTTGCAGAGAGGTAATAATAGAATTATGTGTAGAGGATCCCTGAACAGGAAATAGAACTGGGAAAGGCCTTGAAACAAAGGGATTCTTTAAACGGAATCTTTCAAATTTTGGCTGTTTTTCTAGCAGTTGTTGTAATCTTGTGTTACTGTACTGCTTTGCCTTTCAGTGCCTTAAAGCTTTGAGAATTAACTTTGACTATGCTGAAATCAGACAGCAGAAAGTGATTTGTTACTTTGTAGGTAATAGTTAGGCAGGCTTTAAAATAAGCTTGTATTTTAAAGGAGAACTGAGAGATAAGACTGTGTGGGCTGTTGACTGTGTCCAGAGGCAAGATTCAATGCCAAAGTGCTTAAAGAAAGCATAGACATATCTGAAGCTATGCACTCTGATGATGGTTCAGATTGTCAGAAAAATTCTTGGTCTCGTACCACCAATAACGCTTGAAGGGACAGAGTTCAAAAGTTCATTCAAAAATCTTCAATGCAATCTTTACTCCTGTTATTTATGCATTTCTTTCCAGTTTCATTTGGTAAACCTCTGTCAGCTGTCGTCTCCTAGACTGTACCCAAAACTGGTAAAATTAAAACTTTCAGCTGAGCAACTCTCCAGGAGAAAATACTGGAGACTGATTAATTTTTAAATTACCTGTGTGACACTTCTTCCTGGCTATACATTTCTGTTTTATTTTAAAATTTTGTTAGATTCCTGCTATTAAATACTAGGTATTTTCTTTTAAATGTTTTGAATGTAAATATGCCCCTATCGATTGGGATTGGCATGTGGCATTGCTGCATCTTCAGATCTTTAAGATAAACCAGAAATGCTTAGGAACGTGCTAGGTTATCCATCCCATTTAAATGCTTTTTGTTTCATTTTTCTGTGTTTATTGTCTTTTTTTTCCTTTTATGACATGAAAGGACTAATGGATGCATGAATAGACATTTACCTCCTTCTGCAACTGGCTTTTTATGAAGCAGACCTCTTATTAAGAAGAACACTTGAATACCTGTTGAGTAATGCACTTTAAATGCATATTTCAATGTGACTGTGTTTTTCTTTTTTAGTGATGTGCTTAATGCCTTCATTATTAGAAAAAAAACATGCCGTGTTTTGTTGGGTTTAGGGGCCTATAGGAAGGCAGTATGATAAAATCATGAAGTACTAAAGTGTTTCAAGTATTTCATTATTGTAAAAGAGGATTGTTAGAGTTGTACTAATACTGAAGAAACAGGCAATAATATTAAATATCCCTGGTTTATTTTTTCTTGGAGGTTCTTTTTTTGCTGTTCTAATGACAGGGTTTCTTCAGCTTTTATGTATCTATTCCACAGAACTGTGCAAACATAGTTGCATTTTACTGTGGAGTTAAGGTAGAATGTGCAAGTATTTTATACTTTCCAGAGTCCAAGTAGCAAAATCGCAAACCTGGTGACTTACAGCTGACTGCTTCTTGTGATTTAAAGAGCTCAGTGAGACTGGCCACACATCTGATTTTGTTGGTCATGCATTTGCATGTGTGTTATTCAGTCAAAATGGATGACATGAAAAGCTGTGATGACAAGGTGGATTGTTGGATCTATTTGTGGCTTTTGGTTATTCCATCTAAACATTAAGCTCCTTGAGGCTTGATGTTCATTTTAGTACTGTCTGTGAGCTTGAGTTAGGACAACTTACTGTAAGAATATAAGAATAGCTTTTCTGGGATTTTATCTTCTTTTTTTCAAAGAGAACATCATAAATGTCTATCCCTTTGAGTTTTTTCTTCTATAGTCACACAACAGTATATTTTCAGATTGGTGATCTTCTACATAGAGTAGAAGCTTTTCAAGAAGGCGAGGTTGTGATGATATTGGAAACGCAGCTCTTCCCTCTTTCTAACACCAGACAAAAATTATTCTTGATTTTGCACTATGTGATTTGGATAAAGTTTTATTTCTAGGACTTGAAGCCTCATCAGTCAAGACTGAGTCTACTGAATTTTAGTTGTGTGGAGGGTTAACAGTGGCCCACTGTTAATAGTGGAGGAACTGCATGCATGTTCATGTTTAATTTTTGGACTTCTCCTAAAAGATCAGAATTTCAAGCAGTAGTGATGGGTGAGATTTGTTTTCTTTGAAGAATTACTATTTCTGTTGTTTCTTTTGTATTCAGTATTTCGTATATATTTGATGCTGTGCTTGCTCAGAACCCAGCAACAGTTAATCATTCAGCTCAGTGTCATGTGCTTTACATTTGGATTGTCTGAAATCTGCTTTGAAATTTTGGGATCTTGTATATGTGGAATGTATTGCTTCTGTTCATCCCTGGCTGTCCAGCCTTCTTGCTAATGTTCAGATTAAAAATTAAGTACTTGTTTTGAACTGTGCTGAGCTCTGTGCATGTCGTTTTGCTGTCCACAACTGTAGATAACACGCAGGTGTTGCTGTTAAGTTTTCGTATTTCTGTATAGGTCTGGAGATGAGATTTAGGCCATATATCTTAATATCAGGGATGTGAAAGAAGTAGCTAAATCTGGTACTTCAGCAACATCAAAAGAATGTTTCTGTTGTCTGTGATTTTTTGGTGGAGTATGGATCAAAGGTAGAGAATGGGAAAGATGGCTGTAATTAACCGCCATTTTTAATGGTTTTAATACAATATTTTGGGTAAAAATAAGCAAATAAGTTAATCAATCATACTGTATTTCCTTTCTTATTGCAGTACTGTTAACCTTTTTACTTGCTAACTTTTCAGGTGCTTTGATATTTCTCTTTGACATTACAATGACTAGAACTAAATGTAGTGCTTTTTAAAAAATGCTGCAGACAGAACAATTTCATCAGGCCTTTCAGCTTGTATTTCTGTTGAAAAAGTTGAAGTATCTTATGTGTGCATTTGCCTTTTGCAACCTATTTTCTTTGGCTGATCCCTTGGAGGCATCAGTTGCTACTTAATACCATCTCGTAAAATTTTCCTCATGCATCCCACTCATATTAAACTGCCTCAACAACAGCTTCTAGTTTTTGCATGATTTATTGAGAGGGCATATTCTTCTCTGTGTTTTGGCATCATTCTATAATACATCTAAAACAAATTGAAGATCATTATTCCACCATCCATGGCCAAGTTCAAGTACAAATCCCTATACAGATCTACTCAGGCCTTCTTTTGAAAACATAGAGCTTCTCATGATCATTTTGCCTATTTTGTTTCATCAGTTGTTCATTCTTCCTCCTCACTACTTTCTTCCTTCCATTTCTGATTATTCTTACATAATTTTTTCTGTTCCCAAAAGGGATATCCTCTTCTACTCTAACAGATGTATGTACCTATTGTTTATATGCATGTATCCTTACGATTCATGTAAATCCCTAAATATGTTTTCCTTGAGGCCCCCAAGGATCCTTGCATATACAGCAGCACTTCTCAGATTGGCATGTAGGGCTGAGAAGTTTGGAACTGGCTTTTTCTTTGGACAGCACCTAGCAAAATTGGGAGCCAACTGTGACAGCAAGTGAAATGCTGAAGAAGTGCTCTTAGAGCAGTCTCTGCCTGCATCTTCTACCTTCATATTATTCTGGGAGGCAAAATATGTTTAATTATGCCCTCTCATGCTGGGCTGCCCAGAGCAGGTAGCATATTGCTCACTTCTCTTGCATCTTTCTTTCAGTGTCTACTACTGCTAGGAAAATAGCTGCATGGAGCATTAATGCTGATGCACACAGTCTGAGCCACTCGTCTTCATTCTTCCCAGTGCTTGTGGGAGCGGGGGTGGAGGAGAAGGAGGAGGAGGAGGGAATTATTATTCTGCTGCTGACACAGGGAGAATGAGAGTGGCTTGATGCAACAGAAGATTATGTTCCCTGAGGATAAACAAACAGAAGGAGATAAATTAGGAGAGAGGATAATCCTGTTAATATGTGCATTCCTTAATTCTGATCCAGTATTTCAAAACATATGATTTCACAGAGGTTATAAATTTAATTATTACCTGTAAACCATCTATTCAAGTTTACCTTTCAGATTGTGGAGTAGTGTTTTGAGTTGGCATTTGAGATGCACAAATTTGCTTATAAACAGGAATTGTAAATAGCAATATGAATATCATGTGAGGGAAAAATAATAATGTGCATATCACCATCCCTTCCTTAATTTAAAAAGAAAAAAACAACTTTGGTTCTCTGAACTTTTTCACAATACTGTTTGTTAGGAAGTCAGGGCAGCTTATTCCTTGCAATCTTCTTGTTGCTTTTTCAGCAGAAGCTGGGCCATTGTGATATTTATCTGAATTCAAACAAGGCTAATTAAAAGAGCTGCTGACAGTTGTTGTGATCTGACTTTGACTGGAGCTTGATGGTCATTATGGGTAAATAATGAACTAGGTCTGCAAATGTAGCAGCTGCCAACTTGGGATAGAAGAACAGCTATTGCGTCCAATTTAAGGATCTATCGACCGCTTCCCTTTTCCCTGCAGATCTTCTTCCTAGCAGAAAACTAATGTTTTATACTGCTTTGTTTTGTGGTTTCAGCTATTTCTGATATAGTCTATAATTTCCTCTTAAATATTTAACCTAGTCCATTATTAGCTTTCAGAGTTAACAACTTTTCCATTGGGCTTTCTTTGCATTTTTATTTTGTTTTGTTTTGCGGTTGGGTTTTTTGCAGTTTGTTTTTATCTACAATGTAACTGCTTAACTAATGATGATCATGTGTGTTTAATTTGCCTGTTGCTGCAGAATAAAAATCCACTAAAAATCCAAACTTTTTTTTCTCTGTACAGCTATAATCTCACAAATTGTATAATTCGATTATATCATAAAAGAGATGTTTCTACTTCCTTAAGTGTGCTTTTGTCTGGATTAATATTTGAGTGCTTGTTTTATAAATCTTGAAATCACTGACCTGAACCTCCATTTCCATTTTTGCTCAAAAATCACTAGCTTATGAGATATGGTGATGCAAAGCTCTATTTGTCAGAAGAGAGAAACAGCAATGACTTTCATTAAGGGGCACTTCCAAGCACGTTGTCGCTTCATCATGAGCTTTGCCTTGTCCCGTTAGCAAGTAGGAATGGTACCTTAAAGGGAAAATGGCAAATTTTAATAATAGATTAATTCAACTTTCTTCTAGAATCCCTGGCATTATAGATGCAGTACAAACCACAGAATTTTATATACAGAAGAACTTAGTGCATCTACCCAGCATTTGCTCAGCTGCCATTAGAAAAGGCAGTGTGCATTATGTAAAATGTACGGAGGCACTTGTGCATTAGTGCATAATGCGGCAGAACTAGGGATCTTGCTGGGAAGAAATGATCCCAAGCGTGCCCCTAAAAGACAAGTCTTGCTTTGAGATATAATGATGAAAAATTGCCCATTTATTTGTGTCTTTGTGTTTCAGCAAAAACGAAACTTGGACTCTTTGACTGTCGTGCTGCCGCAGGGGTTTTTTGCACATTTGTGTGCGTCCACGGGCGCGAGCGTTTCTGTGCCTGCTTGGAAAGACCAGCGATACGTTAACAAGGGGTTATGTTATGCTGGTTTATGTTAAACCAGATCACCCCCTAACATGTGCAGAGCCATTCATCTGTGTCACCAAAACCCAAGAGAACATCTGACATGGACTTCGAAACAGAAACAGTGATCACTTACAAATCAAACATGGCACGCTCTAAACCGATTGTGCACGGCAATCTTTTCGAGAAAGGACAACTAATTGAACATGATAAAGTGTAAAGTTAATTAACACCCTTAAATTTGTTGATTACTTTCACGGGATTATATTGTTCGTTGAGGAGCAGCTTTCTGTCCCAGCTGTCGCCTTTTTAGCGAATGTCGCTGGTAAACAATAGAGACACCATAACAAGTCGTAAATGGTCCCTGTGACAGCAGCCCCTTGTGAGGCTGCATCTGTAGAAAATGATTAGAACAATTGCATTTTAAAGACGGCTCACATTGCAGCCCGGTCCCATCGGTCCTCTTCTTTATCTCTGCTGATGGCAGACTGGTTACAACATTTAAGTTCTTTTGAGCAAATTAAGTGATTTACTGTGTTTTAGTTATAAGGCAGCAGAATAGCTTCATAGGTCTAGCTTTGATGCTGATTTTTGTAATAGGGAGAAACACAAGCCCTTGGAGTGGCAGTGTGCTGTGGGTTTTTTTTTCTGAGTCTGTTCCATTTACTTGTTTCCTGGAAATAGATTGATGGTGGCAGACATTGTCTAAGAAGCAAGTAGAAAAAATTGATACTCTACTTACATTTTATAAAATAACTTGTTTCTTCATGGTTATTTTAAATTTATAGTATGCCTTTAAATATTCTTTTATTTCCAGTAGGGATTTATAGCTGATTTTGCCTGTACATGCCTTTTAATTGGTTTTAGATTTATATATACAATAGTAACCTTTTCAGTTAATCTTTCCTTGTGTATCTTGGTTTAACTTTTCGTGAGTTGCAAAGACAAAGTATTTCGTGTGAGCTGGCAGGTACTTAAAAAAATCTACTTAGTCCTTAAAAATACACACACAAGGTACACAGATGCAGCCTCTCAAGCTCAGCCTATGTGAAAGAGAGCAAACATGACAAGAACCTGCTTGTTTGAGGCAACTACAGTCACTTAAACTGCATTTAAAAAAAAAGAATCAGAATAAAAGACCAGTGTTCCCTTGCACTGCCCAAAGTGGAACAGGCAAAGCCTCAACTCCTGTGCTTGAAGGTGCAACATTATAAAACAAGACAGAGGATTAGAACTCTAGCAATGTTCTTCTTGTTTGCTTTTTTTTTTTAAATCTAGTTTAGATCACAAAATTAGTTGTTAAAATTGCAGCTAAATGTTGGGTAGAAAAATAACAAAATAGATGATTTTTTTGCTGAAGCTTCTTGATATTACAGCCTTCATCTCTTACTTGTCCTTCAGAGACTCTGAAACAGCTCAGTTCGTATCATTTCGGTCTCAACTTTGTCAGCAGTGAATTTTTCTGTCTGCAGGTGCAGCACAACAGTGGTTTAAATATGTTGACACAGGGATATGCTTGTGTGCATTGTCTTTCCAGCAGTGTTGCTGTTTTCAGCATTGCCACTGTGATGGTGCTGTAATGCATAGCCTTACAATATCTCTTCTTTTTAACTCATCTGCCCTCTGGTCTTACAGAAATGTAATAAAGCTGAAACCAAAAGCAGATACTTTCAAATAACACCTTTATATTAGCATCTCTTTCCTAGCAAATTGTGTTCTTAATAATAAGCAAACTGATAGAAACTAAGCATTTTTTTTATAGAGCTAAGACCTTTCTGAGATTTTTTCGGAACTGGAAACATCAGTGGCAAATTTCAAGGCTTTTTGCAGCCACATAAAATACTGTTTAATTGAGTACAGGAAAGTGAATATGGAAGGGCAGCATGTCTGTGTAAAAAGGCTGCTTGGCCTGGATGCTAAAACTTGAGGTCATCTTCAGACTGTTCCAGGGTAGCTGCAACCACTTCCTGTTGTCATGTGAGGGATTCTAAGTCTCCATTCCTATTTTTGTCTAAAATGTTGAACTTAAGAACTGCTCTGTAGCAGGTTCACTGAGCAATCCATTGGCAAGCGAATGAGGAGCACCTGGATTGAACTTGTCCCACAAGTAGCACAGCCAGATGTGACAGAATGCTTTGAAGTGCAGTTCTTTATGTACCTTTTTTGATTAAAAACTTAGTTTTGCAGATCTTCATCCAAAACCTGCTGGTAAGCAAGTGAGAAACCCATTTCCAAGTGGATACTGCAGTGCTACTCTGTAATTTCTCACCATATTTTTTCCCAGAGTCATTTTCTTGCATATCCCCTCAGCTAGAGGGGATGTGCAAGATCTCTTATATATTTCTGCAGTCCTGTTCCTGTCAGTTTATATCTCTGGGACAAACTCTGGTGCTGTTGTGACCTACAGATTTGGAGTTGATCTGCTCTGTGGGTTCTGCTGGTGTGACGACCTTGCAGGATTCTGCACATCGTTGTCATAGGTGTGGGTTATCATCCTAGAGAAACCAAGTACAAGACTGCAGCCATGGTCTCCAGCAGTCTTGCTTTGCAGCAGAGGAGGAAATCTTAACACATGCTATTCATAGATACAGTTTCTCTGAAAACTATTCCCCAAGGATGTGAAGAGACTTTTTGTATTTTAGAAAGAGCAGATAGATTTTAAGCGACTTTTAGCACTTACCTTAGGTGGTAAGACTTCTTTTAAAAAATCAAAATATGAAAAATAGTAGTTAGCATATTTAAATTGCATTAGCTGCTCTGCATCTCCATTGCTCTCTTTAGTGTTAAAAACTGATAATACTTAACTGGCTTGTGTTGTTGGTATGGAAGCTGTGATTGTGAAAGAATGCTGTGCATTCTTGTATAATGATTTTTTTTAATTTCTATTTTTAGCTGAAGTTACAGTTCTTGTACTCCTAGACTCCGTGCCAATTTTTTTTTAATTGCCAGTCTTAAAAATTTGCTGTGTTGCTCATTTGATTCTGATAAAATAGCAGATAGTTGGCAAGGACCCTAGATGATAAAATCTACCATGAAGTAAATAGTTTTTTGTTTTTAAAACAAGAATTTTCCAAGCTTTCTGCATTATACAACAAATTGGTTTCTTTTTTCTACTTAACTAATTTATTTTTGCTTCTTGAAATGTGTTTGAACAAGTGAGAGAGTGCAGCTGTCAGAAGATTAACCAGCTGAAAACTATTGTCAGCATTAATTTTGCTCTAATAAATGAATCTCTGAAGCTATTTAGCAGTCTGTAATCTAGATACAAGGCTATTGACCTATGATGGATAGTACTGGATTTTGTTTGGAAGCTTTGACTTAAATTGTCTACTTAATTTGCTGCAGGTCAGATCACAGGATTAGTGGTAAAGGCCATTATGTGGTTTGAATAAAAATAGCTAGAGGAATGGAATGAAAATCATTGTGTTTATTAATGTAGCAATCTTTGCGGTCATGTACATAGTGAACTGGTAGCCAAAAAGACAACAATGACCTGTTTGTGCTAGCTAGTTTGGGCTTTGCTCTTTGCCCAGTTCCTGTGAGTTGCCTGGAGAGGAGTTGTTCAAGTGAGATCAAGGATTGGCTGAAAATTGTGTGTCTCTCAACCTGGGCAAGAAGATCTTCACTGCTGTATATATTTCAGTACCTCAGCAGTGTTCTGACTGTTTCATTAAACATGGATCTGAGTTCTTCTGGATGCTCCAGTTCTGGACTTAATAACCAAGAAAGACACAGATTTACTGGAGTGAGTCCAGCTAAGGGCCATGAAGACGGCAAAGGGTCTGGAGCATCTTTCATATGAAGAGAGATTGAGAGAGCTGAGACTGGTTAGCATGAAGGGAAGGCACAGAGGGGATCTTACCAATGTGTATGAGGACCTGATGGGAGAGAATTAAGTAAGGGAGTTACACTCTGGTCGGTAGTACCCAGTGACGGGACAGGAGGCACTGATCAAAATTCATGAAATTCTGTCTGAAGCACAGGAAAAACTTTTTTACTGTGAGGGTAGGCAAAGAGCGGAAGAAGTTACCTAGAGAGGCTGTGGAGTCTCCATCCTTGGAGACACTTGAAGGCTGACTGGACACAGTCCTAGGCAACATGCCTCAGCTGTCCCTCCTTGAGCAGGGGGGTTGAATGATCTTGAGAGGTCACTTCCAGCCCCAGAAATCCTGTGATTCTAGGTTCTCATATAGGCTGAGCAGGTCATCACTGACCTGAGCATCTTTACTGTTCCCTAGTTCTGCATAACTGGTGGGTATTTACTCTTTTTGAGACTTTGATCTGTCAAATTTGTCTGAAATTCTTCAGTGGGTTAAAAAGATAGTAGATGTTGAAAGTCAGGATGGGAAAAATAAGCACTTGGGAGATAAAGAAAGGGACATTTGTAGACACAGCCACGCAGAGCAGTTGCACACAGTGAGAACATCAATTGAATTTTTTATTGAAAAGCAAAACAAAAAATTATACCAATTCTTCAGTGTGAAAAGCTGCAGTGTAACTGTCCTTGATGTTGCAAACAAAGTCCAAAACTGACCATTTCCTTAGCTGTGGTACAGCACTTAGGAGCACTGTACCTAATTGAGCATGTTAAATTTGAAAGTCAGTTGTTATCTGCAGCTGTGCACCCTAACTGGCCAATGTTTGATGCATAGCATAGAAAATTTATTGTGGCTATGCTTCTTGCCAGAGTGAAAATTAGTGAGGAAGCTGATCTGTTCATCAGTTTAGGCTGAATTTTCCTAGCAGTTATACCCATTAAATACTGGGGATGAGGAAGCTAGGGATGTAAGAGTAATTGATATTAGAATTAGGCTTCTCTTAAGGAATAGAATATTTCATGGAGTGGAGGTAATAAATAGCACATGAAAAATTTGCCGGTGTTGTGCTTAGGAACGGTATATTCAAAGAACTATGGTGGGTGTTTACTGTACTGTGCTAAAGACAGGACAGACTACATGAATAAAACTGGGAATAGTGTTTGTGTGTGTATGAGTAATTTTTACATTGTCTTTACATAATAATTGCATCACTGCATATGCATTAAGTTTACATGTGGGAAACTAACTTAAAGCTTCTCAGATTAAGGAGAATTTTGGTTCAGATTAAGAGCATTGTAAACTGCAGAAATTCAGAAGACTTGAGTTTATATGCCTGTGTCTTTTAGCTCTTGAATCATGTGAAAATCAGGAAGCATTGATAAAAATTAGCCTTGGTTTGGAAAGGCTGATAAAAGCAGAGTTATTTTTGAGCTGTAGGTAGTTAATGGTTGTATGTGAAGAGTAGTTTGACAAAAGAGAAATTTTATTTAGTAATTGAGACACCATGAATTTTGTGGAGCGCAAAGTTGCAGGAGAAGTTGATTGTTTCTTTGTATAAACTATAAAAAGTGACTGCCAGTTTTATGCAAGTCTTACTACTTTTCTGCTTCCAGTTTGGCTGGAGGATAAGGTGGTTTTATCTCCATCAGATGTATGAGAATTTAGATTGTTGATCCTTTTAGTACTGGGGATGTAGAGTTATTTTTACATAGAATTTGAGAGGTTCATTGTAAGTGAAGTATTAATTTTGCATCATCAGACCCTTACTGGTAAGAGAAACTGCCTAAGTTTTGAGGCTTTTTAATAGTGTTATTAAATCCAGTGTTATCTTGTTCAGGTGTTGGAGCTGCTCGAGCTGGAAACCTTACTTTCATGGTTGGTGGAGTGGAACAAGAATTTAATGCTGCCAAAGAGTTGCTGACATGCATGGGTTCTAATGTGGTTTACTGTGGAGAGGTTGGAACCGGACAGGTAATGCTTTCTGAAGGGCTAATAGCTATCTCAGTCTTTCTTTTTTCTGGCTTTTTATTTATTGATGCCTATTCTTCTACTTGAGAACTAAATGCATGATACTGTATCTTCATACTTGTTTGTTTGTCTCTAACCTTGTGTTTGTAAGTAACATCATGGCACTTTTGTCCAGTGTGTTGTGTAACTTAGTATCAAAATCTGATTGGTATTTCTCCACACTGGCTTGTTGAGATTATATTTCTTATGGTAGAGACATTTTAATTTTGTTTCATGTGAATTTAGCTTTACTGGATGTTCTTAAGGACAAAGAGCCCCTATATAACATGTATTCTAACTGAGCAATACTAAGAAGAAAAGGTATTTTTTAATCTGTGAAGGAGCCATAGAGCAACTTTCATTAACTTTGTGCTATCACAGATCTGTGTTTACTCTAGAAGAAAGCTGCCAGAATATTCTTGATCCTATTGTCCTGGGCCTAGTGGACTCCTGTATGTTAGTTCTATGAAAATGCACAAATTAATTGATGGTTTCACGTGTTTTCAGGCTGCAAAGATCTGCAACAACATGCTCTTGGCCATCAGTATGATTGGAACTGCTGAGGCTATGAATCTTGGAATCAGGTTGGTTTGATTTTTGTGGTGGATGGAAAACCACAAAAACATTTTTTCCATGTTTGCAGTTTTTATGTATTATGGTTGACTTTTGCTGGGATGATGATTAAAAGAAACAGGTAAACTTTTTGCCAGAAAAGCCATGAACAGGCTAAAGGGATTATTTAACTAAAGGAGGTGTTTTCAGCATGGGAATATTTTCTTGTATTGGCTGCATAGGTTGTTACATTCTACATCTGAAGTTAAGAGTTTATTTGTTCCGCTGTAGTGCAGCGTACAATAATGTTAGTCTTTCATTATAAACATCCCGAGCTAATATAGAGGTAAGTTTTTGTTTGTATTCTAAGCTAATGTACAGTTTATTCAGAATATTATACTCCCATATGGCTCTCATTGGCATTGTTTATTTCTTAAATTGTTCCAAGATATATTGTAAAGTGAAACTTCTACTACAGTGTGTATATCCAATTAAGATGAAAGCATAAAACAGAACATCTACCTTTCTTTGACTTTATGAGAGCATATTGTCCTAATTGCCAAAACTCCTAGTTTGTCAAAAGGCTGCAGTATACTCCACTACACTCTTGCCAATACTGGCTACCATTTCTTTTCTAGCATGCGGTACCTCTAACTTTAAAGTGACATAATATTTGAGCAAAATTATTTTTATTTTCCAATTCTGGTGTATTTATATTTGCTGCTTTGTCATTTTGTTTTATTTTCCAACTGAGTGCCTGTAAGTACCAGTCCAGTATCAAGATATTTGAACTTCTAATAAATTCTTATAAATAATAAAGCCTTATATATAAATGTAGCCAGATCAAAATAATTTGCAAATTTATGGACAGAGCAGTCCTGTGTTTGAAGAGATTATTTTGCAATTGTGTATCTTTTAGGGGCTTTCATTAATTATGTATCTGCACAGTTGCATCCTTAAAATTTGCCTGCTAAAACTACAGATACTGTAGATACTTATCAACTGGGCTGAACTGTATTCATGTGGATTTGATACACTATGAAAACAGCAAGAGGGCATCAAATGCTTAAATAAATAAAAAAGAACACCTACATATGCACGCATACACAAGACAATGTAATGGATTCACATTTGCTCTTAATTACCATATCAAGATGCAGTTGTTTTATTGAATTGCCCTTGTCTCAGATGTTAGACTGTCTTGACCTATTAAGTTGTCATGTTGTAATTGAGATAAAAGAGGAATTTGCTTTGCATCAGTGCTAATTGGTTTATCAATATCCTCTACCATTTACATTTTAAAATTGAGGGTCTGTAATATACTGAAGCATGTCTGCATCAAGCCATAATAAAACCAGTAGCATTGTTTACAACTTTTTAAATCCAGTGTTATCCAGAAAGCTTGCATAGGGTTCTGCTTTAAGTCATTATTCACTTAATATGGCATATGCAACTAACTTTTTGTTACAGTTTTATCTACATTTGTAGGAATGACTAAAATAAAATCAAGAGGTTTGGAAGAGGGGTATTCTGGGCGTGTAAGCCCTGTGAAGAGCAAGTTGATGTCTGCAGTCACTGTAGCTTGAAGGTGTTTAGAATTTTTTCCTTTTCCAGTTTTAATTTTGGCTGAATCTGTATTCATCATTTGTGAGCAAAAATCCAGTGTGAAAATAACAATATATAAGCCCTCTCTACCCTACAATTAAGGTTATCAAGAGGTAACTATATTTGTTGTAGAAGAAACCTGATTTTAAACCAAAGTATAGAAACAGCAGAATCTCATTTAGTCAAAAACTGCATGAAGTTTAAGACAGAGGTGGTTATATAAAGCCTTATGAAGTAATTTAGAATCCTTGCATTGATTTTAATTTAGTGTGATTTAGATCTTGTGAAGATGACTTCTGCTTATAACTAGAATAAGAGCTTTCCACCTGGAGTATGTAAAAATTTCTAATGTAGAAGTTTACAGTTGTTATTCTAATTATTAGAAGCTTTTCTATATTAATAAATTTAGGAAGTTTTTTTCTAGTCTAAGGCTCAAAGGATAGTGTGGCTGGCTGCTCTGAAGAGAGTAGGAAACTGAACTTGATTTTTTAAATTGATGCTTATCTGGCGAAGAAAGTCTGACTTAATAATGGTGAAGGATACTGAAAATCTAAAAATTTAGAATAGGAATTGTGGAACTTAGTTGTGCTCTTAACTTTCATATAGAATATAAAATTTCTTTATTCCATGCATTGTGTATATCTGCTACATCATTTAAATCGAGTTCTAGGGGCTTTGAATAATTAATTATTCAAAATACTGCTGCTGGAACTAGATGTAGCTACAAGATCATATTACAACACCTTCCATAAACCAATATATATTCTAAACTTAAGTCTTCAAAGCAGTGTGATATTAATTCTATTAATAAGCCACTTCTTCTCTAATGTTTTCATAAACCATGCAGTCTAAATTTTCATTTTCTGAAGTAGAGTGACTGTTTTACTAATTTCAGATTTTTAAATTATTGTTTTATTTGTTTTATATTTCAAATTATAGAATTTTTCCAAACTTCAACATAAGTAGCAAATAGAATATGGTGAGGAGGAAAGAAAACTGACATTAATGAACAAAAATTCCACAATAAGCTCCCAGAAAAATAGGCCATATTGCTATGTAATTTTGCATTTATATTTTACTTGCTTTACTCGAACATCATCTTTATTTACTAATGAAGATGTCCATTTTCTCTGGAAGTTATTTGGATTAAATTGCATAAATCCTTTTAAAAAATATTCCCATCCATAGTTTTGACCAATGAAATGCTTGTTGCATTCAGTTTTTCCATTACTTTCCTGATGATTTATGAATGTTGCTAGTAAAAGTTAAAAGGTGTGGCAGACATTGTAGAAATGAATTCACATTGCATTTCTATTTTATTTTCTTTCTAGCATGTTAGTGCAACTTGTCAATAGAAAAATCTTTAACACATTTTGCTGTACAGTTTTACAAGCAGTGTGCATATTGCAAAATACTGACTCTCTGTGTCAAACTGACACGCAGAGTACATGTAAACTGCACAAATAGGAAGTACAAGCATGAAGTGATATTGTCCACAGTCAAGATATTTTTATTTTTCATTTTGCTGATCATCTCAGTGCCAGTAACTTTGTTCTACTGAGCCCTGAGCTCCAGTGAAACAATTTCTAATACTAACAAAATAAAGCTCAGAAATGAAATATTGCTGAAACTTGGTTTGTGTTTAGGTCAGATGGAAGTTACTGCCTGACTGACAGTTTGCAGTCCCATCAGAAACTGCCTGCAAAGGCTCAAGGAAGGGCTTGTGTGGTGACACAAGACAGGAAAAGGTTGCATAATGTGGTTGGGATGTAAGGGACCAGGAGAGCAATAAGGGCTCTATGGCAAAACCTCACTGCAAAATCAATTTGTACTTCCAATAGCAGAGAAAATCATCTCTATGAAGAGGGTCTGCAGTGCCACCCCATTTATACCAAAAGCTGCAAATACTAATTGCTACTTCCTAAGCAATTTTACTCCATGGATTTGTGCCCACTTGGTTTTTTAGATAAATCAAGTGAGAAGACAGTAAAAGAATTTTTCTTCTCATGCTGAGTTTAAATGTAGTCTCAGTCTCTAGATCTGCTTTCTGTGAGCACCCCAGAGCTATGGACATAAGACATGAACAGAAATGAGAGTTGACAGAGTAGAGAGGAGCTTGTGCAACAGGCTGAGGAATAATTAGCCCTGGACGTATCCCCACTGCAAAATTTAGAAAGAGTACCTTGGAAAAGAACTCCAAGATGTGGTTCTGCTGTCTTTGGCATGGGACTATAGCTAAGTCTCATGAAGGTTAGTAATGACGCTGGAGAGCACTCACGTTGTTTAAACACCAATGGCAAAGTAATTTTTAAGTGTGGTATATGGGTTGTAAGGTTCTGCTTGAATATTTGCACTTTTATATAGTGTTTACCCAAAGCAGCTTGAGATGGGAAACTCTCAAGAGTTCAACTACTTCAGTTGTTACACCGTAAAATGAGACCAGGATGTATTTCTCTTGTGACACACTATTTTAATTTCTGTATCTGTTCCAGACTGAGCTTTTGGAGGAGTGTGTGAAAAATTCAGGCTGAGGCTTTGTTAGAGCTCAGCAAAACTTGAGTTTTGAGCTGTGGCGTGAAGGGATCCTATTTTGTTCTTTTTTTTTTTAGTATGTGCATCTATGGCTTAGTTTCTGCTGTTCACTTCATTAGGAATGTTATTGAAGAAGCATTGATTTGAGGGAGCAATTGTTTTTGTTCTATTATAAGTACAGTTAATACATGAGCTTCTTTTCTGCTTATAAGGGAGAAGAACATTTTGGTAATTGTAAATTCACACACACATGCACAAGCTCTTGCCATGTCCAATGGCAAGTTGTTATGGGGACTGGCAGACTGTCATCATTTTGATAGCTTGAGCAGTATATCTCCTGAGCAGCAATGGAGCTCTTATGCAGAGAGTATCGTATGTTCCCAGCCAATTTACAGGGAAACAGCAATAACATTTTATCATGGTTGAGAGCCCAGTAGCTGCTTCCTATTAAACTTGCCCTTTCAGATACCTGTCTTGGATTAATTTGTTGATTTCAAATGGAAACTCAGTCTTCTCCACTGAAGCATGACTTTCTAGGATAGACTCTTGCTGAATGACAATTACTGTATATTCTGGCTGGTTTCAGACCATTACAAGCTTTGGGCACAGTGGAAGACAGAGGACTTCTTCAGTAACTGATTTTAATATATGTCTAATTTTAACTGTCAGTTATATATGCACCAGTGGATGAATCTTCAGAAAGATGAAATGCAAAGCACTTCTAACTTGCTCTTATTAATGATACACTTGCTGAAAAGGAGAAAAAAAATAGGTTCAGGTCTCCTGAAGAGAAGCTGCATGGTGTTTAAGAGCAATGAATTTTGAAGAAGCAGGGATACAAACTGACAGTATCTTCCTTTTTCTTTTCTGGGAACAAAAATATGTCAGATCTAGTGCAAGGCAGTATTTTACATATCTGTATAATACATGCATATCTTTTAAAGTATACTTTCACAGAGAGGTAGATGGAACACTGTACAAAGAGCATTGTTTAGGAGGGTTATATGTGTTTTGAAATAATAAGCTCTCTGTCTTGCAGTATTCTCACAGCTGTAATTGCAGGCCTCTCCATGCAGTTGGATATGGCACAAGCAGGCACTACATTGGTAAAAATACTGATCTGGATGTAACAATGATAGAGAAACAGACAAGTCAAGAGATTTGTTTGAAGGGAAAAAAAACAACCTCTGTGTATGTGAAAGCTCAGACTTTGAATGCTCCCAGTGTGGGTTTTTTTGATTACAACAATTAAAGCCATTATTCAGAATGGCTCTTGATGAAAACTTTTATGATGAGGACTTTGATGCACTATGCACAATAAAAATACAATTCAAATACTGTGAAAACATACTGGTGCTGGAAAATACAGTTTGTGTTTTTAAATAATTGATCATTATAAGCATTCAGTTGAATCAGAGGGTTGGAAAAAAAATGGGGGGGAGCATTAAGCTTGATCCCATTTAGGCCAGCAGAGACTTTCCATTGAATTCTGGGGGCTGCTGCAGCAAATTGTAAGTAAGAGTGCACAGCAGAACTGCTAAAAAGATATCTGAAATACAGAAAATTATCTTGCTCTTTGCATTAGGAAGGCAGGTTTGCAGGACGCAGTGCCAGTATAGGAGTAGGAGCCCTGCTGTAGGGTTGTAACTATCTTAAACATAGTTTCTCAAATCGAGAATGCCTACTGGAATAGCTAGACATGCATTTTAGCAGCTGTTCCACTGGTAATGAGCTTTTCTCATCTACAGATTAAAACTTTGAGTGCTACAATGCCTGGAAGCACTGCTAGGCTGTGGGGATCTGCAAAAGTCTGCGATGTGAGAACTAACATAAAAAACATTGAAATCTATTTAAATAAACTTTGTAGAAGGTTGTGATATATCCCTTTTAAAGTGTCCTTTTCTCATCTTCAATTGTTACTGGAGATAGTTCCCTTGTTTTCTCTTTTGTCCTGTGTGTAGCTGAACATTTGTACAGTGCCACAAAAACTGCCGCTGCTTGTCCTTGGTATGAATGCAATTGATGTAAAATTACACTTGCAACTTATTATCAGCATAAATGTGAATTCATAAGAGGGTTAATTTTGTATAATATTGAAGAATTTTCAGGGTCTGCAGTGAGCAGCAGTTTATGCCATCATCTCCATGGTAGAACAAATGACGTTTCTACTTGGACAAGCTTTGTTTTATCGGGATCAGTAACCTTATCAGCAGCTGACCCAGAACTATAATATATGTTTGCGAATAGATAACATATGTCACAGTGAAATGCAGACCTGCCTCATAAGCAGGAGCATATAATGAAGATTTAATAATAGCAAAGACAAGAATGTACAGATGTATATGACGGTAAAGTTTTTTTGAGAAGTGCAGCATTTTTATTCACATTATTAGAGCAGAATCAATTGTGTTATCTTGTTTACTTCAGAAATGCACTAGTGTTCACATATAAATGCACCGCACAAACATTTTCATGTTGCCACACTTGCTTGTGAATTTTTTGCTTCCTTCAGAGAATCTTTTGATATGAAGATAAAGTATGTGACCTAGTAGTTAGCAGAAAAGAGATGCCTTTTAGTAATTGAAATACAAGGTAACTATTGTTCTCAGAGGACCTTTAATTTGCTTGCACTTTCAAAATTGCTAGGTGAAGAGGATTTGCTTGGTGCAAAAGGAAAAAAGCTTTGAAAACCTACTGCTTAAATGGCGGATTGATGCTCTTTAATTTAAGATACAGCATCCCTGCCCCCAATATCAATACTCTGTCATTTTTCATGACTTATAATAAAGAAAGAGGAATGATAGTAGGGTCCTAAGATATAAAACAAGTCACCCATGTCTTGTGCCTTTTGACATTAACACTTCTCTTCTTTGACCTTTGACAGATTAGGCCTTGACCCAAAGCTGCTGGCCAAAATCCTAAATATGAGCTCAGGTCGCTGTTGGTCAAGCGATACGTACAACCCTGTTCCTGGAGTGATGGAAGGAGTGCCCTCAGCTAACAATTATCAAGGTGGCTTTGGAACAACACTCATGGCTAAGGTACATAACACTTGCATGTCAAGTATGTGCAGTTGCTGCTCTCTGGGCTTCTAGCAAATGGTCTTCTCAGTGAAAATTTGTGATTACAGGATAATATATAGGCATGAATAGAGGGGAACTGAGCTCTTCCTGTAGCTCTGAATTAATGGGTTGTTTAGAGGACTTTTCCTTAGTCTCCAGCTTCTTTCTAGCCACTGTTACTGAGCCACTCAGTGAGATTATATGCATGCAATTATATGCATTGTATGCAGTCTTTTTGGGTTCTGCCTTAATAGAAGAGTCCCAATGGACGTGTAGGTATAGTGAGCGTTCAGCAAGCCATTTAGATGCCTCTTGCATGACTGCTTTAAAATTAAGGAGCCTACGTTCAAGAGAGAATTCATGGAAATCCAAGTGACTTAATTAGGTGCTGATAGTGGCATAAGCATTTCAGATTTTGTGCCCACTCTTTTTCAGATGCCTTTAACTGCTACTGGATATGCTCTCTAGCAAGCCCTTCCTTGCAGAGCCAATTGCTTATGTGCACATCCTTCTGCCTAAGGCCATCTGAAATGTCGAAAGCAACCCACACCACCACAGGCTGATCTCCTGCAGGTTTCTGCACCATTCTGTGAGACAATTCCTGAATTGTCTTAGCTGGTGACAGAAGAAGGGCTTCTCATGAGTAATTACGTAGTAATCTAAATTGCTTGTCCACAAAGTGGGAGATCTGGATTTTAGGTCTTCCTCAGCAGCAGGAAGTTGAAAATCTACTGTTGTCCCCTCCCAGGAGAATGCACTTATTGCCATGCTCTTGGCTTTTCCAGGAAAAGTGCTTTCTTGAATCACTCTGTGGTCAGGAAAGCAAAGCTTTTAGGGGCCAAAGGAAAGTAGGCAAGGAGGTCAGAGCTCTGCATCCCACTGATAGGACACTCAGTTGGAGGAAGGAAAAACAGAACTCTGACTCTTGAACTACTTCTGCACTGAGCACAATTATTGCCTAAGGTGAATTATAAAATCAGCTCTGGAAGAGATGTCTCAAGTGCAGGAAATAATTTCACATTGCATACCCATTTCATGGAGATACTGTCCTGAGGGAGGCTTTGAGTTCATACAGGATAGGTTTTATGCATACTAGTTCATTGAGTGCTCCCAGTTGTTTAGGCATTCTGTCCATTTTCAGTTCTTCCATGTAAGTGGAAAGGTAGTACTTTAAACTAAAACAGCATTCTCAAAGCTGGTGAACTCTCAGACATTACCATGCAAATCTCCAAAGTGATGGAGCTCCTGTATATAATACCTGCTTATTGATACTGTTCATGTCATTTTGCAGTTGATTTAGGACAATTTGTGCATTTGCACACAATTAAATTAGCCAGCTTGTTCTCTGTTCTCTTCAGGGCAGGTCCAGAGTGTTTTGCATGTGGTAGCACAAAAAAACTTTGCTTATGCTGCATGGCTCACAACCCCTTCAATGGCTGCTACATTTTATGTTTATGGACCAATGACCAGGAACTTTAATTTCTTTGAGGAATGTGTTAAAATATTGAAAAGTAGCAGCTTTTAAGTTGTGTTCTTGTATTGAACATTGCGGACAATACAGTGTTATTTAAATAACAGATTTATAAAAAGCATTAGGTTGTTGCTTGGAATTTGCCAGGCAGTTAGAGATAAGCAACCTGATCTTGGCCCTGCCTCAAAGCTTGTTGCCACATTGTGTGTTGTTTTCAGAATCTGCTCTGCCCTGTTGTGCCATGTTTCATGCTGCAATCTCTATTCTCATGATTGATAGCTCTCAATCTTGTCTAGAATAGCCTCATAGTATAAATGCAATAGGGGCACACATTTTCTTCCCTCCCTTTTAAGTTTCTTTCTAAAGGGTTGATTTTTTTTCCTTTGGTCTTCATCTCCCCTGGAAGATGCCCTGAAAGATCTTTCTTTAATTGAAGGAATAGCAGCCTGGTTTGTGCCTGTTGAAACTGCCAGCTTTTGGTTATAAAGCATCAATGATAACCAAGAGAGAGCTCCTCAGAGAGATTTGTAATTGCTGTTCACCTCTTCTGACTTGCCTCTCCTGACAGTCCTGAAGGCTGCCTTCTTTAGGTTAGAATCTTCAGTAAGAGGGAAAGGCATTAAATTCCTCTTGTGCCTCTTGAACTATGCTCTGTTTTTCTGTACAGATGGAAGATTTCTTGAATAAGTAGCCAAGACAGCTGATCATGTTCAGGCTATTCTTTGGTGCAGAGGTGACCCCTTCTAAGACACTGCTTTTTCGTTTGTGGAAAGACTTTTGCTACTATCCATTTCATCCTGATGTGTGATGTACTGTGCAGTTTGTGAATTGTTTGAGGTGGGGACTTTTTTTTTAAGGGAAATGCAGAGCACAATTTTGCCACATAAGAAAAAAAAAGAATGTATTTAAAGGAGAAAGACATAGGTAAAACCCTACGGTTGAGGAGAAAAAGTTCCACAGTGAAAATACCTAGGAGTGCCTCAGTAACAGCCACTACATACAGTTACTAAATTTCAAGTTTCTGCTCACATATCGGAGATGGTAGAAGTCAAAGGCTTTCTTAAAAATATTGTGTCAGCAAAATCTCTCAAACAAAGCCAGAGTATCTTTATTTTAAGTGTTTGGGTCAGAAAAGTTTGCCAGACACTTCTGAGAAGCTCTTTGGTTTTGAAATTTGATATACTGAAACATACAATTTAGTCAACTTAATGTGAAACCTGCTCTAAAGATTTTGCATTTTTAAAAATCTACCACACCATGTCTGTGTCCAAGGCATTGGCAAGCCAGAAGTTCCATCTTTCATTGACAGCACAGTTGCTAATTAAATGTCAACTTTGGATCCTGAGAAGAGCTAGATTTATATCATACTCCTCTTGAGTCATGTCAAGACAGCCTTTGAGCTTTATTCTGAATGGCAGTTTCATTTATGTCAACTGCAAAATAAGTGTAAGGAACCAGGTAATTCTAAAGTGGAAGCAAATTGTGAAAGAATCTGTTTCCCTATTCTAAGCTGAGAAAAAGTGTTAGAATATTCAGTGCACTGAGACATCTGGAAGATGTTGTCAGTTCCAAAGAGTATGAGATAAGCCATAAACTATCCTCTCATTTTTACTTTTCCAAATAAGTCAGCAAAGGGAAATTTCTTTCTGAGCTGTTTTGTACTATTTCACTTGAGGAATCTCCAACCTCAAGTAAAAAGGTGCAAAATACTTCACAATCTGAAGCTAAAGATAAGCTTTACTTACATTTTCTTGGGTTTTTTTTCTTCAAAGCTTTCATTTATAGAAGAGAGTTTTTAAAAAGCAAAACTACCTTCCTGCACTTCAGTCAGGAGTCCTTGTCCATTTGACTATTGAAATGTTATTGAATGTTTCAACCATTTTGGAGCCACGCTTTCGTTACTGAAGTGAACAGAGCTACTTTATTGCCTTGGTTTAGGAATACTATTCCCCAGTTTAGTACTCCCACAAAGAAAACCCTCTGAGCTGCTGCTCTCCCCCTCTAGTCAGAGCCGCAAGAGGCAGAAATCATGGGTTGAGACAAGAAAAATTTATGGGGAGCAGCCATGATACAAGAGCACAAACAGTAACAGCAACAATACTAATAACAAAAAAGAGGATAATTTAAATGCAAAATGCTCACCAAGCTCAGGACAATGAAAAGCAATGGTGGATAGACCCACCCACCACACTTTTCCTCAACCAGAAAGGAGCATCCTTTTTTCTGTGAAGCCAGAGAGAGTTCCTTTCCCCATCCCAGCAATGACATAGGATGGTACCAAATAACATTGAGGTCTTGGCCATGCCCACATGTTGCAAGGCTCTGCCCCTCACAGCTACTGTGAAAAATTAACCTTGTCCCTTGCCAAAACCAGGACATTTATGAAATTGTATTTGTGCTAACAGTCCATTCAAAATTTTCAGGAATTGTTTCTGTGAATGTTCCTTCAGAGAGAAATAGATCACAGTCACTACTACCAATATCAAGTACTTTCACTAGTTTGGAGTTAGATGACTTTGCCATTCTGATATTCCATTACACGAGTTAAGCTGTCTTGAATAAAATGAATAATATGGGTATAGATTTCACAGAGGGTTTATATATGTCATGAAATATCTTACTGTATGCAGGTTAAAGTAAGTGTTCCTAGATTTGTCAGCTCCTCAGTCTTTCAACAGAGAAGAAATGATCTGCCCTGATGTAGATGAAAACTATTTTGGATTTTGTGACATCTGATATGTATGTTTTTCCCATTTTCCTAAAGCTTGAAGTCATTCGAGGGTAATAGGAAAAGTAACTATAATTCTGATTTGTATCAGAATGACCTTTATAGAGCCGATTTACAGATCGAAGTGACATTTAGAGAGTGGAGTAAGATCTTGAATTTCCTTGTGCTAATTCAAATCCAGACACACAGAAAGTAAAGACCTGTCTTGTAAGTCATCCCTGAGAAGTCAAAGGTGCTCTCAGCAGTACTACAGTCTTTCAGTTCTTCTGAATCAAGGATGGGGACCATCTGTCAGAGTAGGGGAAGGGCGTCTTTGCTTACACGCTTGCAGAGCTGTGGTGAAGAAAGCTTTAAGCTAAAGTTTTTGGGGGAGGGGGAACCTGCATTCATCCCACTTCTACCAGTTTGATGCCAGTGACAGCGATAGCTGTTCAGAGCCTGGAGGTGGATTGCAGGTCCAACAGGAGAGCACCTGAAGAGCAGCACAAAAGAATTACAGCCATTCCAGCCAGTAAGTTGGCTTCATCAGGACCCAGTTTAAATTACCCTACGCAAATGCTGTGTGTGCATGCGTGCAGGGCTGTGATCTTACTGGCATCACAGAGGCATGGTGGGATGACTCCTCTGACTGGGGTGTTGGAGTGGAAGGATTCGGGCTCCATGTCAGTGACCATCTGGAGTGCATGGAGCTTCACCTGGGGATGGAGGAGGAGCTGACTGAGAGTGTATGGGTCAGGATTAACGGGAGAGTGGGGACAGGTGACATTATAATGGGGACCTTCAGCCCATCAGACTTGAAGACTGAGCAGATGAGACAAATATAGACAAATAGGATCTGTCTCACACCCACAAGCCTTGGTCCTCATGGGGGACTTCAACCACACTGATATCTGCTGGAGTGGCAGCACAGCAAAGTGTAAGCAATCTAGGAAGTTCTAGGAATGTGTTGGTAAGAGCTTCCTTCTCCAAAGATAAAGGAGCCAGCAAGGAGAGGTTGTTATGTTGGACCTTGTTCACATCACCAAGGAGGGGCTGATGGGGAATGTGAATCTCAAGAGCAGCCTTGGCTGCAGTGACCCTGAAGCAGTGTAGTCTGAGGTCCTTAGGGTAGAAAGGAGGGTGCACAGCTAGCTCACTATTCTGGAATTCAGGAGAGCTAACTTCGGCCTCTGCAAGAATCTGCTTGGTACAGTACCATGATAAGGTCCTGGAGGGAAGAAGGGCACAAGAGAGCAGGTTAATATTCAGGGATCACCTCTTCCAAGCTCAGGAGCCATGCATCCCAACAAGGAGGAAGTCAGGCAGAACCATCAGGAGGCCTGTGCTGATGAACAAGGAGTTCTTGGACAAATTCAGTCACAAAAAAGAAGCCTACAGAGGTTAGAAGCCAGGAGAGGTAGACTGGGAGGAATACAGACAAATTTTCCAAGCAGCCAGGAAAATGGTTAGGAAAGCTGAAGCCATGATAAAATTAAACCTGACCAGATATTTCAAGGGCAACAAGAAAAGCTTCTATAGATACAGAGCCTTATATAGGGTTAGGACTTGGTTAGGACAGGATTTGGAGAGGGCTGAGATACTCAAAGAGTTTGACAGGTATGAGAGGTGGGCCCTTGCAAATCTCATTAATTTCAACAAGGCCAAGTGCAAGGTGCTGCACTTGGATTGGAGCAATCCCAAGCACAAATACAGGCTGGGCAAAGAATGGATTGAGAGCAACCCTGGGAAGAAAGACTTGGGAGGTATGAGTGGACTAGGAGGAGCTCAGTGTGACCTGGCAATGGGTGCTTGTAGCCCAGAAATCCAGTCACATCCTGGCATGCATCAAAAGCAGCATGACCATCAGGTTGAGGAAGGTGATTCTCCCCCTCTGCTCTGCTCTGCTCTGCTCTAGTGAGACCCCACGTGGACTGCTGTGTCCTGCTCTGGGCCCCCAACATAAGAAGGCCATGGACCTGCTGGAGTGAGTGCAGAGGAGAGTGGTGAAGATTGTCAGAGGGCTGGGTCATCTCTCCTCTGAAGAAAGGCTGAGAGAGTTGAGGTTGTTCATCCTGGAGAAGAGAAGGCTCTGGGAAGACCTTATAGCACTTTCCAAGACGTGTAGGAAACCATCAAGAGACCTGGAGTGTGACTTCTGGAAATGTAGTGACAGGATGAGGGCTAATAGCTTCAAACTGGGAAAGGGTAGATTTAGATTAGATATTAGGAAGAAATTCTTTACTGTGAGGGTGGTGAGGCACTGACACAGGTTGCCCAGAGAAGTTGTGGATGCTGCATCCCTGGAAGTGTTCAAAGCCAGGCTGGATGGAGCTTGGAGCAACCTGGTCAAGTGGAAGATGTCCCCTGCCATGGTCGGGGGCTTGGAATTAGATGGTCTTAAAGGTCTCTTCCAACCCAAACCACTTAAAAACAGGAAAAAATCAACCACACAGCAGATTCTATAAACCGTTATAGTTCTGAGTGGATAGGAAATCTAGGCATTTCCTAGTAATACTTGAGAGGTTCTTTTGCAACTTTATTGAAATATGGACCCCAAACATTGATTTCATTAACAAGACCTTAAAGGCAACCTTCATTGCAGGCGTTACTTTCCTACTTAGTCAAAAGATCTTTTTATATATATCCAGGCCCTTTTTAGTGCTTCCTTCTTTGGATTGTTTCATGTCTGATCCAGCTTAGAGTTCAAGACATCCTACAGCCTGGCTGGCAGCTGACTATTTCTGGCTAACTATGGTTATTCATAGTACCTGGTACTCACCTTTGGGTTCTGCCCTGTTTATTTCAGATTATAACTATAATTGACCAAGGAGGACACGTTTCAAATTTGTCCTCTTTGAACCTTCCCTCCCTTTTGTTGACCCAAATACAGTATTTAAAAACACAATGGAACTATTCTGTATGTGCCTCTGTTAAAGAAAGTCATTAAAGAAAAAGTCACTCAAGAAGCATTTTGAGTTGTAGCAGACCCGGGACTGCCCCCTAAGCAGTTCTCTACTACATCCTTCCAATTAGGCAGCAAACCAGTTATATTCACTAAGTGACCTATGAGTCTCATTTTGCTATTAACTGTTTAAATTGTAGTAAATGTATATTTGCTAAGTGGCTTCCATTTTCTTGTTCTTGAAATTTCTTCTGCCTGATTTTTAACCTGTTTATAGTAATAAAAAATTCCTCTTGCCAAAGGAACTAAATTATATTCTTAGAATCTATGTGAAATGCTTCAGTGAATAGCCAGGGAGATTTTCTTACTAGAGATTACATACTCAATGGGGAAAAAGAGTCTGAGTCATGCTACCAGGTTATATAGTGATCCTGAATCTTTAAAATTCCTGCTGTTCTTAAGGTGGTGCTTGCCTGGCAAAGTTTGAGGTTTTTCTGTTGAATAATATTGAATTACTGTTTTAAAAAATAAAAACTATGTAAAACCCGCTTCTTCCAGGTCTGAAATTTTAAGGCTGGAGTATTGTACTTGTTGGCAGTAGAGTTCTTGTTGCAGTGGAAGCCAAACAACCTATGTTATGTATATGACTGTTCATGTCCTTGTTGTTTCTCCCCTGACTTTTTCTCTTTTTCTTTCCTTCCATTCTTCCTCTCTGCCCTCTTCTTCCCTCTTCTTGCCCCCACAGGATCTTGGCTTGGCCCAGATTTCTGCCACCAACACGAAGACACCAGTTCCTTTGGGCTCCCAGGCACATCAGATCTACAGGATGATGTGTGCCAAAGGCTATGCCCTGAAAGACTTCTCAGCTGTGTTCCAGTTTTTACGTGAGGAGGAAAGCTTGTGAGCTGTCCTTTGGAAATGGACACAATAACAAACCACATTTTTTTATCCTTATAGCTCATTTGGGAACTTTATGGATTTAATCAAGCATCCTGCTTCCATACAGATTAATCATCTTTGGCTGTCCAGATCACAACGAACTCCAGAGTTTCTTTATAAGTCCTGAAAAGGCAAGCCGCAGGGAAGGGATTGTTTGGCAATTAGCCAACAGCAAGTCCTTTTTTTTTTTTTTTAAGAACCATCAAAGTTTTTTTCACTAGATGCAATAAATAAATATTTTTTTTATGAAACACTTAACTGTTCACATATAAAATAACTTACGTTGTGGCTACAGACTTAGTTGAATCATGAATAATAAGAGAATGTTCTATTGCAATTTTATCATATATAGTGATCTATTAAAATTTAAAATTAATACCTTATGGAAAAAGGGAATATATGTTCAATGAGGAAACACATCTTGAGATGGATTTTTTTTGTTTTTGTTTCGGACCTACTAGCCTTGAGTTGATCAGAAGTGAATTTTTCCTGGGATTAAGTTTATAGGCACGTGTTCTAAGTGGAAAGCTGTTACACCATGTTTACTTGATAGACTTAGGTCGAATAATATAGAATGTGTGTCCCTCTTGTAAAGCTCCGTTACTGTATTTTGCTAACCCAATTTTATATTTTCTCGTGTTCTGTCATGCATTTTCAGAACTCAAGATCAGCACTTACCAGAAGTTCTAACAAAATGTACATTTGTTTTAGGTAATTACTAAAGTATTTTAAATCTTAACAAGCCCCATTATTTTGAAAATGAATAAAGTCTATACTGGTAAATACTTGCTGCACAATTATTTGCTTTTTGTTTTCATCAAGTCTTGTACATGCAGTATTAACCGAAACTTATACTAAGTGGTCTTATTTTTTAATTTGCAGGGTTTTCTGCAGATTATCAGATCATACTGCAAACCCAAGACTTCCAAAGCTCTTGTTGTGAAATGCAGACTAATATATTTGCATACATACTACCCTAACTGTTCACATCCCATTGTTCTTGCCAAAGTACAGGTACATATTTGGCTTTATAAATACTCATGCTGATTGTACTAGAACTACTCACATTCAAACTCCCTGTTTAATGATCAATTATGCATCTATGTTCCTGTTTTGGTTGTGTGATGAATCCTTTTATAGATGCACACTAGGTTATCAGAATTGTGTCCTTGAATTAGCTCAATTCTGTCAATTATCAGACAACTTGGACACTCTATTCCAACAAATTGGTAACATCATGCAAAAATTACTCAACAGGAATAGTTGATCTCTTCTCCTTTCAGCTTCCTATGAAAACTGTTTGGCATTTTAAGTGATTCAGGGATCTGGAATTCATTATTGTTATATATGAGTATAGGACTGCTGAGAGCAATTGTACTTTTAAAAAATTGTTTGTCTTTTTTTGATAACAGTATTGTTTCTACAGGATTGCATTCATTCAGAAATTAGACACAAAACTACCTGTGGCACAAACAGCCACTCAGGTGCAACATGGCACCATAATTACAGATGTGTGGTTTGACCTTTGCTAAGATCACATACTACATTTATTTCCTTTGGGACTCCTGCCTCAAATAATGCAAAGGGTAGATCTAGTCTTGTTATGAATTTGGGGTCAAGTAGTGAAGGCTGGTTTTGACATTGGGATCCTTTTTCATTTGGATGTTTTATAATGGATGAGGTAAGGAATTGCAGGAGTGTCCTGGTTCAAGTTTTTATCCTCAGTATTTGGCTTGGAGATCTGTCTGGCATCACAGCACTTACAAGAGACTCTTCCTTCTGCTGTGTACCCCAGCCTGTGGCAGCATTTGCTATGAAAGTGTTTGCTGGTAACCCTGGGTTTACCCGTAGGCCTGGGCTTGCAGGAAGCATGATCACTTATTTTCTGAAGACATTACATGAACATATCTTTGTTGGGAGTCATTAGGGAAGGGAATATGCTCAATGAGAGAGTTTTTGAAGTTTTTAGCCTGTGAAATCATAAAGCTTCTATTAAATATGTGGAGCCTTCAATGTTATTTTTATGTTCCTCTCTAAGGCTTGTAGCTTAGGCTTCCAAGTGTTCTTTTTTCCTCCCTCACAATCTCTCATCACATTTTTAATTCTCACTCCAAAGTACAGGGTGCTCAAGTTGGAGGAAATGCTGCCAGAATGCCATTGTAGCAAACCAAGAAAGTGTTCCATGGTCTCCTTGGAGGAGGACTGTGGCCAAAATTAAAAACAAACAAACAGAAGAAAGAAAAGCCCAAAACCCCAGCTTCAGGGCAGACAGCCAGCACGTAAAGTTTTAGAACAAGCAGTTAGTTTGGCAAAGTCAGAAACAACTTCTTAAATAAATGTTATAGAAAGTGCCTTGAAAACTTCAATGATGTCCAATACCTGAAGCCAGTAATATGATTTATATTAGAACACCTTTTTTTTTTTTTTTTTTTTTTTTTTTTTTTTTTTTTTTTTTGGTAATTCTGCAGGCAAATATTCTATGATTGTATATGTATAGTGACGATACTGCCTGCTACCTATGGCTACTCTACATGTGTATATGTTTGTAATAATGTATCTTTTGCTTGAGATATACTTCTGCCCTGTGGAAATTAGGCAAATACTGAAACGGTTGTCACTGTCAAGACAGGTTTTGAAAACTGTAATTTGTTGAGTTGAACAGAAAGATGGTAAAACTGGTTGAATTTCTACACTAATTACCATCCAGTACATACACACAAATTGGGTACAACAAATTAATTGCATATTTTGTAAATGCCTCAAAGGGAAATTTGAGGCGACTTCTTTTTAAATTAGTTTGAATCTCGGACTAGCCCTCCCATCATGCTTACTTTGGAAACTCACCTATATCAAATGCATTTACGGACTAATAAGAAAACATTGACACCAATAAAAGTAGTGGTGTTTTTTAAAAAAAGTCCTCAGCAGCCTTCTCTCATTTATGATTCAGTATAACCCATCTTAAGCAACTATTTTTGGTGATTGTTAAACAGAGGAGGCCTTCTATTAAAACCTCTGAGTACTATATTGCTTTAACCTTATTTATGGCTCTTATAAGCCTCAGGAGGAGGAGGTGTTCTGACCAAGTAAAAGTACTATATGTGATAGTCTAGCTCTGCTTTATTCAATGGGAATTTGGCCATCAAGTTCAATGCTACCAAAATTTCACACTGTGTGTTGAATGCCCACGTGATTACACTGCAGATGTGGCCAAGATGCATCTGTGGAGCAGCTCAAGCACATCACTCTGGCTGGGATTGTTCCAGATTATTTGCATTAGGATTATGAGAAGTTGGGGTGGTGGCTATGAGAGGAAGGAGCCTGCACAAGCCACTGAAGTTCATACTGCCAGTCTCCATCCAAGCATTGTCCCACACTGGATGAGAGAGAGAGAGATACTGAAGAGTACAAAATAGCTACTATCCCTGCCTGCATGAGCACAGAGCTACCTGTCTTTTCAGCTGTTTACATCTTAGAGCTCTGCCACAAGGAGATTTTATGAAATGGCTACAGAACTGAAAGACTGGGGCCATCCCCAAAGCAGGGAGAGAAAGGCTGCCATCATACAAGGGTTACTGTATTTATGCAGTAGATGTCTTTCTTTTAGTCTGCCAGCTTGATTTGTAAGATCAAATCTATCCAGGCACAAATTTGAGGGTACTGACTTGATCAGCAGTGATACCTGTTGCGTTTGATTTGTTTCTACATCATCATAATCTTCTCCTTCATATAAAGAGTGATGAAACTCAGCTTTCCTCAAAACAAGTTGAGAATATAGTCTATCTTTATAAGACCGGCTAGTAAGCTGTGGGAACTTTGAAGCAATTTGGAAACTTCTATTGTGTTTCCTTTGTTCAGTGATGTAACGTGGAGTTAGAGTACTCTGCCCTCTTTTAGACTTTAGGTTTACTAAAATCCTCTTAAAGTTGGGGGACTTGCAGATGTCATTGACTTCAGTATCAAGTTCTTAGAACTCTTACTGCAAGCCTTGCAAAAGTGAAATATTACACTTCAGTAGTGGGAGAACTTTAGTTCAACATCCAGAAGTTAGAATAAATGGTGCTTTTGAAAAGCTCAAGCTTTCAGTAGCAAGAATATCTTTTCATTCTGTGCAACACTGTTATGGATGTGTGGTCTTTAAAGGCTGCTGGTATTTTTAAGCTCTGTTGCTTTCTATATATGCTTTGTCACAACCTGTCCAGCCTGCTGGCACAGTTACACATTATTTTTTTTTTTTCCAATAAGAATAATGGCAATGGTTACAAAGTTTTCTTGGGTGGACAGAAAATTAGTATTTTTATGGCTGGTATGTTCAATAGATGTATGACATGGAAGTAGGCATCCATATGGCAGTGATTTCTTTTGGCTTTGGCATTCATCATGGATTGTGAGCACTTGGGGTAAATTGGAACAGGTGGATAAACCTTTCTAAAGTACTAAATGTCTCGTAACAACTACTGTATAATTAAAAGCCGTCTGGCTCTTTCTGCATTTACACCTAGCGCTTCCTTTTGACCTTGACCCTAAGATGAGGTCTGGATTTTCATTTGAAGTAAGAAATAACTCAGTCTGTTTCTTCATCTAGTTTTTCTGAGCCTCCATTAGTGATGACAGAGTTTGGTTTGTTAGAGTAAATGCTGTATATGGAGATAATAAATGTGCTAACCTAAGTTTTATGAAGTTCATTGATTTCAAAAAGACTTAGAGCACTGGTCAAAACTGACTGAAATCTCACTCATAAAAAGATGTTTGCCTGTACCTAAAATGCAGCTACTCTGGAAAGAAATGCAAATGTTCTTATAACATATTTCAGTCCTTACAGCATTTTTAGAAAATAAATTCATTGTATTTTTGTCTTGTTGAAATTCAGAGGAGAAGCCAGACAAGTAAAACAAAATGTGTAGGCTTTAAATGTGGCCGGGTGTAAGCTTTATTTGGCCAGAATCACGTGTTGCTGCTGTCTGTCCCCAGTTTGAGACCAGGACAAAAAATATACAGGCAACTTAGAGCACCAACAGCAGTAGGGAAGTAACTTAAAGAATACTTCCTAAATTCTCTAAGCTGCTTGCTTGCTTTGCTTTGAGTCTCCTTCCAACTGATTTAACAGCATTAGATGGGTTGTAACCACTGAATGCAGGCATACCTGAGTCAGCTGTAGGGTGGCTGGTTTGTATATCTGCAGCTCCCTAATCCCAGGGGCTTTCCTGGGTAAATACTGGGCCAGCAGTGCTGTTTCCAGTACCTAAACTGTCAAGTTTGTGGCTAGCAACAGTGGGCCATTTTTGCTTTTCAGTCATGCTGTTCCATGGCTGTAGAGTCTGGAAGCTTTCATTGACCAATACTTAGTAGGTTAATGCATTGGGTGTTGTAGCTGTTACCTGTTTTACAGCATCCTTCTGGCAGTCTGTGCCCTGTCACTCCTTCCTCTGCTTGTACAATGCCTAGAGGTCCCCTTGGTGTTGTGTAATTGTGTCAGGCAGCAGTCAGACTGCAGTCCACAAAAAAGACATCAGTCACTCTCTGGTGACTGAAGCTGAAGCTTCAGCACTGGAATTTAGGATATGCTTGGGTTCCTCTCTATTTCTACTTTCAAGGTTTTCATAAAGCTCTACTTTATTTGAACCTATGCATTGCAAGGCACTAAGAGCCTGCAGTATGTCACTTGGTTGGAGTTTTTTCCTGTATTTGACTGTGTTAAAGCTACGTTTGCTATTCATGCTCAAGAAAAAACAATTTCTGGTCCTTGTCAGGAGACAGGGAGAAAAACACCACTAAGCAAATGAAGAGTGGTAGGTCACAGGACCTGATGCCAACATGTTGCTCTCACTGGAAAGCCATTGGATCCTGTCTGCATCTCCTATTGCTATAACTTTTTCCTCTGCTTGTCCCTGGGTAGATAAACTGTGTTGGTTTATGTGGAGGCAAGCAGAGTCTGTGTTTTATAGAAGAGGAGGAGTAAGCAGCATCTTGTACTGTGTGACCCACTGGGTCTGTCAGGGGAAGGTGGTTCCTTGTAAAACAGATAAGGGGACCGCAATCTGCTCCCTGGCACCATGATAAAGATGGAGACAGTGAGTCTGCAGACATCTGTAGATACTACCACTAAAGTCACAGCCTGCAGAATGCAGTTCCTGCCCCGCATCACACCACCCAGCTTTGCTCTCTAAGCAATAAACATCACACCAGCCTCTCCAAACTCTCCCTGGGGTCACTTGTGGCTCTAGTTTTGTCAGCTTTGTCTGCCTTGGCCCTGGCTGCCTGGAATCTACTTCTGCACTTCTTCCCAAAAATTCCTTTACCAATTCTGTGCCCGAGCTGACTGTAGGCCTTCAATATGCCTACAAATAAGATGATAGGTCTTAACTTGCACTCCATGTGCTCCCAGTAGTGCCAGAAAGCACATAATGAATGTGTCTCCCTTGTTTCTTCCAGACTTAATAAGTAAATGAAGCCATAAACAGTAAGCCAAAAGGATGGCGGTGGCAGGCATTTATGGGGCAGTAGGAATTTGGTCATTGAACTGATCGTTGTTCTACTTTGTGACTGTGGTATCTCAGCTTTTTTTTCTGAGAGCAGGAGCGATGTGGGTTCCTTTTCAGATGAAGAGGATTCAAAACTGGCTCTGTCCACTGACCTGTGGCTGTCACTTTGAAACAGACTCATTGTTTAAATTTACAGTAAAAACGAAAAGCCTCTTTTTATTGTAAATACAAAAATTTAAAGTATAAATTTTTAGCTATTTAAAATACAGCTAGTTTGTTTTGTAGGATTTTTTTAATCAGTTTTCTGCAAATGGATGTTCTAATCTGTTTGCTAATATTTTACTTCCTTCTCCATCTGTGTAACAGCCTGTGTATTATAGGCTACATATAACATCTAAAATCACATTCAGGGATCTGTGAGAAACTCGAGTCTTAAGGTAACCCTGCCATGGTGCTGTTAATAACACATTGCAAACAAGAAAGTAGTAAGTGGAAATAATGCACTCATTTAGAAGTAATAAATCCTTTGATCTTTCTTTGAAGCAAGGGTATATGCTTAAACTACCAATTCAGGGACAACCAGATGCCCATAAAGAATGGTTCTTTGCTTTGATAGAAAATCGCTGAGGCCTGCCCAGCAGCTCTGGTCTGTAAACAGATTAGTTAAGTGCTCATCAGCTCCGATTTGCATAGGACAGTCTTTGCACACAAACCCTACTTCCAGCCTTAATAAGCTATTTACTTGCAGGAAGGCTACTGGTTTCCTTTTAGTTAGAAATCTCAGTAGAAAATTGCTTTGTGAGAAGGAGCAGGATCCTGATTTGGAAATAGCACGGTTCCTCTGCATGGATGTTAATAGGCAAGTGGTGACTGGCAGTTTGGTGTGCTTGCTGAGCCTCTTTAGTGAACAGCTGTGGGAATTAGAAAAATAGCTCATAGTTGAAAATTTGGAGAACAGTTACTTCTCTCTCCCACTGGTGGCTTTCAGCTGTGCCTGGATAAAGAGCGCACATGGGAGAGGATTGGGAAGTAGATATTTGTCTCTGCGGAGAAGGATCCCAGAGCTGAAGTGTTCACTCAATAGGATTTTGCTAGGCTGTAAAATTCTCATCACCTTTGAATAAAAATAAATGCCTCGTGGATGCTTGTTGGCCTGTGTGCAGCCTGCAGATTTGTCACTCACATTTTTTCCTGTTTAAACTTCGTTTGATCCCCACAATTACTTTTGTCTGATACAAAGGGAGGTCAGTCTCAGCCGCAAATGCAGCAGATGGTGAGATTCACCCTAGAGTATAGAAAAGCAACAAGTAACTTCAGAGCCTTTTGCATTTTAAAGTGTTTTACTTCTCAATTGATTTCAGCCTCGCCAGCAGTTTGCTTTTCTTTGAATCAAGAAAGCAGTGAGACTGCAACTTTTTTTCTAACAGGGAGACAAATATATCAAAAGTGAGAAGAAAAATGCACAGTATTCCTGAAACCAACTGTAAGCAGTTTCAGTGCAAACCTGCTGCAGCTGGAAAGGTCTTAAAAATTATAGACTAAATTCTTTATTAATGATCTCACAAACTTTGGGGTGACAGGTCTACAAATAAGGACATAATGTAGGGGTGTGTGTGTGTTTTAAAACAGGGTACTGGCATTAGACACAGGAAAGTAAATTGTATAGTTATGCCTTGCCCTAGTAACAGTGAAAAATGTTATGGATCTGTTTTTTCACTGATTACATTATTTCCATTTTATGTCCCCTTTTGCTTGAAAAGTAAACTTAGGTTAGTGCCTTTCTGCCTGAAAACACAGGGCGAAGGGCTGGACTGAGGAAACTACTTATTATTTTCACAAGCTAAATATAGTTACAAATTCTTCCCTGTAGTTTGGTTTTCATCATTTATTTCAGCAGCCAGATGCTAGTTTTTCATGTAGAATATGATAAGAACATTGCCCAATGACTTCCTCAAAAAATAAAATCCGAATTATTACAGGGCACTCTGCATTAGCCCATCAACCGTCTGCCTTTGAAGGTTTGTGTTCAGCTCCTCCGTTTTATAGTGCCAAGATTCAAATATGGGATTGCTAGAGGAAATTAATTACTAGTAAATTTAGAACAAAGGAAAGAACCTGCAACTTCACAGCATGTAAAACACCTTTTGGAATTCTTTGCTCTCTTCTTGGAAACCAGTGGGCCAAATTCTTGGAATTATTTTAAAGGTAAAATAGTTAGTTATCCAAAAGGCATAGTAAAACCTTATGCTTAAGGATATAAATAGCTGACAGAAAATTATTTTGTCTCTAGCCACTTTAGACCATGTCTATTCAATACTCATTGCAAATCACTGCAGGCCTTGCTTTTCTGATGTCGAGTGCTGAGTATGGCTACAGGCAAAGAATGGAACCTGAAGGGACAAAGTTGTGAGACATCCTCACCCCAGAGATCTACAGCTACTACTGCCTTCCCTTCAACCCCTGTCAGCCACCTGGGTCCAAGCAGGGGCAGCAATGGGCTCAGGGACCCCATGGCTTCACACATCAGGTGTCCCACAAATCCAGCAGTACCTCAGTTTTTCTGAACTTTCTGAAACTCTCATCTGTCTTTAGCCACTTCTTGGATGCCTCAATCTGCTTATACTGCTTCATGTCTTCTCTAAGGTGGACAAAGAAATGCCTGCAGTTTTGGTGAGTATAAACCCGACCTTTCTGTTGATGCTCTTGCTGCTGGTTCTCCATTTTCCCTCTCTGACAATTCTCTTTTATTGTTGCCTCCAGATCCCAGTCTCTAAAGTGTGTCTCTCACCTGCCTCCTCCTGTAGCCACTCTGTCATGTGGTCTTCTCCTCATTTATTCCATCACATCTGAAAATGCATTTCTCTGTCCCAAAACACCATCCACAAAGATCCATCATTCTCATCCCTAAAGGCAGCATATGAATCCACCCTAGCTAGTTTTCCTTCTTTTTCTTTGTTAAGTAGTGTGGCTTGTCTCCCATGGCTCTCATGCTCCATTTGAACTGCACCTTATTTCTCTTTGCAACCTTTAATGCTCACAGAGGTGTTATGCAGGCTGTACAGTCAGTCTGAAGAATGATTCCCAAATCACTCTTCAAGTCATTAAGGAGGTTGGATTTTATGTCACCACATTCACTCTTGTTTTCACATCTTGTATCTTACTCCTGCTCCCTCAATTGGCTTTTCGACTAAATTAGCATCAAGTGTCTTCTCACCTCTCCTTCAAAAGCAGCTGCATCAATACCAGTCTCCAAGGCTGTGTGTAAAGCAGTGATGTAGTCCAGAGCAGGAACCTGCTTTACAGCATATTTTCTGACCATACCCATTTCCCATCCTTGCATGCACATTGCAGAGGGATCCCAGAGTACCTGAGTGGGTTTTCTTTCAAATGAGGCAAAAGAGCCAGGATGGTGCTCCAGGTCTGTCTCAGGCACTTTGAGTGCTCATGGGCCTTCTGAGTACCAGACCAGACTGCAGCTGGTCTGGGGAAAAGCTCCAGATGTAGAACACTTACAGTGTAAGCATTGACTCCTCAAAAACAACTGTGTAGTTTTCCAGATTTTCTCCTACTGTGCTGCTGGGGTAGGCAGATCCTGTACATCCTTTCAGCAGATGTGATTTTTCACTGATGCTGTAAACCTCAGTTTATTATTTTAACATTTGAGAAGTATCTGTGCCTCACCAGATCAATGTAAGATTGCAAGCCTGTCTTTTAGCAGTGTGGAGCTGATCCTTTTTTACTGACATTGATTTTATACCCAAGCACATTTATGGGCTTCTGCAGGGATTCCCTTTATGTCATCTAAAGTGAGATCACATGGAAATGTATCTTCTGTTTGGTGAAATGTCATGTCTGTGACCATATTCTGCATTTTTAAAATGCTCAGTCTGGGAAGCATTCTGATACTGGCCTCAACAATTGTTTTTCTGAGTGGCAGCACTCGGCTTTGTATTCTTATGGAGCTAGCCAGGTTATTATTGTGGAAACAAGATATAGTAACTTGATTTTAAAACTATTCTCTGTGGGGGATTGTTTTTATGACCCTGGATTTTAAAAGTTTTCAAAATACATTTGCATTCATGAAAAATGTATTTTAACAACATAAAGGCTGACAATCCTGCTATTTGTAAGGAATTCCTTTGATCATGAGCTACAAAGTCCTTGGTAGCCATGGTAGTAACACAGGGTTTCCAACACATTATTCTCCACTTATTTCATTTATTTATTTTATTTGAAAGCTTTTATTTCCAGAAGTCACAAAGGAAGAATAGGAAACAGTCATCAATGTGGAGGTGACTTTTCCACTTCCTTCTCTTTCAAGAAGTTGTTAACAGTAATTTACAGTTGCTCAATTACATTAAGATGGCTGGGATATTTCTACATAAAGTAATAAAAATAAGTTTGTAGGCCTTATTAACTTACAGCATATCATAAAGCCTAACAAATTGTACTGTACTAAAAGACTATTACAAAAGTATTCACTAAAAAAATACATGATACTGAAAGTAATTCTGCTTCTTTTGGACTTCCTTACCTCTGTGGGAAAAATTATGAAAGCATTAGGCATGTTCATCAGCTGCACGACATGGCAAACCTGAGCACTGCTGTGCACTTCTGAAAAAATGTAACAGATATTTTTGATGCATGCACACATTTTTATTTCCTACTTGACTTGTGCCATGTGGATGTGATTCTACCTTAAGCAAGTAAAAACTCTGAGTGCTTCTGAAGTCAATGGAAATTTTACCATATATTTCAGTGACTTTTTCTCCCATATTAATTTTTGGGGGGCACAATTAAAATTTAAGTGTGGCTCTTCAAGTATAAAAAAGTGTCAGGTGTTTTATAAAGATCAAATTGCATCGTTTAATCAAATAATTTTGCAGAAAATGGTGTATATGAAGACTGAAGCTGACTCCTGATTTATATTAGGGGATGGCAGGTTCTCTCAAAATGGGGAAAATTGTCTGAACTTGAAAATTAATATCAACAAATTTGTTGATGAAAGGTAGCCAAATATTAGATATCTGGAAGGGGGGGGTCAGAATTAGGAATGTGGGCTATTTAACATTTTCATAGGTCAAATGGTAAATAAGGTCTACCCAGTGTTGAAAGCTGCAGCCACTGCTGTGCTCAATAACTGTCTGTCATCCCTGTGGCTTCAGGTGTGTGAAGAATCACAGAATCTCAGGATGGCTGGGGTTGAAAGGGACCTCTACAGGTCATCTGGTCCAACCCCCCTTCTCAGCTAGAGCCATCTACAGCAAGTTGCCCAGGACCATATCAGATGGCTTTTGAATATCTGCAAGGATAGAGACTCCACCTCCTGGGAAGCCTGTGCCAGTTATCATTAAAAATGTTTCCTGATTCCAAACAGAGCCTCCTGTATTTCATTTGTGCCCTTGCCTCTGGTCCTGTCACTGGGCACCACTGAAAAAGGCCAAGAAGCTCCATCCTCTTTGCACCCTCACTTCAGGTACATGTATACATTTATAAGATCCTCACTTAGCTCCACTCCAGGCTGAACCAGCTTGCTCAACCTTTCCTCACTGAAGTGATGCTCCTCTCTTCATCATCTTCCCAGCTCTTTGTTGGATTATTTCAGCATGTTTTTGGTTATGTACAAAACTGCACATTAGCATAATTCCCAAGGGTAGAGCTTCTCCTGGGAGGAACAAGGACCAAGCTCTGGCTCTCTGCACATCCTCTACCAAGGTGTTTCCCACAGGCATCCAAGCATGCTGGTCTGCAATGAGACGACTTCATGCTCCTCTGAGCCACAGTGAGGTTAGAAACCTTGGCTTCACTGTAGCATTCTGCCCACAAAGAGACCACTTCACAACTGTACAGATCTCCAGGGCTTGAATGAAAGATCTTGTAAACTATCCTTTCTAAAATAAAACTAATTTGTTCTATTCGTGCTATAATAACCAAAACCAGCAAAAAACAGTGTCTGAGTGAAAGAACTGCACTGGTTCCCAACTCAGCTGTGTAAAAGGAGACAGAGGTCCAAGGCAAATTTTTTTCCTCCTGTGCAGTAGCTTTAACTGTGAAGTGAATGCTTATTACTGAGGGAAAGACTTTTGCCTGATACTCTGCTGGGTGCTGTAATTTCATCTTTTCCTTTTGTTTGCTCTATGACTTGTGAAAGTCTTAATCAGGGTGAAAGGCAAACTTTGCCAGGCCACCCTGAATGTAGTGGTGATATCCTATCTGAAAATGTTCAGCTAATGGCAGAAGAATTTACTTAGAATTTAACTGTCAATAATTTCATTTTCTGTAATTTGATGAAGTACGATGATTTTTGCATGTGACAGCCTAAATCTTCCATTGGTCTAGGCTGAAATGCTATCCCTAAATTGAGATAACAAATAGCAAACTGATCATAAACAAATAACGAACAGAAGGAAAATTTGAATTGACTGGATAGCTATTTGCTGTGAAATATTCACTCAGCTCTATAAATAACGTTTTGTTTCTCTCCAGAGGAAGAATGACTTACTTCACCAAACAGGTAAAATAGAAAAAATAACAAGACCCTAATACACTGAATCAAATGAGAAAATAAGAACTGTGATAGATGTGACCTTTGGAGAAGTGTTCAATTTTGTTTGTCATTGCTTGGAAATAATGCAATGTACCTTATAGCAGGTAAGAAGAGCCAGGCAGCAGAAATGTCACTGTTTTCTTTTATTATCTTAATGTGGAATGCAAGTTTTTTAATAGATCCAATATACTTTAATAGATTGCTTGTTTTCTTTCATTCATAGGAGGGTTTTATGTGGGATCACAAATGGGTGTATTCCTCCACCCCCTGTTTTATAGTTCATCACTGTCACACATGACATCAGTATTGCTGTAAGGTGTGAATGTATCTACAGTTTTTTCCACAGGATTCCTGAGCCTTTAGTGTGCTGATGAGCTGCTTTTATATTTTGTTTCTTCTGATTTAGATCAAAAGAACTTGCACATGGCCAAGCCCTTTGCAATAGACTTGATCCACTTCCAAAACAGTGCCCGGTGACAAATCTCATTTTTGTTCCACAGTTAGTTTCCATGTTCAATGTGCAGGCATTTTCCAGACACTATTCCTCCCAAAAATTAAGTTTATTCTCATAAAGACCCTCCTCAAAGAGCCCCTGGCTACCTTATGTTCCCCCTTCAGTTACCATCAACATTTAAGGAGGGAGCATGCTGTGTATTGACATGCAAAACCAAGCTCCAAAGAAGTGACCTGCTGTGTTTGATAATTTCTCTACCAAGTACCTTTTAAATTAGAGTTAACCTGAGAGTCTGCTCATTTGCACATCAATATCCTAGTGCTCCTCCTTAGCACCGGTGATGTCCCAGTGTTACTTTTAGGATAAGGTGACTAAGCTTTGATATTTAGAGCTATGCGCACATGAGAAAGTTGGATGTGATCCTGGATAAAGTTCCAGGAGTGTTTTGGCCAAATGCACAAGGGCATATGTTAGTGTTACAGTAAGAACAACAACCTGGAAAATACTCATCACATGAATGCACTGTGATAGGCAAAGATGTTCTTTGAGCAGCTGCAGACAGATTACACCAGCAGATGTGTAATTTTACTGCTGGGACACCACCTATTCTGGAGCTTCTGCCAGCGCTGCTACATTGGCCAAGGGCACCTCGCTCCCTGACCCTGCATAGAGAAACCATGCCAGTGGCATCCTGCTGCACAAACATGGTCTTGGTGTGTGGAAAAAGGTCCTGAAGAGCAGTGCTGAGTAAGTGTGAGTCCACTGGCTTTCAAAAGATGAGGTGAAGAACAAACCTGTTCTAACACGTTTAAGACTGGCAGTCCTGTAGTGGCACAGAGATGCAACCTCCAGTTCCCCTCCAGCTTTTGACATTGAAGCCTGAACAATTCAAGTGAGGGAAATAAAAGTGCTATTTGCTGAGAGCAACAGTAATTTATCATCAAACAGTTCACAAGAAAAAGTGACAAATTTGTGCTTGGAAATGCTACCTCAGTCACCCAGCTACTGGGTTTCACAGTCGGGATTACTGCAGGCTTCATGACAGCACCTTTGCATCTTTGTCCTCTTCTTTGCATTCAATATTAAACAGAGGCTCTGGCCTTGTTAAGATGCAGTAATTACTGTTCAATACATTTTTCCTTTAGGATTTGGGGTGGCTTTTTCAGTTTTTATACTAATGATTTGCGCTACTAACACCCAGTGATAGCTAAGTGTGGGATACAAGTACATTTCTGATGAATTTTGGCACTTACTGCTATGTCATAGCAATAGAAATTATTTCTGGGTCTACCTTCTTAATGATATCAAGAACTGAAGTTCTTAGTGACATTATATTCTCATCTGTGTCTCCAGTTTTTCCTCCCTCCCTGGTCAGACTCAGGAGTGCTTTTAGAATTGCTTGGAGAATAAATCCATAAAAGTTTGAAGCTTGCACCTTGTGGAAATAAATGCTGTGATTTAATTCCTATGTTAATGTCTGCTCATGTAATTGAAGTGAAACAATTCCTATGAAATAGTTCTCTTTGAAGAGTGTAAGAATTGAAAGTATCAGCTCAGGTGCACCAGGTAGTTCTGCCTCCTGTCATACACAGGAATAAGTGATGGATGTCGACAGAAGTGTGTGACAAGAAACGCAAGCCAGGAAATCACTCCAGTCTCCTCTCCTACTCTCTTACTGTTTGTACACATTTTTCCATTTTTCTGCTGGCCTTATCCAGTGAGTGGAGGGCGCTCAGCACTTCTCACAACATGCTTTAATTGATAGATATATTAAGCTAGTCTAGTCCGTGGCATTTGACCTGAAAGTTGCAGAGGAAGGTGAGCCTCACAGGCAACACTGGGTTAAGATGGGCTTCTCCTGGGGTCAAAAGCCCAAAAGAAGTGCTCATGTAAGTTGTGGAGGAGTGTAACATGTGTATGACTATTTCAGTGTTTGCTGTCGGGGAAACTACTTGTTCTTAATTCCACTTGTGTTACATGTACAGCAATAATGTCTTCAGACTCTGGAAATGTTACATTTCCTTTTAAAAGCCCAGGGGTGTAACTCAGGCACACAATCAATGCTTGTACTCCACTGGTCTCGATTTCCAGACTGTTTCCAGCATTTAAAAGGCTGCTTCATTCATTTTTCTCCTATACCTGCTAAGCAAGTAGTAACCAACATCTGAGTGGAGAAAATGTTAACAAATTCCACTGATGGCCCTCTTTTGTCAGTTCTGGAATTGTGATTGCTGGGCAACATTAAAGTAAATTAACCCTTTAAAGACAGGCAAACAAAAAATTCCAAGAAAAAACCCAGAGGTTCTGAAGTTCAAATAATATACTGCTGTTGCCAAAGCATTGTGGAATTGTAATGAGTACTGTTGTTGCCAGTAAAAAGCCTTGTACTCAGTCAGGAACCCTTCCTAACAACCCGACAGACGTCCTTTGAGTGTGGAAATACGTGTTACATTGTTTTCCTTTTTAATTGCTCCAATTTTATTTAGAGAGGAGGTATTAGGGAATACCTTCAAAGCAAGTAGAAAAGATTAGGTGTGGGATAGGTAGAAGGCTGTTCTCTCACTGGGATCTTCAAAAAGCAAAGATTTGTGAAGCTTTCAAGACGACTGAGGACAGGATTGACTTCTTGTTAAATCAGATAGGGACCTAATTAGAGATTTATGAAAGCAACAAAGCACCCTGCAGCAGGCGGTTTCCCTGCTGGGAGAAAACTCACTGAAACATGAGGGTAAGGCTAATAGCAGCTACTAAGAAGGAAAAAAAATAATAAAAATCCCAACTCCCTTTTAACTGTTTTAAACCCTCAAGCAATTGGACTTCACTTGTCAGGGCTGAGAGGAGATAGCCTACTTTGTCTGATATGAAGACAAGTGACTCAAATCTGTTGCCAAGGGCCACAGGGAAGGGTTGAAAAAAAGACTATGGTGGTCAGCAGATGAGCTGATATCTCCCCTCCAAGTAGAGGGATGAATTAGCCTTGCAGTTGCTAAACTCAGGATAACAAGTCTAAAAGCCTAAAAAAAGCCTAAAGCTTTGCTTCCTCATTGGGAAAATAACCTTTGAATGGATCTCTGGAGCAAGAGAAAGAGATCAAGGAAAATGTGTCAATTTGGGATAATAAAGGAAGCAGAAGGGCCATAAACAGAGCAGATATGCATCCCTAGGCAGCATCCACCTTTTTTTCTTTTAGCAATTGACAGTGGCCCTCAAGGTGTTGTTACACATGATGGGTTGTCAGACTTGATACTGCATTTCTTCTTATTGCCATTTGCATAATATATGACCCTTTGCTTTTGTGTATATGAAACAATCTTGTGACAGAAATGTCAACACATGGGGGAAAATTATCCACATTCCATCTGTTTTGGTGCATTCCTTTTTTCTGAATGCATTTTTGCAAATGAAATACGAAGACTGACCCAACATTTTAATCTTGGCTTTCTTTTTTCTGTTGCAACCAATAGAGGCTGAAGTCTGCAAACTGAGAAAGCTTCAGGGCAGCAACCTGAATAACTTCTCTTACAGAAACATTCTGTCATAGAAAAAGGCATTTATAGCTCAGAAATAATATTTCTGTGTTCAGCCCAAATTAGGCAGTCTGGCCAGGGTAGGCCTTCTTTTGCACTTTCCAAGTGAGTGAAAAAAAATGTTTGTCATTGCATTGGTAAAATTACCATTATTTTAATACATCAAAGTGCCAGAAATAATGTCCTGAAAGTTTTTTGGGGGGCTTTAAATGGGAAATAGTAAACAATGAAAATTAATGAAAAGTCTTTTACCTCTCCTCATGATAAGCTCACTTGTTTAGCACTGAAGAGGTTACAGAGGTCATGCCTGTGTATGACACCATTCTAGATGAAAACAAAACTTCCACTATTTTCCCTAATAAATGTTGAATGCCTTAGTAACGCTTGCATGCTTAAGTAATATATGCAGCCTCTGCTAGTTTAATTTTCATAAACTTGATTGATTCAAATGTTGATTTTACTACCACAGCTTTTATATCCCTGTCTAATCAAACTACATGTTTATTATTTCAATTTTACATATTTTAGTAATTGGGTTGTGTACCTTAATAGTACAGTAAGGTTTTGCATAGTTTATTGAGGAAAAAGCTGACTTGATACTCCTTCTCCTGTTTTAGTGCTGTATTTTTAATTTTTCTCGATGAAGCTAAGCTCTTAAGAAATTACTTTACAGGAGAAGTGTATGACAAGTTGAAGGGAATTAAATGAGACAGTTGACTCAATTCATTAGCTCTTGCATTCCAGCATTACTGCTGCTTATCACTCAGGATTCCTGCTCTGCAGCTGCCTTAGCCTGATACAGTGTGCGTGGCTTCCCAGATTCATGCAAGTGGACCCAATTCCTGTATTGTTTTTATGGCCTTCTATTTGGAAAAGAAAAATGGCTGAGTCTCAAACTTGTAACAAATACTTGGTTTTGTCTGCTGCTTTTCCATCATAGATACAATCCACTAAAATAATTCATTCTTTATTTCCCGGAATTTCACTTTTCAGACTAAATATTCAAATAACGTTGCAATGTGAAGTGCCAAATTCAAAACTTCCTGTGAAAACTAAAGGCGTATCTAGTTAGACATATAAAAAATGAGGCTTCCCAACTTGATAGTTAGCCTTGCTAAAGCCTCCAGCTTTAGCAGTTGCAAGTCTTGTCCTTTGAAACATATATTGGTTTTGTTTGCTGGTCTCATCATAACAATTATTTTTCACTTTCTGCTCCTACGTTATTTGACTTTCATACATATATGCCATCCAAATAGTTCAAGGAATGCTTTTCATTGCTGCATATTTTTAAAAGATTGGTAACTGAAAAAGTTAAGGTCCTAAGTCTGAGTTTTTAAACAGCACAAAAAGATTTTTTAGATAATTTGTTATCAAAATATTCAGGTCGATTCAGAAATTTATTTTTGCTGACGCACTCCTTTAAAAAATGTTCCCCTCTGTGAATTGCCAATGTTATTGAATGAGCCTAGGATTTCTGGGGAGAGGGATAACTCAGGTATCATTTGAAAAGTATGTTTCTTCATGTTTTATATTACCAGAGGGGCTGTTACACTTATTTTTAAAATAGGTTATGTGGTCAATACATGAATTAATGTAATTTATTGATTCAGCTTTATGTGTTAATAGCTTGACTCCTATGCCTCAGTGGTATTATGTTTTAAGCAAGTGCCTTTATGTATGTTTTATAAACAGGATGATGACTTAAAGTAGAGGTGACAGCTGGATTGTATGTTGGCAAGAAGAAAGTATGGATTGGTGGCAAGTATCTTTTCTTTGATATTCTTCTCTCCTTTACTGCCCTTTTCTACTCTTTCCAGCTAAGGCATATTGCATCTCATGGGTTGGAGTAAATTTGTGGCTTACAAGGGCTTGAGAAAAAGGGCTCTGAGGAATGTATTGGTGCTGCTGCAAGTGGCAGCTGTAATTTAGTGGATGGCAGTCTCTCTGTGGAGTTAGGATTGAAATGCAAGCTCAGTCTGGAGTTTAGGACACTGGTGGAGCTGCTGGCTTTTGGGTGAAACTTACAACCAAGGTTTTGTTTGTTTGTTTGTTTGTTTGTTTGTTTGTTTGTTGTCATTAAAGATTTCTGGTAAACATCCTCTACTTATCTGTTGTATGGTAGTGCATTAAAAGTTGTTTTTCAGAAGTGGATTAGGAGATCCTTTTGTCTGGTTTCCTAAGCACTTAAGAATTTGGGGGACAAAAAATACTATGTACATGTAAGTTACTATAACAATAATAAAATGAAAACACTCTCTTCTTAACTTTACAATCAGGAGCACATCAACAATAAAAGAAAAAAAAAAAGGTAGCTAAAGGCTTCTTTAAGACATAAATTCAGAAGCTGTTGACCAGATGTGGGTCAAGATCACCTTTAAGTTAAGGTGTAGGCTTCAAGTTAAAGGCTGAACCTTGTCTAAGATTCAGATTCTGGCAATGAAATTTTATCAAAATCTCAAGTTAGATTTCATCTCAACACTGTGAAAATTTCATGAAATCACCTGTTTTCCTGAGGTTCTCATATTTTTCTTCATTTTGCAATAGGTTTCTTCTCCTTGTGAGAGACAAGGGAGCGGAGGGATTGGATTTCAGTTTTCCAATATAAGTTAATGTTAAGCCCTGGGCAGCAGGGATTCATACCTGGTAGTCTCTCTGGGGCTTGGTTTTAATGCCAGACATAGAAATAGGTTTGGAAGGAGAGAGAGAGGACTCTCATATACAATACCCTGTAGCTTTACTGATCTATATTTAGCATAACTCTGCAAGTCTTCACTGGTCGTTTTTTAGACTCACTTGGTAAGCAAAACTGTGTAGGTACTTATGCAGCACTTAGACTTAGACCTAAACAATCCATGCATCATTTACAATTGCTCACAGTTAGCACTTTAAGAATGCAGGGAAACACCTGCCTTTAACTCATCACTTTCTAGCTCTGGGATAATCCATTTTGCTGAGTACTTCACTTATCTTTGCACAGGTCAGCACTTTTCTGTCACAGAGGCTGGTGGTACTTGTCTGGGCAATATAGCAGTTGATCAATACTCTCTGTAATCATGGCATGAACCACTCTGCATTCCTCAAACCTTGTCTTTGCCTCATCTCTTCCATTTATTGTAGGATCTGTCTAGGGACAGAATGGAAGTACTTTCTAGCTGGCAATTGTAGAAGGGGCTCTATCCAGGTGGGCATGTCAAAGGAAATTCCCCTACGGAGATTAAAGTGGTGGAAAATGCTAATTTGGGGATGAGTCAGACAGTTGCATCACAGTTTGTGATACATAGATTTGTGATAAGCAGCTGCTGGCAGAAATACTTAACTATTTGAAAACACACTTGACTAGTAATCATGAGCTATGGGGATCAGCACAGGAAGAAATGTTGTCAAACAAAATGATGAGGCATAACATCAGAAATCTTGTACAAATAAAAGATGATGGTGCCATCAGTTTTACTCACTTACATAGAGGGGTGGGTGTCTGAGAAACAAGAATTCTGTTCTGGAAAAAAAATTCCAGTGTCTGTCATTTATTTTTGTCTTGCAATGCAATGAGGCCTCAACTTCAAACAGTTTTAATAGAAGGAAAAAATTCCAGCTCAGAAGATCCAGCATTTTAACGGCTGAGACAAACCCAGGAACTGTGGTTGTTTGGGAATTTCATCCTGTGTGTTCACAACTTACCCTATTCCCTCTGACCAGCCACTCCATTCTGGATCCCCCAAACCTTTGTAGAATTTAAGGAAATGACATCTTCTCATAAAACGTTCCAATGGATCGATCTGCGTTTTTCCATTAGAAATGGTTTAAAACATTCTTTACCCAATCTTGCTTTCATTTTTATGAGTAGGTGAGGAGATGCAAAGGAATGGTTCTGTTTGAACAGTAGAACAATATTCTGTAGGAAAAGCTGTCAGACACAAAATTATATAGGTCATTAAATATGCAACCTAATCTGTGTCTGCCTGCTGCCAAAATCATGAACCCTGTGAAGACAGTAAAAAAACTTCTTCAAAAATGCATTCCAGCTCTTGGTAGGATGCTAAATAACTTCAATTTCTGTTAAAGCTACAACTTTCAACATTGCCTCCTGTATATAATGGGTGTAAATGGGGACTATTTGCACGACTTTTTCTGTGTCTCTGGAGACAAGCACAGAGGACTTGGGCCGAGAAAATCACAAGACTGCAACCAAGAACGTCAAAATATATGCATACACTTTAAGTTGTTCCAGCAAAGGAAACTCACTTTCATTGAAGTACTGTAAGTTGATCTAAGTGAGTTTTCTGATGTAATGAACTTTATCGCTTTGATCCCCATGAAGAATCCATCTGAGTCAGAGCCAGAAAAACATGTAAATCTGACACTACAATATGAACATTTGTTTAAAATGAGTAACACATCTTGATAGGGGTTTTTTGATAGCTAAAACAAACTTTATGCAATACAGTTTTGAAAGCTTGTTGAAAAATGAATGGATAAAACATGTTTCAGCTCAAGAGTCAGCAATACAGTCAGATTGCTTCTTTTGCTTTGATTCAGCGTAATAAAAAGCTGAATCCTCTGAAGAGTCATTGTACCAAACTGAATAGGTCTGCTATGGTGGAGCACATATTACTGTAATGAACCAGTTTCACACAGATAATTGTCATGGCAATGGGAACCAAAGCAGAGACACAGATGCACGTTGTGTTCTGCTGGTCCTGCCAATGGTTATTTGAAAGTCTGAAATCAAACAGAGAGATGAGCGTGTGTGCCTTAGGTTGCTGCACAGGGTTTTCTGGTTTCCTACCAGGGTTTATGCAAACAATTAAAAACATATATTATCAAATAAATCTTATGCTGCTTCTTTCCATCTAGACTTTCTATGAATATACAAAAAAAAAGGCCCTTGCAACTGCAGCTTTTGGTCGTAAAATCTGACAGTCGGGAATATGTTTAGCACATTTATTCCAAAATATTTAAATGTCCATCAGCTTACCAGAGTTTTTTACAAAAATACAAAATTTAAAGCTTAATACTCTCATTATGTTCATCAGAACTCTCAAGGAGAACATCTGCAGGCAGTGCCCCTGCAGCCTGTCAGCTGATATATTATCAATTAGCCAGCAGACTGGCCAAACACATCTGTGCTATGCTTTGCCTGAAGATTGCTGAATCACATTGCCCAGTACTCTAAAACAGTGATGACTAAGTGTATTAGAAAGGGCAAGGTGATGACCAAGCAAATATAGAGAAAAATCAGCTCCCTGTTGTGGAAAAGACCTGTTTTCAAACCCTTGTGTGCACAGTTGTGTTTCTAACCTTTTCTGTATGGCTCACATTGAACTTCCCATGCAGTGAATACAAGCAGCCCCCGAGCAACACCACCAAATTGCTGCAGTATCAATTCTTACATGGAAGCTATTTAGAGAAACCTAATTTGTAAATACATTTTATAAGATAAAGAATCGAGATACTATGGTTTCTGGAATAATCTGTGTTAATAATTTCTGAAATAACTCAATGAACTGAGTTAGCTCCGTAGCTCACTTTTAATAAAAGTATGAGACTTGAACGAAAATGATTGGAAGGAAAATGTAAAAACTTGTATTAGAAACACCCATTTTTACAAGGTGCTGTGAGGGAAATGTCAGCAGCAAAATTCTGAGTGATTTTTTTGGCTCAATGGTATGTCAACCTCGCTACATGCTGTAATTCATGATTTCTTTTAGGGACTGTAACACTGGCATAGCATGAAGCATCAGCTGAGGTGAGTGGCTGGCTGACAAACCAATTTAAAATGATGATAAGCACAGCAATGATAAGAGGATGTACAGGGGTGAGATTTCCCCACATCTTAACTCCAGAAACGCTGATTAATGAATTCAGTATAAGCCTCTTGCTTTTGGATGAAATAAAGTATGAGTAGATGAGTAACAGAAGAGGGCAGTGAGGGAAGACAGTAAAGAGACTAATCTTTCCCAGCTGAGATGGGAAGGCTTTGTGGAAGGACTAATTTCAGGCCAAAAATATTATGAATAATAGAAATTATTTCTGTAAAGAGAGCATTAGTTTTAAGTCCGCAGGGAGGATTTCTAATTATAACACAAAAAGAAATCTAACAGAAAGCATCCTAATTTTTTTTTCATCCATAGGATCAAAAACCATCAATGAGTATGGGCAAGAAGCTGATGAAATGTTATCTTCCATAATAGGAATTTACTTATTGATCCAAAGTGAAAACAAAACTCTGAAAATATGTTTTACTGTTTCCTCTCTCTCTTATATATAGAATATAATCTGCTAGCTGTGCTCCTGTCCCTTTGGTGTTTGAGGAATTCAGATTTTTCGAGCCCTTGATCTGCATGATAACACTGGCTTTTCTACAGCAGGGAGCACTTGGGGAGACATGGGAAGTCCCCCCCACTGCGTGACTGTGGGAACATCACTTGGCACTGGTTTTTGCAGAACCTGTTTGCTGCAGATGAGACATTTGACTGGGCACTGCCTCTTGGAGTGTGCATGCACATGTGCACGCCTCGTGTGTGTGTGAGTGTGCGTGCACGTGTATGTGTGTACACTCATTTGCAAATGTAATCAATGGATCAAATCAATGGATCAAATGTCATCAAATGGATCCCACCTTCTCCTTACATTGGTTTTGTTGACCTGACTGGCAGTGGTGCCCTCCACGATCTTGTTGAAGGCTTTCAGGGCAGAAGAGCAAACATGGTTTGGTTGGGTTGCCACAACCAAAGCAACTGGGAACATTCCCAGATACAGAATGTTACCCACCTGGTTCAGCTCGCTGCTGGAAGTTGAAATGCCAATAGGTTTAGATGAGAGTTTCAAGGATCATATTCACGGACTTGAATGCTGGTGTTCTGCCAAGTCCCTTGAGGGGCTGTAAAAGGATGCACAGCTCCTTTTGTTGTCCTGCTGCAGAGCAGGGCAGCAGTGAAAGGCCGGCAGTTGTCTGTGCTCTGTAATTCCTGCACGCTCCCAAGCACAGGGATTGCTGTTCTGATTGCCCTTCTTCCAAACAACACACAGACACGCTTCAGGGGAGAGCGTGTGCCAGGGTCCATTCCCATCAGGCAATTTCAACTCAAATACCCAGAGTCTGGGGGGTGGGGAAGGGAAAGGAAAGGCTGTGTTATGTTGAGCCGAGCCATGCTGTGCTGCCTGGCCTCAGGGCCAGAGCATGGTTCCTGGTTATTTTACTCACTAGACATTTCCTGTGTGTCTCAATTCTCTGTCTATGCAAGAGCAAGAGAAGAACTTCCCCCCTTAACAAAAAATAAGTGCCTTTTTAATGTGCTACAGGAATAGGTGCTATTTTAAGTATTCACCAGAGATGAAGCCAATATTTTTTGAGTCTGCTGGGAGAATGGATCCATGGTAAGAAATCTTTGTCCTGCAATCCAGATTCTGTCTGAGTTTCAATCTGCAGAGATCTCCAGGTATGTATCTTGAGTTTGCTGTTCAAGTCTGGCTCACTCTTGATAGCATTTGTGCAGAGCTGAAGTTTGAAATTGAACCGGACTGGAAGGCGAGATGGGTTCAACTTCATTGCTTTGCCTGTTGGGTTACTTCCTTTCTGGGCAATGTAAAAAAAGTCAACTGTATTATTTTTCCTTTTCCATGGCCAGGGCCAAAGAATGCAGGAAAATTTGCCAAGAGTAGGAAAAAAAATTGAGTTCTGCTATAGCTTCAGGGGTCCAGGATACTTGCCTTTCTCATCAGAGAGAGAGCAACCAGACTGATATACTATTTTCCATCAATCAAGTCAGCAAAGCCAGGCAGAGCACTTCCTTTGACATCAATGCAGTGGTGACAGTTGTAGAGTTAATGCATTCCTTCTTAATGGAATACCATAAATCTAGGTTCAATGCTGCCAAAATAATGGCTGCAGTTCTCACTGGTGAAGTCAGCTCTCTCCCTGCATTCCCATGGGCCTAAAACAGTTTGGATACAGAACTAATAGCATTATTTACTGGTATTAATAAGAATTTCTAAGGCAGCTTACAGGGATGGTTTGCCTGTTTAAAATGATCCTATTGCCTCTTGGTTGAGCACACATCTGCCTTTTAATAATGGCATCATATTTCACAGCTTCAGAAGAAATGTATTTCTTGTTTGAAACCACAGGACAGAATCAGAAAGGAACAATTTATGTTTTTTTTCCAGGAAGATGTTTGGATTGTGTCAGAGATTCCCTAAAGTAAACACAGGTTCCTCAGGTTTAGTGTCTTATTTCTAAGGAAATATGTAAGACAGAATTCAAATGTGACAGTAGGGTATAGAGCTGATACAGGAGGGAAAAGTTCATTGATTAATTCACTAGCTGTATTATATTTGGGTACCAATGAGGGAAAAACCCCAGGTATACCTGCTCAGGAAATAATCAGATCAGAGTTAGAGATACATGAGAGGCTCAAATGAAAGTCAGAATACCTCTTTGCAATCTCAGGGAACAGCTTTGCCAGTGGGGTGTGTAAGCGAGTGGCCTGCAGAAGGAGGAGCAATGGATGCAAGGTCTGCATCACAGGGAAAAGCCCTGACACCACAGGCAGCAGAGCAGCTACTGAGCATTTCCCTCACAGTATCTTGATCCTCTTTCTCCTCTCCCACAAGAATTCACTCAGCCCCCAAGGGGATGTTATTTGGGATTGTATAACTTGCTGGAGTTAAACAGCTTTATAGCACTATTCAGGCACAAGGCTTTACCTCTCACAAGTTTATTTCACTCTGCAGGGATCATAAAGCAACTTTCAAATTACCAGCCAGTACTGCTGGGCACAGAAGAAACCATTGTGGTACAAAGTCCACATGAGCATAGGATGTAAGTGTAGCAATGCTTTTAACCCCTCTCTGCATGGGAATCTGGAAACAGATGGTAAATGCCCAAAGGATAGGTGGTGCTGAGGGGGAGGAAAGGAGGTGGACCATGAGGATTTTGGTTCAGGTAATCTGTATGTTGGTTCAGTGCACTTCCAAAGAGCAAGCATGTGACCAGGGCTTCCCCAGAGGGCCCCCCCAGTGAGAGCAACAACATCCCTGCCTTCCTGCCCACTGGAGGAGACCTTACCAACATACAGGCGGTGATGACAGCAATGCCCTAATGCTGCCCACCCTCTAAAGGAAATTAAAATTATTGCCCATGTTTAACAGCAGTCTTTTCACTTTGGTGTTTGACTTAAGCATCCACAAGTAATCATACAAAATCTCAACTCTGGTTGTTCTTGCAGACCTAGACATTCACTCACAAAGCAAATGTGCAGGATGCAAATAAAACATAAGCAGAAGGTAGCCTAGGGTGTCCAAGCCCTGAAGGCATATAACGCGTTGATTCAATTTTTGGAAGGGACTTCTTGTTTATTAAACCAACCACTTGAAATTAATTGGAAAGTACAGTCTTGATCTTGGCACATTTAAATCATAAATATTCAACTTTCATTTAGCTCCTAAATAAAGCCAACAGTGAAGGTCAGACTTGGAGAGGGATAACAGGACTGGCATGCTCTCAGTCAGGGGAAGCTGTTGGTGCTAGCTCAGCCCACAGGACACGAGTGCAGGAGCAGTGACGCTCCAGCTGCAGGCACTTTGGTCCAGGAATGAGGAGGTTGGCCTTTGGTCCAGACCTGTGAAGACATAACAGCAGAGAAGCAACTTGCTCATGGTACTGTGCTGATGTGAGTTTGACTTCTGGGCCAGACAGGCTTGCATCTGTCCAACTCAGTGCATGGGCTCATGCAGACAGGCATGCACTAAATCTGATCCCAGGGCCATTCCCTGACAGAACCACAAAATAAACACATGCGCATTCACTGCTTTCTAGAGTATACCGGATGTTCATGAGTGGAATAATTTGTAGTGGCTTGACTACTGCCTTTTTTTTTTTAGCTTATGGTTAATGTATGAAGGCATTTCTGATCATAACTATGCCAATAACCTATTGTCACGTCAGCTATTGCTAACTGCATTTACTCAAACAAAATATTGATGGAGTTCTTTTTTATTGCATGGAAAAAAAAATGAGTGGGCATGCTTTCAAGAATCACAGTCAGAGTACAGTATGTCTGCATTTAATTATGGGGTTGGAGCAATTAACACTTGGGCTCTGCTTTGTTCTGTATTCCATGGCTGGTTGTTGAGAAAATACAATTCTCAAAAGCTTGCCATTTATAATGTATTTAGCCTATTTTTAGGTAGCGTGGAGAGGTTTACCTACAATTGCTCAGGGCTGTGAAGGTTGGGCTGAGACTCAGGAGACCCTGATTCAGTCCAAAGTGTTCTTTGTGACAGTGGAAAAGCCTTAATTTGTGCTGATATCTCACTGGCCTGCTGGAAAATTGTTCCTTGCTGTAAGGCAGGGATTCCATTAGCTGTAAAGTGCTCAGAATCTGGGCTGCTTAAAAAACATCAGTGTTTTCTCAGGTTTTATTATTAACGTATGTCACTAATAACAATTTACATCGGACTTATTCACTGATAACTAGAGACCCTTAAACCAAAACATTACGCAGTGTGCAATGTATATAGCTTTCCCCCTCTTTCATGAATTCTCTTAAACATCTAAGTGTAACCTAATTCAAAATTATATATCTCAAGTATGTGTCTTAGATTAAAACATATGTTTCAGACCCACTGAAAAAGTTATGATACTAAAGACCTCCTTTTTATTATTTCCCTCACAACTTCACCTTGCAACACTTTCTTAATTGCAAAACAATTTTGGCTTGAACTTCTGTGTCTCAGTCTGCTGTACTGTGACCTAAAGAACAGTACATACACATGCAGAAATTAACTGGTCCCTTAGGAGTACTCTTGTGCTGGAGAGTGAAGGAGGAGAAGGCAGATTTGCAAATAGCTATATTTTCTTTCACCAACTTAATTGCTTCTGTTTGGAACTTTTAAAATCTCACCTTACCATGCAGTCATTTTCAAAGTGAGCACAGCATGACTGACTCCAAAAAAAATCTGTTTGCTTTTTTATTATAATTTTGGTTGTGATATTTTATTAGTGGAGGCTGCAACACCTCAGACGAGTAACAGTCGGTTGGTTGTGGCACTTCAGGCATTTCCTAGATTATACTCTGATTAACTCTGCTATATTAATAAAGACCTTTTAATATGCTTTTGTGAGAGTAATTTCCTAGGAATTTCAGGAAAGCATATGGAAAAACAAACAGCATCACACCGTATCACACTGACACTTCTCTGAGTCATCAGAGCTGGACCTTCGGATCTCTACTAGGTGAATTAATCAACTAATCAATAATAATACTAAGCCATCGTCATTCTTGAAGATTAGTACTAGAAATATTTACCACTTTTCATAATTATTTGCTGACAGAGGAACAGTGAAACTCAGGCTGGGGTTTACAGTCACCATTTATGGCTCTGAAAGTATCTTCCCATTCTCAAGTGCAAGCCTTTGCTAGACCACAGGAAATTAATGCCTTTTGTGGAAAATTGTTGATTTTAACAGCTCTCCATTATTATTTTTCTTTCTATAATCCTTGATATTTCAGTTCAAAATAAAGCTTAAATTGTGATAATGGTGGTACAAAACAGGTTAGTACAGTCAAAAGGGACTCCTTTTTTTGCAGCCATGCTCACAGCATTTCTTATCCAGCAGAGTGCATAAACTGCACACAGATTCCCACATGCACACAACCCTTTGCACAGTCCTTTGATCTTTGACAGGAATCTTCAGACACCCTTTGGAATGGGAGACACTCTTGTAGTCTGTTACAGTTGTGGGTATATTTCTGGTTTGGAGTAAACAATCTAGTTAGAGGATGTTTTCTTATTCTTAAAGTGATGTGAAGTCCTTAGAAGGAGATGAAAGTACATCATTGCAGCTTTGTACTTGTGGGAATATTAGCCATTTATAATTGTCTGGAATAAAAGAAAAATGGAAATACTGAGAACATGATGCATAGTAGACAATCACAGAGCTGTAAGACATGTATTACTCATGAACACAGGATCAAACAGCTGCTTTTCCTGCCTTTTACAATGTGTTTCTGACATAAAATTAACTGTATTTATTGCACTAGTATCTCACTTGATGTTGATTCCCCACCTCTGTCTGTAATTTCTTCAGTTGAAATTCAAGGACTAATGCGGCATTTTGTCCTATAACATATTGGATTTTTTATAATCTCTGGGGGTCAGACTCTCCAGAAATTCTTACTCTTGTCCATGCCTATCTTCTAGCTGATAATGTATTTTTTGTCTAGCTCACTAGAGCTAGACAGACTTTTACTCCCAGCACAAGAAGCATGACACCATGCCCAAGTTAAGGATTGCAGCATCAGGAACCAGAATTTTCAATTTTTCACCTGATTCTTTTCCTCGGCTCTCCAGAGCTTCCATGCACTAGAGTTGACCACAGCTGACTCCTCTTGGACCCAAAAGGGACAGAGCTAAAAGGCAGCAGAGAAACAAACCTCTGTTGCCTTCTCTGATTACAGCTGTAGAACGGTTTTGAGAAATTGCTATTGAGAAATACATCAACATATTGTTGATGCCTTTGGCTTAGTGAGTGATGATCTAATTTCTGTTCAATTGACCAGCAGCCAATTCACGTTTGGATCAAAGTTTGAAACATAGCTTGCTTCTTGTTAGGGTGAGCTGGTCATTACTAGCATGAATCAAAACCACCCTTAGTAAGGGATTAATCCTGCAAGATGATGAACACTCTGTGAAGGAGGGCAGGTGCTCAGTGTGCCACCTACTTTGTTCTTCGCATTACCAAGTCACACCATTTCTCTGAATCTGATCTGCCGAATTATTCATGAAGCCCTATCCTGTAAATACAGACATTCATACAGATAAATACGTTGTACTCTTCACTGGGGAAGGAAAAATTAATTATACTCAATGATCCTCATGTATGCCTGCATTATAGAAGACTTAGGTCAATCTAAACCTATTGCTAACTCAAAACTGTGGGAAATTTACTCTGATTTCTGTCACATATCACCAGAATAAGCCAAATGCCTTGGCTAGTCACAAATAGATCTATCCTGCTTTTTTCTAAGAATAAAAAAGCTGCTTTAACTTAATCAATAGTAGCAGTTGCGTGACACAAATGAGAAGATTACTGGAATTAGTTAAGATAATAAAAATACTCTGTGTCCCTCATTAAATGTCTTAACAAGAGTAACTAAAATTGAAAGGAACAGTTGAAAGACCAGGGTCAACATCTGTTTAATTTTTAGCTATTTTAATTCTAGTTCATGATTATTTTAGAAGCTATCCTAAAGAGTCAAAGGAGAAAGAGCAATGGGAAGAAGACAGAGTTCTTAAGGGGACAATTCATCACTTGATTCAACATATGGTGTATGAGAAAAAAAGCAGATAGAACAGAGTTCTCTTAGTCATAGGCTAATAATAAAGTCTCTAGCCACTGTCCAGGGTAGGGTCAGGCCTTCAGCACTTTGAATTTCTGACTGGTGACACGTTGCAAGAAATCCAGCGCCCATGAAGAACGGGTTGCTGTCTGTGGTGGAAGTGGCACTGACAAGAGCCACTCACAATATCCCAAAAGTTCCCACTTTGTCACTCAGTGTCCCCAGGTTCACAGCACCTTAGCTCAGCATGTAGCTAAGGGACTTCCATGACAAAGAGTAGCTGATGAAGCCCTTGTGCAGTTAACAGAGGCATAGATGGAGAACCTTTCAGAGGATCAGTCATTTTTTCTTGCAAACTAAGAACAGCTTGCTTTCTTTACCCCATAACCAGTCCACGGTCATTTGGCTTACGTCAGTGCGCAGTAAAAAAGCATTAAGAGACATCAAATGGCCTCTTCCTTATGGCCAGACCAAAAACAAGAAAGCAAAATCTTCTGCCTTCTCCTTAGTTTAAATGTTGCCTGAAGCCTGAGATTTCTGAATTCAAAGATGAAAAATGGAGCACACGAAAAAGGATGAGTTCCTTCTCTTCCTGCTCTCTGAGGACTCCTCAGGCTTTTCTTCACTACATAAAGTAGAGCAATCCAGCTACTCTTTTTGCATTACAAACTTTGCTAATAAAAACCAAAATCAGACAATAAAAGCACGCTTTCTCCTGATGCTCTGTTTTCTCATTCTTTCCCTCTCCCTGGCCCCACCTGTACTAACACAGTCACACTTTCAGTAGCCCTTACTGGCAGCAATGCAAGCTTTCAGATTTTATTAAGAAGGCTAAATCAGGAGTTTATAATAGTCCTTTTATACTTTTAATGTTGCCCATTTTACTGCTGCTTTAACATTCACTGCCCAGACCTGGCTTGTATTCCATGTTCCCAGATCTGAACAACAGAACACCCCTATTAATTTAACCATGTCCTTTCTATTCCTACATTTCTTAAGTAGTACAGCTGTGATTTTGTCTTAATTTCCCTAAGGCCCTAAACATCTTTCACATCCATACCTGCAGTCACTGCCAAGGTAGAAAGTCAAAGGGGAGTCTGCAGTTCCCTTTGAGAAATCTGCAGTCATACGTCAACTTTGCATTGTCAATTGGGAAAATATGTCCTGTAGAAAAGGGGAATAGCTATTGGGTGCACTTAATGCTTTGACAAGCCCAAAACAAGGCTCACCCAATTTTACTGGTGCTTGAAAGAGGGCTATGGCTTTTCGTACTTAACTCTAACCAAAGAACAGGGTTTGACTGTTTTCCTTCCTGATTTTGGTATCTGATTTCAAACTGCAGGCCATGCAAGGACCAGCCTTCTTTCATACACTCATCTCTCAGTTTTGGATACCATTCAGCAGCCTGGTGAAGATGTCAGAGACAAGGAGATGGGGAGGAAGAACAACAGAAAATCTTGTTCATGTCAGCTGTGCCTTGGTGATGGTCTCTAAGATCCTTCTTTATGCAGTTGATTATGGGGCCAGATTTCAAAAATTATTTAAGGCCTCCAAAACCAGAAGTGGTTGGGATATTTTCCAGAGCTAGCTTGTTGCTGAACTGTAACCAGTAGTACAGCTAGTGGATGTACCAACACCCAAACTTCAACTCAAACAGGAATCCAGGCCAAAAGTGATATTCAGAAATCCCCTGCTCAGACACTGTTCCCTGAAGTGCCTAAATTCTCACTGGGGCTGCCACGGCTCTTTCTTGAATTTAACTTTAGCTGTCTACCTGTGTTTGCTGCTATTCACAACCTCAGATAACTTGCCTGTCTGGACTAAAATGCCTGAAACAAACATTGATTGAGTTTGGGATGCATGCCACTTCTTAGGCCCCCTGTTGCTTAAGAGGGGTCAAAGATTCATCATGCTCTTTCGTAAATTTAGAAACCTCAGAGAGGAAGACATTTGTACAGCACTGCTCCTGAATGGAGCTTGTTCTTGCTCTGGGGTTATGCACCAACACACCTCTTCACTCTCAACACACTAATGAAAAAAATTGTGTGACCTCCCTGCAAGCAAAACCAAGCACCATCATGTACCTAAATGACAATACATTAAGATCATTATCATATTTAATATAGTCAAACTTATCATTAATCAGTAAAACCAGCAGCAGCATTATGTTCTTGCTTAAGTGACAGATTTGTCAATAGAATAAAAAAGCCGCTCTATTGAGACATGGTGACATAAATACAGGCACCTTAATGGAATATCAAAAATAACAACAGTCAGAAAGGAGATCTCTTTTAGCAATAAAGAAGAAAAAAACTCAGGTATTGACTAATTTTCTGTAAATCTGTCTTTTGCTTTCTAATCAATCGTTAACAATCAAAGGCCACCTGGCTTAATTGAGGCTAATTTTCAGGAAGCCTGATCTAGCATTCCTTGTGCACTGCTTGGTTGATGTGAGTGCTGGAACAGAAAGACCATAGCACTAGTAAAGGAATGAAGAAAACCTGTCATTAAAATATTTTTTAAACATACATAAAAACTTTTTTTTTTCCAGTGGCAAATGCAAAATATGACTGCTGGTGATCATTCAACAAACTAGCAAGAAAATAATGTTTTTCTTCTCCTAAAGGCTTTTAAAGAGGGCATGGACACATACAAAATCACAGTTGTATTTATTTTTTAAAGCTGAATGGCATCAGGCTAGAGAATTCAATGGTTTTCTACGACCACCATCATAAAGATATCTTCTGGCATGTGGGTCGTAGAAAGATTTTAAAAGATTCCAGCCTAATAGGGTAAACAAATATCCTAGACAAACACACTTCTTTGGTATTGGGAAATGTTTTAGTAGAAGGCTAATTAGAACCCTAGCAACTCCCTTCTCTGTAGGAAGATCTCCTCCTGTTTGAACTCCTTACCTGGCTCCATCTTCCTTGCAGAAGCAGACAAGCATCTCCAACACTTGCTTCTGATAGGACATGACACCATTTACAAGGGTTGAAGGTTTTGGGGGCCTGGTCTTGGGATCATAGCAATGGTCTGACTGCACTCTGCTGATAGATAATGCCTATGTTTTACATTCTGCCTGAGTAATTGTAATAAATATTGATAGGTGTGCTCTGTTACTAATTTATTTCAGGCAGAGCATGTCTCTGAAGCTGTGGAATGACCTTGACAGAGTAAGCAGTGCTTACCAGGCATAAGTATCTCTGCTGAGGGCATGGCAAAGGCCAGGGGATCCTGTCAACACAGCTGAAAGATACTGCTACTCAACAGGAGCTTCCTTGGTGCTACAGAAAGGTAAGATATTGCTTAAAGGCAGAAATTTAAAAGTATTCACTATTTTTCAGGATATCTCTGAAACAAGGTTATTGAAAGATTAAATAGTACTGGGTCATTGGAACTGTAAAATGAGGCATTTCATTCCTTTATGGGGAGATGATGTGTCATTCCTCATTCCTAGCCTGGTCTTTTTCTTGAGGTTTGATCCCTAGATCAGGGTGTACCACCAAGCTGTTTGGTGCCGTGCTGTCCATGCCAGTGCAGTGCTGTGTTTATGTGGTGGGCCACAGAGAGATCCTGTCTCTGTAGGCACTGTAGAACCCTGGTTGGTCTCACCTTTTTATAAGATTAAGGCTTTTATCTCAATTTCAATTACCTCCATAAAACTATATGCAAACATTTTCCTAGCTCACCTATTATGAAGGGGATTGCCCTCTGGGTGGTTGCCATTCAGCTTGGCTGCCTTTACTATAGACTTTACTGATTGGCATCAGAGTCATTGCTCATGTACAGACCCATCTGCAGTTGTAGCAGCATTTTTTCACCCAACTTTGCCAGGTATTTTTGCATTTCAGTGGTAGCAATGTATTTGTAGCACTTGCTTCATTGGATTCTTAGAGTACCTACATAGCTCATTTACTCATAGCATCACTGAACCTGAGCAGAAACTCAGGAACATATTTCCTCCTCCTCCTCTACTCCAAAGTGGAAACACTTTGAAAACAGTCTTTCAAACCCCTGGTTGTTTCTCTGTTGATTAATATTTGACCATTAAATTAGCTCAGTTGATTAGAAGGTGGTACTAATAACACCAAGGTCATGGGTTCACACAAGCTGGATCCCTGTATGGACTATTCAGTTAAGAGCTGGACTTCATGATCCTTGTGGGTCCTTTCCAAGATAGAATATTCTGTGATTCTGAATATAGTGAGGGTTTTGGTTTTTCTGTTCTAGCTGACAAGATCAGCCCCTCTGTCTTGAAGTATGCTACTCATAACTCATACACCATCTCCCTAAACTGTTAATTTAAATAGCCAAAATGATCATGCTTGACATTAGGGTTCTATTTGTGAGCAACCGATAAAGGACTAATAAATTTTTAATAGGTGTTGCAATAATTTGTTAATTGAATATTATAGAGTACAACAGGCTAACTGGCTTCAAATAACCATAGCATAAAACTGTTGTTATTCTTTCTACCAACGTTCTTAGCAGGCATGTTTAATTTAGGCCATAATACGTGACCCTGGTGGCAGTGATATGTCTATTTATGTAGCTACACTGCTATGTGCTTCAAATATGGAATTTTGCAACCCCAAATGTCTTAAAACAACAACATACACACACAAAAATCTAACACCAAAAAATCATAATTTTGTAGAGTTTCATGGAAACCTTCCTCCATAAAATGTAGGTCAGCTTCTTGATGGTAGTGAGACTTTTTGAAAATGGACAACTTGTGGTTTCTCACACCAAGTATAACAAGTGCATTTCCTATGTATGTTAGAGTCTTTGCAACTCCTAAGTGTTTCTCTAAGGTACATGTCACTCATTTAGTGACAAGCTTCTGAATGCTTCAGAAAATCATGTCAGCTGCACCCTCTTTATCTGCTAGACTTCTAAGTGTACTTTTGGCTGATTAACATAAAAATTAAAATAGTAATATTAACAAATATCTCATTCCTCTCCAACTTTTCCCCCATATCAGCTTTACTATAGGAGTGAATGTCTGGAACTTCTTGCATGACTGTCGAGGGAGACCAAGTTGGCAATGGGTCAGAACAATTTATTTCTTGAACAGAACCTACACCAATGGACATCTGATCACACAAAAGTCTTCTATATTTCAGCCCCAATGAACTGTATCAGAGATATTTCTGCTGCTCTGTATTTCCCATGTCTGGGTTTTTGTCATGCAGCCCCATTTACCCAAGCAGTGCAAATGAGCCATAAAATATTGAAAAATCTTACCTGCACTTTTTCATCTTTGAGAAAGAGCTGGAGATAGTTTCTATTCACAGTGACAATCAGAATTTATCTCCACTTAAGCCAGCATGGTGTCACTACTTTCATGGATATAAGACTGGCATGATTTTGGCAGAGACAGAGCAGGGGAGACCCAGTTATGTGGTAACACCTCTGTTATGGAAAATAATCCACTGTTCATAAACAATAACTAGCCCTGACTCACAATTGCAGATTTCCAGTAAGATTTATGCTGATCCTGCTATTGAAGTGGTTCATTAAAAGTGACAGTGATGCTGGGACACTGGGGCAATCATGGTAGTGTTCTGCAAAAACACCTCAGCATGCCCGCTCCAGCATGACCAGTGGAAGGTTTTTTCTATGATGAGAAAAGACAACTGCTGCATTTTCAGTCCATTCCAGTAATGTACTTCATTCTAATCAGAAGGAGAAGTTTATATTAAACAAATGCTCACTTTCTTCACTTCCCTTTTCACATCAGTCACTGTCAGCTTGATATAGAAAATATGGCTGTTAATAGCTTGCAGTGGAGCAAACATTTGCATAACTGTTACCTCAGAGCCCATAACTCCGAGCTAATTGGCTGATGGTGATTAAAATGATTAAGTGACTGTAATTTATATGATTAACCAATTAAGCCATTCTCCTGTGATTGGCCCAGGGTAGGGTCTGGGATGCGAGCTTGTTTCCCAGCATGCATGCCGGCAGTGCACGATATTAAACATTCTTTTAAATACTTGCTGTTGCTCCTGCCAACAGCACTCAAGGTGCTTTAAAGGTATTTTAATTACTCCATATCATTTGTGTAGCACAGAGAGTCATAAGTTGAAGGCAACCCATGAATTATTAACAAAATAAATCTAGCACTGGCTAGGATAACACAGAATTACCGAAGGCAGTAAATAGGACAGTGAATTTGATCATCCAGAACTGATGGATGACTGACTGGTGTAAATACAAGCAATATCTCTGCCTTGAACAGAAGTTACGCTGATTTATCCCAGCATGACATCCAGATTTTGATCCCTGGAACCTGAAGGTTTACCAGCAGGTCTGAAAAAAAAAGGTAGACAAAATTAATTGCAAGTCCTTCTAGGTAAAAGAAGCAACTGACTTGGTTAATTTGTAACCAATTCCATTAGGAGTGCATTTGCCAAGGGAGTGAATGTTGTTTGAGTGAGCTCTGGTTCTTGAAAGAACAAGGCAGGTGGGCAGGAAGCAATAATTAAGCGTATTCTCTGCTAATCTCCTGCTAGGTACACTGAAGGGAAATCTTGCTGTGGTTTCATCCCCCTCTTTCCTTCCCCCTACCACCTTCCTGTGGGCTGCTGTTACAAAACAAGGGACTGCTCCATTTCCAGTTTTTTCCCCTCTCACCTCCTACCAGCAGACAGTTTAATTCCATGCTTCCTGAGGCCAAACACATCACCTTCATTCACATTACTTTCAATTCCAGCTGCTGTGTGTCCTGAAACTTTACATCAGTTGCCAGTTAGCATGGACTCTCAGTTCTGATTCTACAGCATAGTAGTCTTTTAAGAGATTAGACCAATATGCATTTTTTTCAACTTACCTGTGATTTGCATTGTGTTTTCTGATCTTTCTTGACTGATAATTAAATGTCAACATAATATAGAGGGCTAGTATTTCACTGTCCTGTGGGTTAACTACTTCTATGTGCAGTTTTGTCCGCACATATTGGCACTTGTTTGCCAAGTGGCCTTGGCAAACAGGAAAATATTACACTTAACTATATGAAGCATCTTGGTGTTGCTGACCGGGTATTCCCAGTGTTTCAGAGGATGGTGTCTTAGGGCAGGGTATTGAATTCTTAGGGTAGCCAAGGTTTGCAAAGTCAATTGGATATCAAAATCTGAACAACCTCTTTTGGTCTAAGTGATTTGGTCAAAATGGCTTCATGAGGAAGCCTGTAGCATCAGGATGTCTGTTTCACAGTACCCTGCAAAAAAATTAAATACATTGCCAATACTCCCATGCTAAGACTATAGTGCTGAGCCTATGGTGCAAAGCCAGAAATTCATCCTCTGGCTTTTTGTCTATTGGATGACATTTTCTCCATATAACTCACAGAAAGTTCCAAGCAGTGCTTTGGGGGTGTCTGTAAAACAGCTCCTGAAGCTTCAGTCCTGAAGTTTGTGGATATGTGTACCTGTCTGCTATCACATAACTGATATGCCAGAAACATTTTAGATTTGACCCTGGGAAGAGTTGTGAAAGCTTCAGCTCCCACTAAAGTAAACAGCTAAGTAAACTTAACCAAAAACATTAGCAGTAGTTAAAGCTGAGGCTGAGGGACAAAAGGCACTGTGTGTGACCTTGGCCCATCACCTCACCCCTCCCTGCATCCCTGTTCCCTGTTATCAGAGCGAGGTATTGCTCTTTCATCACTCCTAGCAAAGCTTGAGGACAAGGCCATTAATATACATAATGCACTCACACAGTAACAAGATGACGTCCACGGAAAAGCTTATAAATAAACATAAATAAGGACCTGATGAGTAAAAGGCTGGGTCCTGCCCAGGCTTCAATGAGACTTATAAAGGCCACACAGAAAATGCATCTTAAAATAGACTATTTGAAGGTCGTAGCCTCCTGCCCTTACCTGTCAAGACCTGAGCAGAGGCTTTGCCTGTGAAGTGATGGCACTGCTGATGACATCAGCACTCTCCATGCAGGTTTTGGCAGGTGTTAGCCATTCGTTTCACCTTTGCTACTGTTCACCCAGGAATTTCTTCAGAGTCATGACTCGCCATGTGCTTTCATGGCAACTACCATTTAGTTGTATGAAAAAACACATTTCTGCTGAAGGTCTGCTGCCATGATATCAGAACTTGAGAAGAGGCAGAGCCTCTAACTGATTCTTTTGACAGGTTATAAAATATTAAAAGGGGGTAAAGTTTTTAAACTCATTTTTATGTATCTCTCTGCAGCCAAATGCTGCTGGCCTAAGGGATCAATGAATGAAATACTACATAGAAATGCTGAATTCATGTTATCCTTGATAATCTATATTTCAAAAATGAGACTGAGCTCTTAAATGACCCACACATGGATTTGATCTGCTCCTCCCTTTTAACTTGCTCTTCAGTAGCCTGGCTTTAAAAAAATTAACTGTTTCAGTAATGTGGGAGTCCTTTCATTCCTACAGTCTTCTGATTAGTTCCAATAAAACTGAATAGTAATAAAGTTAAAATCCATTAGTGGCTACAAGACACACAACAGAACCTGTTCTGGTATTTAAGAAAATGTAAAGCCATTATAGCCTCCTGTGCAACTTTGGATTTAGCACAATTATTTTTCACTTTTTGCTTTCTTGTTTCTGTTGTTGTTGTTGTTATTTCAAGCCTCAGCAACACGAGCATCATTTCCTCATGTAATACTATAAAAACTATTCTGTCAGAGTACTGCAGCAGTGGCTCAACATGACTGAGAAAAAAACATTTTAAAAGACCCAGCCACCTTTATAAAAATGATATTGATTTGGAATATTTAAGACTTCACCTACATGTAAAGAGGTACAAAAGAAGAGGATCTGTAGGGGGAAATTTTTTCAACTGAAGACCCAATGTCCACATTGTCTGTGTCAGGGCTGGGGGCAACTTGAAGAGTTTTCTGACCAGCACAGGTAGGTTTCCCTGAGTTACTGGAACACTCTGTGCTCTCCCAAAGAAGATCTTGAGATCAGTTTTACTCAAAACGGTCCCGATTTTGCTATGGGGCAACATCCCAACAGCCTGTGCAGGAGCTCAGCCTTGCATCTAATGCTGCTGCACAACATGGTGGAAATTCAGCCTTTCAGCTCCTGGTTCCTCATGGTGCTTCCTAATCATCAAATTCCAAATCTCCTCAGAAATACAATGCATCTCTGAGAGTTGTTTTGGCCCAATGTGATGTTTGTACCAACTCCACTCCCTAAGCCAATTCCAGAGTCCCAGCACTCAGCAGCAGGGTCAGGTCCCCCACAAAATGCTTTTTAAAAAAGGAATGTGGAGGGGGAAAAAAAAAAGGAATGTGGAGGAATCTCCCCTTTTTTGGGCTAGTCCCCGGGAAGGATGCCCAGCCCAAGGGGCCCAAAATCTGACTCTCCCTCATTGCTGGGCAGCCAGCAGGGCTGCAGGAACATTCCCTTGGACTTTTAGCACCCCCAGCTGAGGAGGAAACTAGTCCTGGCTTTATCTTTCCCTGGTTAAATACCTTAACCACTAAACACCTACACAAAAGGACAGGCAACCCCAAAACCTCCACCAGCAGCTAGGTTTTAAAAGGGAAGACAGATTAACACAGTGCACAGATGAGGGAAAAACCTCCAACAAGTGCTTGGATCAGAGGATTTCCTCACAGGAAAAACAGTAGACTTTCTCCTCCTGAGGAATAATTGGGGGCCTGGCAGGTGTGCCTGCTGCTTAAAATAAAATAAAAAATTCCATGACTGCACTTTTCAGTGAAGTCCTCTTTTCCTGGATGAAAATCAATTAACTCTTCACTGTGCCTTGAGGCTAACAGACAGGAAAGAGATTAACAACAGGAAAGGAGACTTCAGCTTTATTGTACAGCAGCATAGGGCTCCCCATGCTTGATCCACTCCATGAGTGCTCTAATCCAGGGTCCTGTCTCAGCCGTGAAAGTCCAAGGCATTTAAGCACGTGCTTAACTTCAGGCATGGGAAGATTTCCAACAGCCTGGTGGAAGTCTGGCATTCGCCTCTGCTCCTCCCCCAGCTTTGGATGGGAGTTACACACCTAATTGTTTTCTACCCCTTTGAACATTTCCACTCAACATGCTTTCCTAGGGACTGAAGAACTGCTGAGCTGGGGCCTTCTGGAATAACTGCTCTGTTAGGGAAGCTGCTCGTTAGCCCTCCCTCGTCTCGTGGCTGGGTTTTGTCCTGGGGCATGGGGGTTTATTTGCAAGCTAGAAAAAAAATCTTTTTTTTAAATTCAATTTAGGATGATGCCAGCCATTCTAGCTAAACAGTCTTTCCTTTTTCAGTCAATTAAGTACCTGGCTAAGACAAGGGTCTGTGTCACACTGGCTAGGCTCTGTTAAAAAAAAAATTGAAATAAAAAGTTTAGTTGCCCTTTAATTATATTGACTGCCTTTCATTTTTCAATTTGGATAGAGGGTAACCAAAAGTGTATGCTCTATCTTTACACTAGACATGATGCTGTATCTTGTTTTCTGAGATGTTAAATTCATCTTCTTAATGCAAATCCTCTCAAAATAAGAAGCATTTGCATACTCCTTATCGTTCTTAGCCATTTCCAAGCTCTCCAATATCTGTTATGTCATCTTTAAGCTAGAAAAGCAAAAGAATCTGGCAAGATTTATACCATGCTATTATAATAATCCCTGGATTAGTCCCTGTCCTCCTCTTCTTTTTTTTTTTCTTTTTCTTTTTGCTATTTCAGATGGTGCTAACAGGTGATTGCAGAACAGCTATAGAGATTCTGAAATCAGACCCAGATATGATTAGATAGTTCTCACACCCTCATTCATTTATAATTATGCTTTGAGATGCAGCAGATAGGTAATTTTTAACACTAAGATATTGTTCTTATTGATCTGTGTGCATGAAATGTCAGTGTTCTACGTCTGTGTGTAAAAAAATACATTAGGACTGAAAATATGGTATTGTAATTGACACTTTGAAAAATTTGACAAACCTAGGAAAAAGTGATTTTTATCATCAAAGTTTTTTACTGATGAGTCTTCTTTTTCACACTAAAAAAAGCATTCAGCAGAACTGAAAACTTGCACTTCAAAAAACAATTAAACAAGAACATTGCAAAGGTGCCTTCTGGGTTGAAATGCTTTAATTTTCCTTCTTAACTCCCTAACTGGTCCACGCATTTGACCTTACACCAGGATCTCCCTCTGAGGTATGATGGCACATTTTGAGACTCCTTGCTTTACTATATTACAGGCAAAACTGGTGAATCAACATTGAAAGGAAGGAATTCAGGTTATGAATAGTATGTCTGCATAGACACATTTAGAATTTGAAAGGAAAATGTACAGTTTTTCTGTGTTAGAATGTTTTGAAAGAAGGACTACTTTCTCTGTGGAAATTCTTTGAAGACTTAATTTTTATAACATGTACCACTTTCCTATGTAGAAATACATTTCAAATTTGCCTCTTTTCTTCTTTTTTAATAGACCACTTAAGCACATTTACTTAAAATTGAGCACCCAGTGCTGTTTTGCATTGTGTGCCCCACAGATTTCTAGTCTTAAGCACTGAGTTGCTTTATATTAATTTGGCTTTTTTCCCCACGTATTACTCATACCAGCTCAAACCTTTCAAGTTTTGGTTGATTTCTTCATTTTCACCAGATAGAATTCTTGTTCCTGTTTATCTCAAGCTCTCTCTCTCCTCTGCCTAATTATCTTCCTCTTGGGGCATACCCACACCCACACCATCCTCTTTCTCTTCTGGTGTCTCTCTGCTGCTCCACTGATGATTTAATTCTTTAGAAACTATTGCTGACTTCATTTTCCTGTAAGTTTATCAAATAGCCTAAATGGGGCAACCCTTTTCACAGTTTCTTGGTGGTATATGAAAATATAAAGCCACAGGCATTTTATTATGCTGCAAAATTGGGTCAAATCCACCTTCTGAAAAAGTCGGCCTCTATCGAAAATAGGATGCTTAGCCAAACACATCCGTGTTAGCTGAACTATTTCTTCCTTCTTTAAGAAGACCTCAATCTCTATAATTGCCTACAACGACTGTAAGAGAGGATTCAGGTGGTTTCCCACTCTGCAACTGGCATTTTATGGGATGTTTAGCAGGCAAAACACCTCATTGAAAAGGCAAATATACCTTCTTGGTATGCACAAGAAAATTCAAACTCTGATATCATCTTATGTGGAACCAGTTTTACAACCACCACTGCTGAGCTGATTGCATATCTCTTTTATATGCAATCATATAAACCACATATATGTGGTTCCCTTC
>WBNO01011380.1:100000-106644 GCA_013400575.1 Peucedramus taeniatus
TGTAAATATCTTGGGAACCAGGGTTCCAGCACCTCACCAGGGATGTTCAGCATCCTGCAGGATCAGGGCCTTTGCCTTTGCAACCCTCTAAATCCCCTCAAGTGGCAATACTTCATTATAAAGCAGGGAGAGGAGTATAAGTGGCATTTCTGTTTCTATGGCAATTGCAGCAGCAGTAGGAAGCACTAGGGTTTGTTACTTCAGAGAACTCCATCTTCTGCTGCTGGATGCAACTTTCCTTTTCAAAATCTCATCTGCTTCACCTAGAGGGAAAAAAGTAATGACCATTAGCATGGAGAGTTTATCAAATATCTAGTAAATAAAGCAGATTTTTAGATAATATGCAACTGTACATAGTTTTTTATGTCAGCAAGAACTGAAGTTAGCTGGCAGATAGACCAGAGGCTCACTCCACAACCACAGTGGCTGTGGTGAATGGTTTTGTGCTTCAGTTTGCAGTTAGCCCTCCCATCCCAGTACCAAATAAGTCATGGCAGGAACATGCTTCAAATGGCATGTGGCAAGAAAGGTTTGTTAATCCTGGCCAGAAGAGCATCAATATGCACATGACCATTAATGTGGAATATTAGTGGGGTCACTCCAGTGGGAAAAACATGAGACTATGTTTTGAGTTTCTTGACACATATAGTGATCAAAACTTCATTTGGTCTTGCTAAACAGAATCACCTCTGTTTAAAAGGAGCATACAAAAATCTATGGAAACATTAATTGGAATATTTTTAAGACAGTAGAATCTAAATTATTTGGTGGAAATCACAATAACTTAGAGACAAAATCGATTTCATAGTGAGATCAGAATATAAAAACTTAGAGCTGTGACACTCAGAAAACCCAGTTTAGTAAAGAAGAATTGTTTATAGAAGAATTTAGAACTGGGGATTTTGAAAGTAACAATGTAGAATGATAAATATTTTTCTAGTGAGCCCATAACACTTACTATATCTTTTCATTGGGGTAGAGAAACTTGCTGCATGCCTTTCACACAGACTCACACAATGGGTAAGGTTGGGAGGAACCTCTGGAGGTCACCTAGTCCAGCCTTCTCCCTCTCACAGGGCCCCCTTGAGCATGTTACTCTGGAATGTGTCCAGATGGCTTTTGAGTATCTCCAGTGAGGAAGACTCCACAATCTCTTGGCAACTTGTTCCAGTGCAGATTAACCCACACAGTAAAGAAGTTTTCACATGTGTTCAGGTGGAACTTCCTGTGTTCCAGTTTCTGCCCCTTGCCTCTCATCCTATAGCTCGGCACAACCAAAACAAGCCTGACTCCTTCCTCTTGGCACCCTGCCTGCAGAAAGCTTTGATACAGCCAGTCTCATTATATGCCTGCTGATCAGATAAGAAACAAATGGAAAACAACCTTCACTTTAAGAAACCAACGACTAGAGCACAGTTTTCTTTGTACACACACTCGTTTAATGAGGTATAGCTGTTATGAGTTCCATTGCTGCAAATCTGATCTTCATCCATCCCAAAAATATAAGTCACAACTGAAAAGAACTATACGAAGTTTGCAGTCTTACTAAGCATATCTTCAGAGAGACTCCTGCACATTTGTTGTCTTCTGTAATTATAGGTTTGCGAGCTTATTTTGAAAGGTGGTTTCATTTATAGACACTGCTTCAAAATCACACACAGAAAAATATTTTCTATATTAAAAATTTTTATTTTCCTTCTTTCTCTTAGTAAGAAGGCAGGAAATTAACATGTATTCAACACAATTTGTAATTAAAATCACAATGAAGCATGCTGTATCTTAAAATCTAATTTAACTTTATATTTTTAAACAGACAGGGAATAATAACCAAAAAACTATCTAAAATGAAATCGACATCTGTTTCCCAAGCAATTTGGCCCTTACCCAAATGAATTACAGCACTGATCCAGATGACTGGATTGGGGTGTAAAGTGGCCCATGTATGATATATGATATTTATAGATTACTGTATGTCATAATACAATATTTTTGTTGTAAATAAGGTAATGAATTTGTATTGAGAGAGGAGGTTCTGAAAGCTCAGGAGAATATTTATTCTTGTAGACTTAGAGAGATCTCCTCCTCCCTCTCAGTCCCCTTTTCTCCCTCATTTGCAGTGAGACTCAAATCCCAATTCCTAGAAAATCATTATGTGGGTTTTTTTTTCCTTTCCTGGTTATCTGTTATGATTTTTAGCTCAACCCTCTGCACATTGACTTTTTCAGAAATAATAGGTCACGCAGGATGTGTTGCTGTGCATGTGTTCAGCTGCTGCACAACTGCAGGGCACTGCAGAAGGTCATGTCCAAGGACAGGTCCAGCTCAGGGGGTTGCTATGCTCCAACCTCAGGAAGAAGTTAAGTACTTTCAAAGCTCTGGAAATCACCATTTACTCAAAAGGCTTTTGACCCACATGAAACTGTTAATGTTCAGTGTCTCACAGATGGATGGATGGATGGATATGGTGCACTCATCAAGCTTGAACCTGTCTTCATGCACAGAGCCAAGAGCACTGTTGTAGGTATCCCCTTTGCCCAGCTCCTGTTCTTGGACATGTCTCATTTTTCCAGTAAGGCAAAGCCAAAGAAAAGCAGCCTCAAAACAGATAGAGATCTCACGATGTCAGAGCTCAGGAAAAAGGAATATACAGCCAGTGGAAAGTGAAAGTTCAGAAAGAGCTACATGGAAACTTGTGCAAATGTTGTGGCTTCATTTCTAAGCTTGAGAGATGTTTACAAGAACACTGTGTTACAATCTCATGCATTTTAATGCTCCTCAATAATGCTCTCAATCACCTGATGACCCGGACAGTTTGTGCTTCCTTAGAATCTAATTACCCAGTTTTGCTCTTCGAGGAAGCTACATTCACAGGGAGTGTTGAAAAGGAAAGAGCCTGGGGCAAGATGGTTATGGGTACAAGGGACTCAGCTCTTTGTAGAGATTGTGTCTGCAGGAAGTGAGCACAGCTTTGTTTCATCATGGCAAGAAAAAAAGAGATACAAGTAAAGAAACCTGGAATAAAAGGCAGTAAAAGGGGAAAAATGGACAAGCTAAGGCTCATGGTAGAAATTAGAAAAGGTAAGAGGTTTTTGCATATTCTATTATTAGTTTGGTTTTATGTTTGGGATTAAGATTTCGAGTTCAAAATGGTCATAAACCAGGTCCAGTCAAAAAAGTCAAGTTAAAAGACTTCACAGAGGTAAGCAGCTGTGCATTAAGTGACCATAGTTTTACCTATCAAGACTGGGGACAATTTCATAAAAATTTATCCTAGCGGCAAATTAGTCATCAGAAAAGTAAAGAAAGCTCTAAATCACCGATTTTCTTGCCATTCCCTAATATGACTTGCAATATGCATAATTTCTCTTTTAAACTCACAAAGCATTAATTCTAAGAAGTGTTCATTTTATTTATTTTTTTTTTAATCCACTCAGCAGCTACACCTTTCTCAAGTGCTAAGAGACCTTTAGAGTGATCTTGTCTTTTCAGAGTGCTGTCTTTAGGAATAACCACAGTATACTGACATGGGAAACCCATCTAAGGAAGAATGGCACAGAGGAATATTACATAGATTTGCATACAGAGACATCCCATCTTTTCCTCTGTGCAATTTTATCCCTGCATTTTTATAATACAGACAGAGCCATACAATCAGGCCAGGCATACAGGAAATACAGTACCAATCATGTTTGTAGAGTTGACTTTAATCTTTGGAATCTTCTATGACAGCATAGTCAACCACTGTTTTATTTGTGAAGAACAGACAAATCTTTTTAGGCAGTTCCTTGTAAACTTAAACTTCTGCATTTAGCTGGATTGATACAGAGGTAACCAGCCATGCAATAAAAATACATCATTTACATCTTCCTACATTTAAATATATTATCCACACAGAAAGTTATTTAGAGCAAGTTATTTATTTCATACTCAGGGTTTCTGAAGTCTGCAAAATCAGCAGTATGGAAATGAGTAATTTTTGCTCATCTCACATTGTTTAATAGGTTAAACTGAGCATAAACTCAATGGCAGCGTTGTGATTCACATCTAAACTAAGCTTTGTTTCTGTTATGATATACTCTTCTACTCCTTAAGGGCCTCTCTAATTCCCATTGAAGTCAAAGAGAATGCTTCCCTTGATGCAAAATTGCTGCATAAGATTCTACACATGTATTGTGTACAATAGCTGTATTCATTTTGGGGACTTTAAAATCACTTCAGGCGAAATCTTCCCACAATAGAAACCATGTCGTTTTATTGGAAGAACTTTTGTTATCCTAATGTCATTGGGTAATTTTACATCTTTTTCTAAAATGAAAAATTCATCAATTATTTCTTTAGAAGAAAATATTATTAATTACTTCTTTACCTCCAAGATTTTTGAGCTGTTAAAAAAATCGATCACTTCAGAAAATATTTTTTGTGACTTTTTTGTCACATTGTTTCTGTAAGTTATATTAATTGCTTTATTTGTTTTCCATCTGGAAGATGGAAACAAATGTATAAATACTATAAATGGGTGTGTTTTACAGCTAGTAGGCAGTTACAGCTGGATCTGCTAGAGGACTTAGGTGGCACTGTCACATTTAGTGCCTTTGCCACCTTAAGCCCAAGGGGGGTACCTGAGCAGTTACTGTACAAGGGCACGCCCGCTCTCACAGGGGTCTGGGGTGGGAAAGCTTTTCTTTCTCCTGTGAAGCTTAATCACTGTATAGTAGAATTAAATATTCTACAGAATAAATGTTGTTTTCCCCTGTAGAAATCTTGGAATGGAGAGGCCATCCAATCAGGGCAGAAATAAAGGGCTTGGAGCAGCTGGAGCTTATTCTTCCTCCCAGCTTCCATCCAGCTGTCTGCAGCACATCCTGCACCTCTCTCCAGTGATTCCCTAGAGATCACAGCATCAGTTATCAGTCAGTGTCAGGGCACAGACAAGGACCTCCAAGAAAAGGAGGATATTGTGACCTTGTGAGGAGCAGGTAACAGTGCTTCTGCTTGGACCCAGCCACCCATGGGCTGTTCTTTCTCCTTTCTTCCTCAGCATGAATTTTTAACTACCCTACACGTAGCAAAGCAGCTTCAGCAGCAGAAGTGGTTGAATCTAACTTCCCATGTTGCCTGGGGCAATGGGGCTTTTCAAAGAGGATGTGTGTGCATGTCTCAGCAGGTAGAAGAATGGTTTGGTCTCAGTTCTTTCATATCTCAAAGGAAAGACCCAATTGCTGGATTCCCAAGCAAAAGCACAACATTGGCAACCTTTGCCAGCTGCACAAGATGTGCTCAGGTGCTGCAGGTATGTGCCTAAACATTAGGCATTAAAATATCCGCCTATCTGGAGACAGTTCACTGAATTCATATGGAAAATTAAAAGTTCTCCAAGAACTTTCAAGTAATCATTTATTTGGGACACTTAGTAGCCTCAAGGATTTTGTGCTGGTTCCCAGGCTTGGGTCCTAGCTGAGCTCACCTATAATTCAAGGCTCAAAAACTGATGGATCCAACATGGTCTCACTGCATTTTGTTTTTTGTTGGTCCTGGATTCAATCAGAGAGCCAAATTGGTCTACATATCGCAATAGGATCAGGTCTTCTCCCAGTAGTGCCATTTGGAAGGATCATTATGAGCATGAATCAATTGCCAAAATATTTTTGCTACAAATCTCTACCACATACCTCATGATTGCCACAGAGAAACACTTTGCTCATGCATTCAGTTTAATGAGATTTGATAATTCTTGGAACACTCACAGAAAATAGGTCTGCTGTCACCATGCAGGACCTGCTTAACATGCACACTAGCAGTGGCTTGAGAGCAGATGGAAGACTTTACTCACTGAAAAGTGTGGCAGAGTTGAAACTTTCCTCTGCACCAACATCTTCTCAGCATATTCAGGAAATATGGTAGTGTGGAGGTTCGAGATGGCTGGCACTGATCTTGGCTTTCTATCTCTGTAAGGATCAGCACCCTCAGCAGAATGCTCCTTAGCCCAGGAGAGCCAAATTAGATGGTTTTGAGATGATGAGATGCTTTGTGAGCATGATATGTATTCCTTACAACTGCATTCATGTTGAAATACAATTTAATTCCTCCTTCTCTTCAGAGCTGACAAAGCAATGAATGAGTAAGGACAATAGAGACATGCTCCTTGACAGGATTTTAAAAAAAATTTTAAAAAGGACAGAAAAAGGGTCTTATGACTTTTTAACAGTTGTTATTCAAGTATAAGTCAGATTCTTTGTACATTTTTCCTTCTCCTTCAATACAAGCATTCTCTTACTTCAGAGTGTCTGCATTGCTTCTACACTCTGTTTCTCCTTGAAGACAAAGCTTTCTATATTTATTGAATTATCAGAAATACGCTTACTGAAAGTCCAATCAACTGCTTCAGAGTTTACCTCTTTATACACAAATTTTACCACCAGAAGAATAGCTTGTTTTTCTGCAAAAAGGAAAAGAAAAAAAACACACACACACACACACACACACACACACAAAAAAAGGGCTTTTTTTTAGTTGTCTGGATAATCTTTTAAATTTGCATATAACACATGAATAATATCTGGAGTTGTGTCTTCCCCTTCCTTCTCCATTTTCTTCTTGTGGAGAGCTCAATTATAGAAAAACTTTCTTTTCTTTACATGGGAAAG
>WBNO01011384.1:7409-22785 GCA_013400575.1 Peucedramus taeniatus
CGCGCCGGGCGCTCCGGCCGGTGCTCCGCTGGAGGGAGAGCGTGGAGGTGGCGCTGCAGGGCTCCGCTCGTGCCCCGCCGAGTTCGTCTCCGGAGCCGAGTTCTTCTCAGGGGCTGCCGGCAGAATGCGGGGCCCAGAATTTGGGGCTGAGGGAGGTGGCGGGCGGGGGGAGCCTGTTCGCAGGAGGCGTTCGTGGTTGGCATTGTCATTTGGATAGAATCGCGTTAGGGGTTTAGAAGGGACCTCCAAGATCATCTAGTCCGAGTCCCCCAACCGTGAGCAGGGACACCTTTCACCAGAACAGTTTACTCAGAGCCCTGTCCATCCTGGCCTTGAGCACTTCCGAGGAGGGGGTATCCACAACTCCTCTGCAGGGGCCCTGTAGGCCCCTTTGGATGCTGGAAGGCTGCTGTGAGGTTTCCATAATTTTGTCTTTTCCAGACTGAGCAGGCCCAACTTCTGCATGCCTGCTTTTGGGGAAAGTTGTGTGTTTTTAAGCAGTTTGCTGTACATCGAAGTTGTAGTGGGCTGTGGAAAAAGTAACGGTGTTAGTAGCTTTAGGCATCTTTTTTTCTAGGTGGTATTAATAATGTTCTTTCTACCTCATGGTATTCAGTGCCAAAGTAACAGTGCTGCTATTTTGACAGTAAGGCGGTGTGCTTTAAATGTTAAAAAAACCCCATCCTTTCTCTTTCTCACTTTTGCTAAGCAAGCTTCTTTAAACGTAAAATGGAATATGAACAGAAAACCGTACAGAAAATTAAACACACAAAGACAGAGGAAAAGGAAAAAAGTACCCCGAGATTAATTCTTCTGATATTCATTTTGCACAGGGTTGTCTCATACTGAATTTGTGCAGTTGAATTCACAAAGTAAATTTTTCAGCATGTTACCTTGACAAGAATCAGTACTGCTAAGCAATGAGTATAGGAAATGTGGGGTATTGCTGGAAGCTACAGGATGTACCTCCTCCCCAGACTACAGTTTTATATTGTGATCTCTATTCTGGAGTTACTAAGCATGTATTCATTCTTACCATTTCCTTTATGTGAAATAGAAATAATTGGCAAATTTGCTGAGTGCTTCCACGTGTCTTTGTATTCATCTCTGGAGCTCTGCAACTGAGTTATTAGAATAATAAATAATCTTACTAAGTGGGTCTTATAAAGTCTCTCATCACAAGGGAAAGAACTTGCTAAATTGCACAGAAATTTGCAGCAGGAAAGGAATTCTGCTTCTAGCAGAAAACTCTAACCTGTAGTTTTTGAGAACTCTGTGAGGAAGAAGACATAACTTACTTGTATCGACTTATAATGTTGATATTGATTATCCTCTTCTGCTTTGAAGGCTCAAGGACTGCAGTAGTCAGGGTTCAGTGGGTGAGCACACTGCTGTGTGCTGGTCTGGTTTAGCTTTTCCAAGAGGAGATGTTGCATTCTGTGATTTGTTCTGTGTGCCTTCAGGGGAGAAGATGTTTTAGAATTTAGAAGAGTATTGTGATTTCCATGTTTCATGCTTGCCAAGCATTAGGGTTTGAAGGATAACAGTATGATATCATATGATTGGTTATGTTTGTGAGGGTGGGGGAAACAAACACAGGAAAACAAAGCAAGCACACAGCACCACAACCTGCATATTTATTCTTATAATGGGAATAAGTAGCTTTTTTCAGATAGTGCTGTAACTGTTGAGATTGCCTCAGGGTGAAGAAATGAGGGTGCTGGTCAAGTCGGTTATGATCTGTTGAACTTTTATTCCTCTATAGTGCTCCTAATGAAGAGCCAGTGAGCACACTTGGCAGGCAGTAAACTTCATTTGTGTGCTCTTACTTTAGCATGTACTCAGATATACATTTGAGTTTTCAGACAGAAAAAGATGCCATAAAGACAAACTGTAGCTATTTGATCAAATTTGGCGTAGTATTTGCCAATGAGCACGAAGAAACAAAAGTCCTTCCAGGCCTATCACTGGATTGAAAAATAAGTGGGAAGTTTTAGTGTTGCGTATGGGGAGGAATTCTGGGATGTAATTTTTGTCTAAAATTTCATTCTTTCTGGGCCATCCATAGTATTTATTCAGCACAAAGCAAGCATAGGTATTAATTAAAGAACTGTAATTTACTCAAAGTGCTGTTTTTGTCATGATTCTAAACTGATTATCACCTATGTTTAAGTCTTAACAGGGGTTTTACTGAGATGCACTGTATGAGTGGCCACTCAAATTTTGTATCTTGTGTGTGCATCATACCTCCAAGTGACCTCTATCCTCGTGGGCTGATTGCAACTGGTGGCAATGATCATAATATTTGCATTTTCACAGTTGACAACCCAGCTCCTCTTTATGTCCTTAAGGGTCATAAAAACACAGGTATGTAGTAATTGTATTTTGGAGTGTTTTACATAAAAGTTAATGTGATTTATTAGAGAGGAAATTAAATCAAATTAATAAAACTCAATTTTGATTTATTTGGTATATAATTTAGCAAACTGATTCATTATGTCCTCTGCAAATAGGATTTTATAATCTGAATTCATGCAGTCACCATTAATTGCAAGGACTTCCAAGTTTATCCTGATGAATGTTTGAACTTTCACTGTCTTTCTGAATTCCTGGCAATTCACAGAATGATTACTGTTTTGTCAAGAATTGCACTTTTAAGAGCAGGTATTTCTTCATGTATTAATTTTTTTGTCAAAGCTGATACAAGTAGAAAAAAAATTAGCTTCCTAAATAAACTTCCTCTGCCCATTTTGTTACTTAGATGGGTATTTAATATTAATTGGTGCTTTAAATACAGAGCTTTACACTGTGTTACTGGAGCATTTGCAGATTATCTTTCTACTAAATCTTTAAATGTCACCACAGTTTTTTGGTGGTAGTATTTTACTTTCCAAGAAGGTGAGCTAAGTATTTTTTGTATGAAATAACTTCTTGAAGACATAAATTAATCCCTATAGACAAATTTTTCTTTCTCTTAAAAAACTACACATTTGCATTATGTGTCTTGATTAGCTACCTCACTTGTTTGTCATCATATTCTAGTCCAAGAGAAGAGATCTGTGACTAAGAGAAATTTAAAAATGAGTGGCAAAAATATTTCAATTTTTTTAACCTAAAAAGAAGAGAATTTTAAGCAGCAGCTTCTTTCTAGGTTGCAGTACAACTACAGTTCACTTAATTCTTCTCTAGACTCTTCAACACTAGATATGTTACTAATACCAAATAAATCCTCTTAAATGAATCTCTTGAAATTGCTGGCATATTTGTGGCAGTGCAGGGTACTTGTCAGTTCTGACTTGAATGTTCATTCCAGTTTGCAGCCTTTCATCTGGAAAATTTGGCACATTATTAAGCGGATCATGGGATACAACAGCAAAAGTCTGGTTGAATGACAGATGTATGATGACTTTACAGGTATGAAGTTCCTCTACATGAATATGAAATAAGTACTCTGAATTTGATTCTGACAAGTCTTTACAACGTCGGGTTTTTTGCAGGGTCACACAGCTGCAATATGGGCAGTGAAGATACTTCCTGAACAGGGATTAATGTTGACTGGTTCAGCTGACAAAACTATAAAACTGTGGAAGGCAGGCAGATGTGAAAGAACATTCACTGGTAAATGTTGCTGCAGTTGATGATTTCATTGGTGTGATCCATTCTTGTCAACAGAGAGCAAACATTAAAATCTTATAAAAGTATGGATAAACTGAACAATATTTAGGCAGGATTTTTAAAGTCTTGAAGTAGTTGTATGTCCAGAAGCCACATGACCTTTAAAAAAATAAAATATTTTTCAGAGAATTATGAGCAATTATTTTTTTTTCTAACTGCTCGCACAAAAATTTGTTGCCTGGATTTAGATGTGAGCTATAAAGAAGTGGTATAGGGCTGCTAATGGTGACAATAACTGCATTAAAATTTTCTCTTCCTTTTGTAAAGGACATGAAGATTGTGTGAGAGGTTTAGCTATTCTCAGTGAAATGGAGTTCCTTTCCTGTGCTAATGATGCTAGTGTTCGAAGATGGCAGATCTCTGGCGAGTGTCTGCAGGTGTATTATGGACATACAAATTATATATACAGCATCTCTGTCTTCCCTCAATGTAAAGGTAGGATTCCTTCCTGACTGTTACACAGCATTCTTCAAAATGAAATGGCAGGGTGTGTATTCTGATGTTCTGTGGCTAAAGAACACCAGTAGCATTTACTTTTTTTACTTACACCTAGTTTAAATAGATAAAACACATTGAGATTGACTCAGAGTTGCACTGTTATCAAAATTGCCTGGCAGTATGTGGGATAAAAGGTCCTGGGTTAGGGCTAATTGAAGGCTTACATAGAACTTAGATGAAGCAGTGGGCAAAACTATTGTCTTAGTTGCCACCTGTATTTCAGTGCCATTGCAGAGTAGGAAAATAGTAACATGTGGCATGCTGGTTTGAGATAATGTAAATTTAGATACTTCCACAATGTGCATTATATGTAGTTTAGGTTAAGAATTTTATGTTATGAGGTTTAATTACATTTGTTTTCAGAATTAGCAGTTTAGAGGTTCAGAACTAAATGTTGAGCCAGTTGCAGGAGAAATGCCAAGTCAGTGACCTTTGTGTGGTGTATGGGACACTTGCACTTTTGTTTAACAGTTAAAGTGCACATACATGGGTTGATGCATATATTGTAGACGTCCTATGCCTTAAAATTCCTCATTGAGGAGTTTGTAGACTTCTGAAAATGCTTTATGTGTTTTTTGATAAAGCAGGCTTACCTTCCAAAACTCATTTTGAAACAAATGTGAACCTATGGAAGTACACTGCAAGATGAAACTATGATGATTACAAAATTGTTCAAGCCATTAAAGGGTGAAGGGATCTTTCTTTGTCTTGGGCACAGTTTTATTCACTGTCTATCTGCTTAATCTGCAATTTATGCACCTAGGATTTTTTGAGAAGAAAAGTGTACAGTGATTTTCTTTTTGCTCTCTACTTGTAATTGAGAGAAATACTAAATTGCAAAAAGGTTATTTTGCTGTTGTGATTTTTAGATGCTCAGGTTCAGAATGGCATCCACTATCACAGTATGCTAAAAATATACTTCAAAAGTTTTTTTGTATCTTTTTATTTTCAGATTTTGTAACTACTGGAGAGGATAGATCTCTTAGAATCTGGAGACAAGGGGAATGTGCTCAAACAATCAGACTCCCAGCTCAGTCTGTATGGTGCTGCTGTGTCTTAGACAATGGTGACATTGTAGTTGGTGCAAGGTATCCAAGTTTTACTTTCAGTATATTTGTAGATCCAAATCTGACAATCCTTGAAGAAACTGCCTGCATCACATTGGATGTCAGTTTCATTTATATTTAAAAATAAAGCTATCAAAGTGTGTGTGTGTGTTAAATTTAAACATGTGCTACACTTCATCCAAGAAATAATTTTTTTATGTCATTCACAGAGGTAGAGTGAGGTTTTTGGAAATGTGGCATATCATGAATAGACTTGAGAATAAATTTAGTAAGCATGGTATAAAGAACCCTTTTGATAGGCATATTGTATCTTGATTTTAAAATTATACTAAAGACAGGTTTACCTGCTAAATTCCTTCTCTGTATGGTTTTAGTATGAGAGTGAATTCCTTTCATAGCAATAATTGGGAGGGGTCGTTAGAAATAGTGATGGTTTCTTGCAACAAAAAAGTTACTATTAGAATTTATGCAGTCATTGTGATATTTAAAATTGTATTTCTATTTGAATGTTTTCTCTCCCTTCAGTGATGGAATTATAAGGGTATTTACAGAGTCCTTGGAACGTACAGCAAGTGCTGAGGAGATTCAAGCTTTTGAAAATGAGCTTGCCCAAGCATCCATTGACCCTAAAACTGGTGATTTAGGAGATATCAATGCTGATGACCTTCCTGGAAGAGAACACCTTAAGGATCCTGGTAAGTTATTGTACTTCTGTCACATTAGAGGTGCCTTCAAATCTTGGTTTGAGGTATTGAAACTTTTGTTTAAGTTTCCAAACTTAAAGCTTTAATCCTTATCAATAGGGTTACTGAAGAAAGTGGCTTAATTTTACTCTAGTATTCTTTCACGAACTCTTTTGGAAACAGGACTCAAGACTTTTTGGTTTTTGGGATTTTTTATTCTCCTATGAGATAATTTAGAAAAAGGTGGAATTGATGCTACAGTATATTTGAGATGTTTTCTATCTGTTCTGCCAGCTGTACCAAGTGTACGTGAAACAGGTAATTTGTAAAAGGATTACTGAATGTGCAGGTTTTTTCCTAATAAAAGTAGTAAATGCAAGTTTTCTGCTTTTGACTTGAAAGATAGTCTTGATGGGCTCAGTTCACACTTCATAGCTACTTGAGAGGTTCTTGAGAATGCAGTAGAAGCAGTAGTAAACATTATTCTTAGACAGACAAGTACTTTTTCCCATGGTGAACTAACTGATTACTTCTGCCCTTTGCTATGATTAGGAAGTGGCATAGATCTTACATCTATATGAATCTTTGCATCTTGTTGGACTATGTGGGAGAATATCACCTTTCTTAATTGTCATCTCACTGAGAAGATGATAAACTTCTGAAGTACTTGACCTAAGTATTGGTTTGACCGCTTAGTCTGCTGGCAGATACCATTACCGTAACTGTAAAATGCTCATTAAGATCACTGCTGTTCTTACTGTGAGATGTAGTATTTTGTCTGTTTTTTGCTGAGATAGGGTTGATTTTCTCCATAGTAGCTATTATGAGACTGTGTTTTGGATTTGTACTTGAAAAGAAGGTTGATAACACAAGGTTGTTTTTGTTACTGCTGAGCAGAGCTTACACAAGGCTGAGGCCTTTGCTGCTCCTCCCTCATTCCACCAGCGAGGAGGCTGGAGGTGTGCAGGGAGCTGGGAGGGGACACAGCTGGGACAGCTGACCCCAACTGACCCAAAGGATATCCCATACCATTCAGCATATAGACTAGGGGGAAGAAGAAGGAAGCGAGGGAAAGATGTTTGGAATGTTGGTGTTTGTCTTTCCAAGGAGCTGTTGAGCCTGATGGAGCCTTGCTCCTCTGGAGACAGCTGAACACCTGCCTGCCCATGGGAAGTGGTGTATGAATTCCTTGTTTAGCTTTCCTAGTGCATGTGGTTTTTGATTTACCTTTTTAACTGTATCTCATTTGCCAGATTTTTCACTTCTATTCATCTGATTCTTTCCTGCATCCCAGCCACAAGGCCAGTGAGTGTGTCTCTGTGGTCCTTAGTTGCTATCTGGGGCTAAACCATGATGTGTATCTACTTAATTCCTGTGCTGTTGCTTCAAGTGTTGTTGAACTATTTTAAAAATTTTAATGCTGAGCACCATTTGAATATTTTTCTCTCCTAAAGTAAGTCATATCCTTGAAATTGTTTGAACTCCTGCCTGCAGGAACAAGAGACGGACAGACACGGCTTATTAAAGATAATGGGAAAGTAGAAGCATATCAATGGAGTGTTAGTGAAGGAAGATGGATAAAGATTGGTGATGTTGTTGGTTCTTCTGGAGCCACACAGCAAACATCTGGAAAAGTTTTATTTGAAGGAAAGGTATATGCAAACTTTAATTTGTTTCATTCTTTCCTAAGTAACTGGTCTTCTGATAAAATGTAATTTAGAAAACATGTATTTGAAAAATACTTGTATCAGAAAACAGGAACTTTTTTGTTACCTTTGATCTCAGAGGTGGAAGTGTAGGTAAGTACAGTTTATTACTTATGAAACATTTTGTAAAACGAGCAAGCCAATGGACACAAATTATTTTGGAGAAAGTTAAACCATTAGTAGAGAAATTGTCAAGTTTCTATTGTATTTATCATTAATACCTTGAGAAGTTAGTTTTAATATCCTTCCCAAAGGAAAAGAACTTTATAATTTATAATGCAAGGCTTACCTAAAATGTTAGGTACCAGACCTTCTGTACTGCTTTTCTATAGAAACTATTGAGCCTAAAGATGTGTAAGCTGACCTACAGACATAGAAGCTGAAAAATGTTTCCTTTACTGAAATATACACAGAAAAGTTTTTTCAGGGTCCTCCACTGAAAAAATGCCTCCAAGATACTGATTTTCACTCTCATAGATTTTAAAGAAGCATTGGGAAATGGTTTGCTAGCATTAGAAGTGTGATTTAAGACTGAAATTTCTTGAGGCATCTGAATTGGATGCTATATAGCTTTGGAGGGAGCCAGAGGTGTCCATGAGAGTGACCTGATGTGTCTTTATTTTGTCATATATCGGAACACACATTATAATGATATGTTGTTTTACTCTGCTCTTCTTGAGCAGAGAATTCTGGAAAATACAGGTTTAAGTCTGCAATGGTTTTGTCTGAGACAGAGCTCATATTCTTCTTAGCAGCTGGTACAGTGCTGTGTGTTTTGGATATAGTATAGCAACAGTGTTACAATACACTGATGTTTTGTCTGTTGCTAAGTAATGTTTAGTGTTTACCCTAAATCAGCAAATGTTTACTTGCAATCTCTCAGGAGAATATTACTGATCTGTTCTGTAAGTAGCAGTGTTTTAAGTTTTTAGGCTTAGGTCTGGGCCACTGTTAGACTACATTTAATACATCATTATGTAGAAAGTGCTGGAAGACTTCTAATGTGTTTTTATTTTATTCCACTTAAAGGAATATGACTATGTTTTCACCATTGATGTAAACGAAAATGGGCCTTCCTACAAACTGCCGTATAACATCACTGATGATCCTTGGCTGACTGCATACAACTTCCTGCAAAAGAACGATCTAAATCCTATGTTTCTGGATCAAGTGGCCAAGTTTATTATGGACAACACTAAGGGGCAAACACTGTTGAGTACAAGTAATCAGTTTTCAGATCCATTTACAGGTAAATATTTTAAACTTAAGTGATGGCATTAGATTCTCCTCCCGAGTTTTGTGTCTTCAGCACACTTACTGAGGATGCACTCTGACTGATCTTCCACACCATCATTAGTGAAGATGTGGAGCAGGACTGACTCCTGGGCTACACCACCAGTGGCTGACTTCCAGTAGATGATGTTGCACTGATCACCATCCTCTGGCCGTGGTTGTTCCATCAGTTTTCAATCCATTTCACTATCGTAGAATCATTAAGATTGGAAAAGACCTCTCAGAATATAGAGTTCAGCCATTAACTGACCACTTCCATGTTCACCCCTAAATCATAGCCCTAGGTGCCATATCCACACAGTTTTTTGGATACTTCAAGGATGATGATTCAGACACTTCCCTGGACAGCCTATTCCAATGCCTGACCACCCTTCCAATATAGAACTTTTTCCTAATATCTAATCTAAACCTCTCCTGGTGCAGCCATTTCTTCACATCCTGTCACTTGTTACTGGGAAAAGAGGCTGACCCCCACCTTGATACCTTTCAAATAGTTGTAGAGAGCAGTAAGGTCCACCTGCACCACTTAAACACCCCCAGTTCCTTCAGCTGCTTCTCGTAAGACATGTGCTCCAGACCCTTCACCAGCTCCATTGCCCTTCTCTGGACTTGCTCCAGCACCTCAGTGTGTTTGTGGTCATGAGGGGCCCAGAACTGATCACAGGATTTGAGGTGTGGCCTTGCCAGGCCAGGTGCAGAGAGACAGTCACTGCCCTAGTCCTGCTGGGATAAAAGCCAAGTTACTATTGTCCTTCTAGGCACACTCCTGGGTCATGGTCAGGCAGATGGTGATCAGTGCTGCCAGGTCCTTTTGTGCTGGGTAGCTTTCCAGCCACTGCCCCCAGCCTGTATCTCTGCACAGGGTTGTTGTGACCCAAGGGCAGGACTCAGCCTTGTTGAACCTCATAGAATTGTCTGCCCAGGCGGACTTCAGTGTTGTAGCTCCTGAACTTACCCTACAGATACTTTGATATTTTAAATGATTAAGGGCAAAGGCACAGATAGTTCTGAAAGAAAAAATAAAAAAAGAAAAATCTTCAGCAAAATTCTAATCAAGCCAGTTGTATTTTTAGTCTAGTTTTTTTTTCCAGTGAAAGAAAGGTCTGAGTTTTCATACAAGAAGTGCCAGATGCTGTTAAGGCAATTAATAAAATACGAAAGTTTAGCCAGAGAATTAATCAAAACTCAGTGAAGTACATAAATGACCTTTTTCAGGTAAGAAATGGAACTAGAACAAGTGGAATACTGATAAGCTAAACCATGTTAATTAATTACATCCTGCTTATCACATTTACAAAACAAATTCAATTAATTTCATGAAGATTAATTTAAGAAGAAAATAGCATTAAAATAATTGAGCTAAATCTTGTTCTTGCAAGAGACTGGAAGTGGGAATACAGACTTTTCAGTTTATATGTAAGTCTGAAAGCTGCAGTTGTCACAGAAGCAATTAGGTCGTAAAAGACCTCTGAGATCGAGCCTAACCTATGACTGAACACCACCATGTCAACTAGACCATGGTACTAAGTGCCACACATTCAGTCTTCCCTTAAACACCTCCACCACTTCCCTGGTCAGCTCATTCTAATATCTAATCACCCTTTCTATGAAGAAATTCTTCTTCATGCCTGACCTAAATCTCCCCGGTGCAATTTAAGGCTGTGCCCTCTCCTGCTGACACTGGTTGCCTGGGAGAAGAGGCCAATCCACAGCTGGCTACAGCCTCCTTTCAGGGAGTTGTAGAGTGAGGTGAAGGGTCTGCTGAACCTTCTCTTCTCCAGGCTAAACAGCCCAAGCCCCCTCAGCCACTCCTCATAGGACAGGCAGTCCAGACCTTTCACCAGCTTTGTTAATCCTCTCTGAGTTTTAATAACATCAAGGTGTGTTTAACAGTCATTGCTTTTCTTGCTGTTTGACTAGGTGCTGGACGTTATGTTCCAGGCTCTTCATCTGAATCGAGTACAATACCTGGGGCAGACCCCTTTACAGGTAATGTAAAATTCGTATCTGTCTGGCTAGCACTTAAGATACGCATTTGAGTTGTGTTCTGTTGCATTTAGCCCCAGACAGCTGTTTCTTGCAGTTCTCTGTTTGGGGCAGTAGTGTGGAACAGCCTGGTAAGGAGGGCTCTGCCACTGCAGAGCACACCGAGGTCTGTTCAGTAGAGGTAAGCCCTCTGCTGTCAGGTCTGCCTCATGTCACCCTGTCCACTACAGCAGAAGAGTAAGGACCTAAACTTTTTGTTTTACCAGACTTCATATACATGAACCACACAAGATTAGGTATATTCATAGAAGTAGTTTTCTGTTTTCATTTTTACTTGTATTTATACATGATCTTTATTGGTACTTTAGATTCTGATCCTCACTGGTATAGCTATTGTAAGTGAAGTCCTCCTCACTAGTGTAGCAGTCTTGTTTGCAAAGACGTTTCTAGTTCTGGCCCTGCACTGGCAGACTTACCCCATCCCTGATTAGTAGCTCTTGCTCCTCAAAGAGGTCCCTGAAATCACTGGATGCCAAAGTCTTGTCTGCAAAACCAGCCATGCAGTGAGTTGCTGACCCACTTGATGAGTCCATTTCTATTAAAGCATTTTTGCTTTCTTCAGAGTAACAAAGAAACGCCCAGAGCTCTGTAATCACTCTTGATATCCTCCAAGACCTCCTTGGCAAAACCATTGATTGCCATGTGGAGGAGTAGCAGGATAACAGTCTGAAGGCCAGGAAAGGCTTGGCAGTGTCTCTGTGGCATCCTGAATCCTTACCCCAGCAGACACACACCTCTGAAGTTACCAGGCCTTATGCATAGGCAGATGCCTCCCTACCCTGCAGGAGGTTATTCTGCTTCTCATCACTGCTGCTTGCCTTTCCAGTTTTTGCAGACATGAGGTGCAGTCTCAGCTGGCTCTAGCACATCGCTGCTGGGTGTTTGTCCTCAGCAGTGGCAGAGGGCTCACTGTCTACTCTGCAGTTGCAGATCTACAGGTAGACCAGAAGCCTTTGTGCTGTTACAAAAACTCACAGCCTTTAGTCTTTCCAATCTTGACAGTCTTTCTGTGTGCAGCTGTTTCTCCTCCATGGCTTTTGCAGCTCTGTGGCCTCTGCAGATGGAGGCTTCAGTGCAAGAGAGTCCACCTCCCACAGGAGAGACCACTCATGGCCCAGGCACAAAGAGAGTCAAAGCCAGGGCAGTGTGCCCTCCTGCTGGAGCTTGTCATGGATGAGGTGTCTGCTATGCTGAAGCCCTCTGCACCTGTGGGTGCCAGAGAGCATGACACTGTCTCCCGCTGTGGGCTCACTTAGCTTGTGAATGCTGTCATCACCAACACCCTTGTACAGGCGTAGATTTAATCCCTAAAGAAGTGTTGAACACTACTTTGTAATTCCCTTAGTGCAGAATAATCCCTTTTAATGGTCTTGTTTGAAAAGTAGCAACTAAATAATGGTACCTCTTGTTTGGTGTTACCTCTTTATGGGTGTTTAAAAACTTGATATCTTTGTTAGGCGCTGGTCGCTATGTTCCTGGTTCAGCATCAAACGCAGTACCTCCAGTGGGCGGGGTTGATCCATTTACAGGTAAGAGACAATGTCTGCCAGTGGAAAACATTCCTGATCATTAGGCTTGTTTTTTTTTTCTCTGACATGAATTCTGCATTGATGCAAATTCATACTTTATTAAAAATATGAGATTGAAGCTGCTTATACTCTGAAACTATTCATAAAATAGGGATAACAGAACCTTCCTTTGCATGTAGGAATCATGCACACAAGCTTTAAAATGTATTATAATAATCTGAGAGGATTATTGATCTCCCAGTAATATGTTGTTGATCAGAGAAACTGCTGTATAGTTAATGGTCATTACACAGAATCAACCACTAAATGACCTTTGAGTTAAAGAAATCATTATAGGTGATGATAAAAGCTTTTTATTGCTCCTTAAAAAAGACATTTCAGGCTACTATTGCACGTGCCATAACATGGTCATATTTGCAGATCTTCTAATATATAAATACTTTCATTATGAAAATAATAAAAATACAAGATTTCAAAAAATACAAGATTACAAAATACAAGGGGCAGAAGGGATATTTTTTCTAAAAAGACCCTTGGCATTTTCATGTGTTAACTACAATAGCCGTTGCTGTAAGTGACTCTGTATTTAGTTGACATAATTAAGAAATTACTCTTAATAATTTCAACTTGTAAATTTTTACATGAGGGGGGAACAATTTGTGAAGGTATTGCTTTCAGTTTTAGCCCCTGAATGTAAAAATAATGTGAGGAATTACAGCTATTTGCATAGACATTCATGTTTTTTTTTCAAAAGATATTTTTCTGAGTAATATCCAGCAGTAGAGAGTTACTGCTAGGACATCGTTCTATGTGAGACACCTTAGTACAGTGTTGAATGCTCTGTATTGCCCTTCTGTAGGAATGGGTGCCTACCAGTCAGCTGCAGCTAAAGTTGAAAATATTTATTTTCCGAAGAAGGATGCTGTCACCTTTGACCAGGCCAATCCTACGCAGATACTGGGTCAGTGTTTTAATATCAAGGATTTTTTTTTTAATGTTTTTGAAGTAACTTGATTAACTGAGCTTTCTAAAACAACCTTAATGCTAGATCCATTACATTAATTTAATACGTGGATTTTAAATCACACTGAAGAATGTATATATATTCATATATATATATATGTATTGAATATATATGTATTGAATATATATATATTGAATATAGCACATGTCATAAGCAAAACATGATCACATGATTGAAATAAAAATCAAAAAAATTGTGATCACAAAGAACATACAGTACGTACAGTTTATTGTTTTTATTATTTAATAATAATTAATAATTTATAATAATNTTCCTAAAATTTTTCTACAAATTCTGAATCTTTGTGTTGCACTGTTAAAGTGGAATTAATAGTAGTAATCGTGTGATAATTAAAAACATAAAATTAAAAATTATCAAATTGGAAAACTTGTTTAAAAATCTGACCCCCCAAAACCACTTAATTGCAATAGTTGTTACTTGTTTATAAAGTGCTTTTGTAGCATTTCAGTTGAGATCTCAATTTGTGAAGTTCTATTTTGGGAAAGTTGTGCCTCGTTTTTTGGTATTACAGGCAAATTAAAGGAACTTAATGGCAGTGCAGCTGAAGAACATAAGCTTACCGAAGATGACTTGATAATCCTAGAAAAGTTACTGTCTGCAACATGCAACACCTCTACAGAAACACCTACGGCTCAGCAAATTCAGACTTTATGGAGAGCAGTTAACTGGCCAGAAGGTAAACTCTTAAAATTGTTTTATGCGTCATCTCATCAGTGCTTCACCATGAATGAAAAGTCTCATCGTGCTGTATGTTACACTGAGTCTGTCCCAAAGGCTTGATAGCCCAGGTAGAAAAGAGAAGATGAGTAAAAGGTGCTGACAACAGTGATCAGCTTCAGGGTCAAATTTGGTAATTGGTTGTCAAGTTTTGTTGGCACAATAATAAACATAAAGGAGAAACTTGATATAAAAAACAGTTATGGTTATTTTATTAGCAGGGCCATTCTCAAAAAGGTGTGAGACTTGTCAGGAAATAGAGGAAGGAAGTGTGAACTTGGCATCCTAAGCTGTTACCAAATGAGAGATGAAATTATGGAGATAAATTATGGGAAAAAAATCAAAAGTCACTCCTGTTTAATATGGTAGAGAAGTAGTTACCGATGCTATGCTATATGATCAAAACTGCATTATTGAAATGACATGCTGGAGGAATGTAAGTGGAGGTGATGTAATTACATTTAATAATATTGTCAGCACTGATGGATTGGAAAAGCTATTTTGGTTGTTACAGCACATTCTGGAAAAAAATACTGTTTGTATATACAAATATCTAAGAATGGTTGAAATTAACTAACAGGAAGAACATTTCAGTATTAAAAATCCATGCTCATTTTATCATATCACTTAATCAAACTGTGTTTTGCATAACGAGGAGCTGGTGATGGCCTGTGTCATACCTTCCAGACTCTTTGTATTGTACAAAGCATTAATTCTGAAGATTCTGCATATCTGCAGGAAAAACTTCTATAAGTAGTTGGGTAGGTTCAGCTTTGATTTGTTTGTAAGCATTGGATTCCAAGGAGACAGATATATTCAGAATTTGGGAAAGGCGGGACATTACAAGCTTTCAGTTCACTTTCCTTACAATGATTTCCAGCTCACCAGTTGAGAACATTTTTTATTTTCTTTTCCTGTAAGCAGTTTCGTAGCTATACTGTACTGTAAGTTATGGAATGAGGACAAAGGGAGGGGTATGTCTATGTAGGGGTGTTCAGTCACTGAACTTTAAGCTTTCAGAGATGTTTTTGGATTAGTTACTGTATCTTGTGCTTGACTTAAGGGCTATCAATTAGAGATTTTAGAAAATATTTTAAGATTTTCTGCAAAGCTCTAT
>WBNO01011390.1:0-29252 GCA_013400575.1 Peucedramus taeniatus
TCCAATTTATTCTGAACCTCCAGGCTCTCAGACCACAAGACAATTATTCAATGCAGATAAATATGGGAAATTCCTTTATACATTAAGGCATCATCCTGAAGAAACGTTGGCAACTGCCCACTTGGGCTGGTACTGAAATACTACCTCAGATCAAAGGATTGCAATAATTCACTCAGACCAAAGATGGAGAAGTTTATGATTAGATTATCTTGTTAACACTGGAAAAGAAGTCTCTCATTATACAACACATCTAGATGTTGTGAAAATCCTTTTNNNGCACAGGGACTGTACAAAATTATTGAGGCAAAAGCTTAATGGAAGACATCACATGGCCATGCAAGTAATGACTGCATTGCAGCACATCTGCACAAACAGACAAGCTTTGCACTTATTGATCAAGATCTTACAAGCTAAAAATAGATAAATGCAGTCCAGAACTTATTTTAAAACATTCCATTACAATGCAGATCATTAAGTATGTTTGAACATTAAAATGTAGCATCACAAACCAATGTTACAGCTACCCAGCTTATGAAATCTTAGTATCTGGTAAACTAAGTAAATCCTGATGTTTGAACACATTCAGCTATGTACTGGCTCAAACAGGAAACTGGCAGAGTGGATCTCCATCTCACTGCTTTGGAAGTGTGTCAGCTCCACATCATTGCCACTGTGAGACTGAAATGATACTGTCAGAGTGAGCTAGAGTCACATTGCTTTTCTTGGGTTAAATGATTGGAGAAATTTTGCCTCATAATGCCAAAGCATTTAAAACTGCTATGGCATATTTTATTCAGTACAGCAGTAGTTATAATGACAGTACATAAAAACTTTAAAAGTCTGGTTTTCACATATTTCTGAATTCTACTAAAATCATTCCTGAGATCACAAATATAAATTATTTAAAAAAGGTTACTTTACCACCTCTCAAAAAAAAAGGTACTTCTCTAGCATAAGGCTATCAGGATATTTCACCTTCTAAGTACCGTAAATTTCTCAAAAAAAAAAGAGCTAGAGAAGAGAAAACAAAGTAAAAAAGATATGAATTACAAGAATATTTTTATATTGAAAGCATATGGTGATTAGCTTATGATGCAGGTAGCTATATAATACTTCCACTTCTCAGTCATCACTCACTGAACTCCTTGAGAAGAGCAGTTACTTGCAAAGCAACAACTTAATTTAAAGCTTTTGTGGATGCTTGCAATTACAGCTTGTAAAGTAAATTACCATGAAGAGCACTCAGACATGACCCCATGCTACTTTTAGGGGCAGAAGAATGTCTTCTGTTGATTGTTATAGTGACTATGACTACATAGAAGGTGCATGAAATGAGAAATGAAAAAAAAGGGACTAGAGCTTCTTTCAAGCTATATTTACCTTGAACTTATGTTAAAAGAGAAGTATGAAGTCTGAATAGAACCGAGCTACCAGCCTTTTTCCAAGACCAAACATCAGATGCAATTTGGTATCTGGTAAACCATGGGAGACCTCAATTCTACAGTGTCTTAGAGATTTCCTGTGTTACAGTTTCCTTAAATTTCTCTATAGACATAAAGCAATTGCGAAGAAACCAGTACAATTTTTAAAGTATTTCCATTATATTCACTTGTTTTTTTGCGTTTTATCTACATTAGTATCTTGTTATATGAGGCTAAATTCAATGTTTTTAAGTTTAAAGTATTTTTCCATGACAAAAGGCATCCAATAAAAAAGGGATTGTCTTAAAATGTGGAAACTTGATCTTATAAAGTTAAATATATTACTGTTGAATTTGGCAAAGCTCATATTATCTTAGCTGGTGATCTGTTTATGAGAAATTTATTCAGATGGCATGTAAAAATGTACAACATAAAAAGATTCACTGATTCTCTGTATTTGTTTACAGATCAACTTCTAAACAAAATTTTGTAATTCAAACATAAATTACTTTCAATTTTAAGAACAGACTGCCAATTGTTAATTTACTTGGAGCACAGGCTAGGTAAAATTCTTCTCAGCCATGTGCAACTTTATGACTGTTTGACTACGACTTCTGAACAAAACAGATAAAGTTTTGTTCCAGCAAAGAAAATTCACTGGTTGCATATATGTGCTATACTTTGAGACTAAACTGAAACATCAATGATACATGTACACTCAAGCTCTTCAAAAATTTTGCACAGTAACTTTTGAAGCACAAACTCAGCACTCTTTGGGAGAAAAATCCCAAATTGAAAATCCCAAAACTTTAGGTTCACATTTTTTTCTATCCACTGTCTATTTTTTTTTTCTATCCACAATAGGGACATCAGAGGTAAGCAGCAATGTAAAATTTTTGAGAGTCTGTCTGATGTGACAAACTAAAGAGATGGATCAAGTTATCTGCTAGATATCTGCTAGATAACTTAGAAAAGTTACTAGCAAAGACCTAATTAGGGTACTATTTTTCTTATACTCGTTTGCTAGGAATTAGGTGGACACCTAATCAAATTTCATATGGGTTACTGAATAGCCTTAAACACTACTAGTTACCTTTTGATAGATATCCCAGATATGCCACATCAATGAGACAGTTACTTCTTGAAGAGCCAACTTGTTTAAGAGGTGCTGATAAGAAGCAGATGTCCCATTTAATTTAAATAAGTGCAATTTTGCTCACTCAATGGCAAACTCACAGACATGCCAAGAGGAAAAGCTGGGGAATAGGAGCTAAACAATCCTGTAGATTCAATAAAAAACACAGCAAAGAATATGTTCTTATGGGTGCCAAACTGGCAAGCAATGTGAAGAAAATCAATAATAATAAAAAAATAATAAAATAAAGATGCATTTACATTTACAGTTATTCCTTTTCTGCCTCCTGCTCTTGACTTTCTACTATGACATCTTGTTCCACACCAATCTCATTCAAGAAACCTTGCTGGCTGCCCTTTTAGGAACAGCACTGTATATTACAGTTAAAGTGCCACACTTCAGCTTGCTTTAAAAAAAAAAAAGTATTTGTGAAAGCTTTCAACTTTTCATCTTTAGAAAAAGGCTGTTCAGAAGCCAAAACTTATTTTAGGGAAAATTACTGAAGTGCATGGGAACGTCTACTTGAGCACTGTACTCCAAAATGAACACAAAATTCCTTCTCTTTAAAGCAAGTAAGTGGCGGCAGGACCCATTAAAATCTCTTAAGAGGGTAATTTTTGTAGAGACTTGCTGGAAGCTCTTCTATTCTCTTTACACTACAAAAGTTTTTAATTTTAAAGAGAGAGAATATGCAGAAGAGAGAAGACATTGTCTAAGAAACTATCTGAGGTCTTTTTCAAAGATGCTGACAGAAAACAACCAGAAATAACTGCCTCCAGAATGAGGGAGGCTGGTCAGGTAATTATAGTGTGCTGCTATCGGGAGGAAGAGAAACTCTGGAAGAAGGCTGGGAGTGGCAGACACAGCCAATTCCTTTTCACTGAACTGCACAGAATGATGACTGGAAGGTCACTGTAACTGAACTCAAAAAAAGCTGTTTTTACTAGAAGGTTACTGAATTATGAGTTCTGAACTACAGAAAAACAGCCTGGCCCACTATGACATACATATTTCACAAACACACACCATTTCACATGGTGTAAGACAAAAATGTAACCTTATTGAAAACAGAGTACTTAAAATACTGGTATTCCTTTAAAAACATTAATTTGAAAACTTGAAAGGCTATTGTCAATCCCAATTAAGAGATCATTCAAAGTATCAGACCTTGACATCAAGCAGAAGTAGAGATACATAACAAAACCATGTAGAAATTTAAAAACCTTAAACCAAAGGAATGCAAGTAATTTTAGACAGCAACAATACATATAAAAATCTGCCACTTAAATTCTTATCTGTAGAATTCTAGCAAGAGGTTATCTCATCTACCCCCCCAAATTGTCATTTTAGAAAAGTGTATGTGTGCATCTTTTTATATTCATGATTTAACACACATCAGTACTTCTATTCATATTAGAATGACATGCAAAGATAAGCATTACTTGAAACTTTAAAGCAGCTAGATAGGCAACTCTAGCTCTAAATCTGTTATCTGTTGTGTCCAGACCTTCAGTCACCAGTTCAGCAGAGGAAAAACCAATAAATGCAAAACAAGGATGCATTTGTTCTAAGCATTGACAATATATACTTGATGGTTTGCTTCATGAAAAAGTGATGCATACTTTCCATTATTTCACTAAAAACACAAGCCAAAAAACTGCCAGGACTCGTAAGTATGTGATTAATTTCTGGTTTCCTCTTGCTGTGTCTTAGAAAATGATCCAAGAGAATGTGGAAAGCAGCTGTAAACTGAACATTAAAATATAACCACAAGAAAAATTAAATTCACTTAGTATATCCAAAGCAGGTCTTGTCACATTCTTTGCATAGAACCTTATATATATGGTGAAGAAAAATGCTCAAATAATTAATATAGTAAAATCCCATAATGGATAACGCAAATAGTCTATTTTAAAGTATGAATGCACTTCCTGATTATTTTAGAAGTGAAAATATAGCAGCCTGAAGAGGAGCATGGTGCCTCACTAGCTCCTCATGACCTTAGCACTTACTTGCAAAAAAAATTCAGCCTTATCCTAATCTGGTTTCATTATTTAACTGTGGATAAAACCTATTAACCACAAAGTCAATGTCTCATTAGAATTTCTTTTAAAAGTACTGGATGAGACACTGCCCTTTTTGAGAGTATTTCTGAGGAATCCATTAGGTAGCATAATATCTTGCAAACTAAAATTCCACAGCTCAAGACTGAAAGATACTTCTTTTAACACTGGAGGGTGAAAAGAGAGGAAAAAATGGTCAGAAGAAAGCAGTTGGAATAAACTTTACATTGATTCAGTTAAAAGGCTTTACCATAGGCAAATTTCAATAGAAAGAACAGGTCTGTCTGCATTAGTTTAAGACAGTTTCCTAAATATCTGGAGATGAGCTGATGCTTTCTAAACCAAAAGATGATGGAGATGTACATATCAATATATTGAAGACACTGCATGGACGTTTGTCTCACAATTTTATTTGACATTTATACAATAAGAAGGTAAAGAGCCTGAGCACTTTGCAGTACCAGAATTAAGAATCGTGGAGGAATGAACCACCACTCCTAGGGCACTCCCTAATATCAGAGCAGCAAGCCAAGGGCTGGTTGAATGCCCAGATAAGACAATTCCTTCCACCTTTAGGTAATCAAGCGTGTTGCTGTCATCCAATGCATCTGACTCCAGCTCATTCCAATAGGATACTGGAAAGCCAAACTGATGTTACTGCCATTCTACATCTTGCTCTGAAACTTGTTTTCCAACCAACAAATCATATATAGAATACTACTGGTCTAGGCCTGCCATTATCATGCCAGTATCTTTCCTAGAAAAGTGAATTTACAGACAAGGCATCAAAATATTAATACTGTTGACTTCAATTTTTTTTCAGTGGTATTTAAGTACGGCTTTTAAATTGTCAGATATGAAAACTGACATACCTAATAGTGCAAAAGCCCATATCCTAGCCCCTACAGTAATGAGCTAAGCACAGAGAGACACTAATTGCCTCTTCTCCAACTTTATAAATATGTAAAATGAACTTATTCATTTAATTGCAGAATTAATCCTTTGTTCACATGGAGTACTTAAAAAAAATCCGTAGCAATAATAACTGAGGACAGATCTTACATTCTTTAAAAATGTTAAAGCTAGCTTCAAAACACATTGCCTTCCAAGAATTTAAAGTAGCTTGGGGTAAAACTCTCCAATTACTGATTTTCAGTGAGACTTGGTGCTTGAAACACCTTCCAAATCTGAAAAGAATTTCAGTGTTTCTGAAAGCCTCATTTACAATTTCTGTTTTCATGCTGTGAAAACAAATCCATTTTCCAAATTACCCTAGCAGTAACCAGGGCCTTTACTTGACACCAATCCCTCTGCAAGGTCTCTGACAAAAGCAGCAGACCTAAAACAGGAAGGACAAACCCCCTTGTGAAGTTCTTAAATTATATACAAGACATCTAACACAGACTCTGCTGGAAAGACCACTTCAGTAACTTGCATCATTATTGCCACATCTCTGAGTATGAGTTTTGTTGGTGAGCAGTCAACAGTGCCCTTCTGACAAACACACACAGAAGAGAAGATTGCTTAGACTGAAGTCATGAATTGCCATGATATATCTCTAAAATAAACAGAACACTTCCATCATAAACTTATTTTTGAAAGACTTCAACCAATAACAGTTGTGGCCACGATTTAAAAAAAATGAGAATATACTGGTAAATTCTGATAAGAAAAAAACTGGTGTCCTTTGCTTTCCATGCAAAGGCATTCAAAATTCATTCTCTCTCACCCTTCAACACTAAGTAATGCTACACAGTGAATTCTGAAAAAATAGCACCACTGAGAAGGCTCACTTTCTTATCTTCACTGCCTCAAATATATGCCTTAAGTTCAAGAGTATTACTGACAGAAGACCCAAGTTAGAGAGCAATTGTACCTTTATGTGCTCCAAAACGGCTGTTGCAACATTTGTATGAAGATCAATGAGCCTCTTCTTTTCCAAAAGTTCTGGAAGAGAGCTGAAGAGATTAAATACAAACTAACCTGCTGATTTGCACTGTTAGTTGAACTGAGCACTCTATACAGTAGGTACTAAAACATTTATAAAATTATACAACAGTCTGGGCTGAAAAGGACCTTTAAAGGCTATTAAAATCCAAAATTACAGAATAGGGTTGGAACTAAAAAATGACAATTAATAGATGTAATGATTCTTATAACCATACCTGACAAAGGAGATTTAACTATTTTTTTTTCTTTATGAAAGAATGCAGAGGTTGGGGATTTTGGTGGAACGGTGTAAGCTAATCTGTGATGCACTTAGATGACCTGTCTTTGTGGAGGAAAGACTCCCAAGTCAAACACATTGTGGAAGCTACATATGCAAGCACTGGCTTAGGACACTGCATTGAACTTTATCAGAATTATAAAGCATTTAAACTTTATTATAGAGCTGAACTGCCTCCATTTAAAGATATTTATTTCAAAGAATACTGAAAGCACAATAACAGGAAAAAATTAGAAGTGGTTCACAGATAATTAAACTACAACAATGCATTATTGACTACTTACCTGACAGCTGAAGTTAGCTTAGCTGTATTATCTGAAAGCATACTTATTGCCCCTTCATCTTCCCCTTCAATGCCCTGGGTTTTGAGGAAGGGTTTGAAAAGAGGAATAAAAATAGTCATAATAAATACATAAATACAAGTATCACACACGCAAATAAAGTCAGTACCTTTAGAATTTATTTTCTCATAATGGTATTAATGTCTGGATTGTGCTTTTCAGTTAGTATGGAAGTTACATAATTGCAACACCAATGAACAAGAAATTGAAACTTCTCATGAAATATGGTACTTCTAGTCCTACTTTTAAGATCATATCATGCCTAAAATTCAGCATGCAATGAAAATTTTTGTCCATGGGATGACAAGGGTGGGCTAGGCATCTCTACAAGCCCTATTATGCTTTCCATAAAACACATACAGGTGATAAAACTTACCATGATACTTTTAAGTCTTTTGACTTCATCTTCTTGGGCTCTGTAAGATTCCAGCTCTTGCTGAACAGACTCGGCAACCTCTGGAAAAGGACTAATGCAACAGTCTGCATGAAGTTCAGTTAAATTAACAAACTGAAATACTAGAACCAGACAAATAAAAACTTTTTTGGAAATAACAATACACAAATCACACAGCAGAATCAAATCACTGAAAATAATGACATCTTTACATAATGTAGGTTTACTTTAACTTTCTCACTGTAGGTTTACCTAAACTTTCTAAGATATATTCACTGCTTTTAATAATTTTATGTAGTTTTGGTAAGGACAATTTTGAGCTCTGTAACAAAGAGCTAACAGACAAGTATCATGGACAACAAATACTGGCAATGATCATTCCTTATGTGGTGGGTTGACCCTGGTTGCATGCCAGGTGCTCACCAAGTGACTCCCACTCCTCTCCTCAGCAAGAATGGGTGGGGAGAAAGCAAGGTAGAAAAATCCCTAAAGTCATGGGTTAAGATAGGTGGTTGAAAAAAGGAAAGCTTATGTGTGAAAGCAAAGGAAAATAACAGTTTTTATTCTCTACTTCCCACCAATAGATGATGTCTGGCCATTTCCCAGTAGGCAGCGCAGCTGCTCCAGAAGAAAAACATTTAAAAAAAATCCCACTGAATGCTGCACACTTCTCCTTTCTCTTAGCTTTTACTGCTGAACAGTGGTATGGAATGGAATGGAATGGAATGGAATGGAATGGAATGGAATGGAAAGGAGTATCTCTTAGGTCAGTTTGGGTGAGCTGTCCTAGCTATGTCCCCTCCCAAGATCTTGCCCACCCTCAGCCTGCTGGTGAGGGGGAATGTTGGGGAGACAGCGCTGATGCTGTGGGAGCACTGCCCAGCAGTAGCCAAAACACTGGTGTGTTATCAACACCTTTCTAGCTACCAGTGCAAAGCACAGCACTGTGAGGGCTGCTGTGGGAAATGAACTTCATCTCAGCCAGAACCAATACACATTAAAAAGAAATGCCCTCAAGCTAGAAAATATTTTCAAATAAGCTTAAAACAGAAGAATACTTAGAATTTATATTGACTAAATTAATATAAACTGTATACCTTTACGGCTTACCTGCCCTTATGCTTTTGCCAGAATTTATCAGATGTAGTTAAATCATAGGACTTCTTATTTTTTTTCTTAGGTCTAGCACCTGCTGGAGTACCTTCTGTTCCTGCTGACTCTTCCAAGTTAACTCTATTCAAATGGAAATCCTAAAACAAAGAAGAATCTTATGTAAATATTTGACAGTTTGTTTTTTATACTCAACAAAACTTCTAAAATATTTTCTAAAAAAATATTAACACAGCTATTTATTAGAACTTCATAAGAAGGCAGGAAACAGTTTACTAATTAACTAGATAATAACAACAGCAATATAAGGACTCCAAAATTACTCACAGTTACTGAACTGTGATCAGTTCAATACTAAACAAGTCAATGAATGTTATGCAAAGACATTTGATTATCTCATATGCAAGCACACTTCTGACACTGAACTTTGAACACTGTTTTCTGTATGGAAAATGAGTTATTTAGCAAGGACTGTGCTCTAACAACTCCCCAAACCTCAGAAGTAGAAAAGTTTCTATGTTGCAGACAAAAAGTGTTTCTAAGCGTGTTCACTTACATAACTACAGCATATGTATCAAAGCTGCCAAGAAGCTGATGACATCAGCAACAGAATTATTCACTATGAGGACTATTTAGCCACACCTTCACAACTCTTTCCCTAATTTTTTGAGCACTAGTAAAATAGTGAATGCATGATAAAGCAAAACTTTGCAACAAAGCTACTTTTCCATATAGTCTTCTTCTTCCACAAATGCATGAACATTGAAACTACACTGCTTTGCTAGAGGACATAATTATGCTCACATCACCAACTGCTCCCTCCTTCTAGTTCTTTCCCCCACTGACAAAGACTGCCCTGTATTTTCTGCAGCTTACCTAGTCTCTCTGGTTTTCAACAAAGAGTATTAACAAGTATTCCACTTGCTGACTTTGTCCTAGCTCTTTTCAGACATTTAAAACTTCAAAGGTACTCTTTGCTTAACAAAAAATGATGAGTGAAATCTTCAACTACACAGAAATTGTTATGAATCTTTTAGAATAGATATTTTTTCCAGAAATAAAATATCACTTTATTATTATCATTAAAGTATACAGAAATGGATCACTGTGAGTGAAACTGTCAAATAAAGTTTTAAAATGTTTCTAGTTATCCCTTGGCAGGGACTTAAATACTACAAATGATCCCTGCCAGAATAGAAACATAACCAAGTAGCTACTCAAAGGAAACACACACAGCTGATGAGCACAAACCTCATCTTCCAAGAGGTGTTTAATGTTTCAGCAAAAAAAAAAAGTATATTTCAAGTACACATATTTGATAAAAACTTGAAGAGACAAAAATTGACTGCATATTTAGCTGTAATTTTTTAATGGAGATCTATGTTTTGGATCATTTTAACTCACCAGTGACCTGCACTTTCAAGTTAGTTTTGGCATTTATAAGTCTTCCTAAAATAATTCTTATTGATTAGTGTTCTTCCTTTCAACTCTCCATTTTGTCCTTATAAGGCTTTCTAACCATGCCTCCCATTTTCTGTATCCACTGATGGAAAGGTTTTTTACTCATAAATAGAAATCTCTTCATGTTTACGTGTAGAAACAGCATGGTTGTAATCTCAACAGATGCAGCATTCAACTTCGTGCCTGGGTAGTTCCACACTGCACAGCACTCCTGGACTATCGTAACTGAGACCTCAAACAAAACCCAATTTGTTTGAAAGTATAGTTTACATAATCAACATCTTGGTAACAATTTCATGGTTACAATTTATGGCCTCTTAAAAGACTACTGCAGTTTTTCATAAAATATTATGCGTTGTGTTGTGTTTTAGATGCTTTTTTATAATTGTACCTTGGTTTATCCCAGTTCTCCCCTATGTCAGTGGTCCTGCCCATGCTGCCTCCTCCCTCAGCCCCTCCCTGGTGTCCTGTCTGTCACTCAGCAGCCCATCCCTTCCCCTAGAAACTTCTGTTAAGGGCATCGAGTGACTGGTTCAGGAACCGGGGTTCCTCCCACAGGTTACCCCCATTGGTCTCCCCAGAGACCCATCTTCCCAATGTCCATACCCCCATGTTTCCCCATTGGCTCCCCATCTTTGTTCCCTCCTCCCTTTATAAGATACTTGATGGCCCAGAGCTTCGTCTTTGGAGTGAGCTTGTGCTGGGCTCAAGGTCTCTAGGTCTCTGCCTGAATAAACCTGGGCTGATCCCTCCATTCAAAGTCCACTCCTTTCTTCCACCGCAGTCGTGTTCCTGCCTCACCCGCCAAGGCGAGAGCCTGAGCCGCCCTCCTGACTCCCCTGGAGATCGGGAGAGGGTTCCCCACAGCTGTGTGTGCACAGCCAGCCGGACCCCCCGAAGGGACTCTGGAGGGGCATTTACATCAATTATGCTCAGTACCTGAAGAGTTTGGCAAGCTTGCCTTTAAGGCGGATAACTTGACTAGTTTTTAAATTAAACTTTTGCGCTTTTCATGGAACCTTTTTCATGGAACATTTCAAGAGCACTTGGCTACAATTTCACTAAAAAAAATTCCTAATCTGTGTACTTTTAAGACACATTTAACAGGTTGGTCCAGAGAAACTACAGAAGCCTGATGCAGTAGAGATCCATTACCTTTGAGTAAGTCTTCCAGTGTTATTCCAATACCCCACCATATTTGTAGCACTAGTTATCCTCAGCTTCCAGTGCATCTTTGATCACTCTGCATCTTGATGAAGTCCTATCCCAACTTATGCTTTGGAGACCACCCAACACTACTTTAAAAAGAAACCTGTAGAAATTCACTACTTCTACCTGCAAGTCTCTAGCCAGTTCAACACTTACTGGAGAGAACTCAGTGCAAACTGTGTTTTTTTCAGACATGCCTTTCCTAAAGAAACTAGGCCAAAATTGTTATTTGCAGAAAGTACCCTTTATGAGGAAAGGACTTGTGATAACGAATTAATTGCAAAAAATAAAATTTACAAGTGCCCTAAAACATTACATTAGAGCTGAAATATTTTCATTGTAGCAACACAAGTTTCTGGACGCTATGGATGACTATACAGTTCACCATCAACTTTGTACATCAACACATATGTGCATGTGCATATTTCATGTATGCCTCTAACAGTCTCAATAATAAATACAAAACAATTCTCAAAGCTAGATATTAAAATGATTTTCACAAATAACTTTAAGCACATAAAAAATCTCCAGATACTAATTACTCTTACTATTTTTTAAATTATTTACTCCACACCTATACACAAAATGCACAAATCCGAGGTAAACAGAATGAGCTATCATTCAAGTACATTTTTACTACTGGTTTTATAAAATAAACTTGAGGAAATAAAGGCAGCTTAAGGTTATCTAAATTTAACAAAAATTTTTTTTAAAAAATCTATTTTAGATTCCTTGCAGTAGGACTGTATACTACTCTGCACTGAACACCTACCCCACCTTGTGGAGAAAAACAGGAAAAAGTATTTTTAGAAGTTCAAACTAAAACCAAAACTGGTTTAAAAACACATTAAAAACATTTCTTTTTCAAAACTGAGTTGCACTTAATGGAGTCATAACATGCAGATCATGAGCTACTGAAGAAAAAGCCAGGATTGCTGAATTAGCAGTCTTCTGATGATACCAAGATTTCAACTTTTTAAATATTTCAGGAATTATTGCTAAATAAACATTCTAGAGAAAATCTTCCAAGCTGTTCTTCATCAAAACAACTTCCAAATAAAATAGACAAAACAGATATTGGATTAAGAGAGAATCTGATACTAAGTTTTAAGAACAAAATGAGTGAAAAAATAGTTTTGGTAACAAAATCAGATTTATCCTTACCAGAACATCATGCACTAAAGCTTGGTATGTCCAAGTATGATGTAGTGGAGTTGCTAAATCTATGTTTCTGTCAACAAGGACTAATAAGGGCCTTTGGAAGCTGAAAAGATGACACTGTGTTAGTACTTCTTTATACACGGTTAAAGAACCCCAGTAACATCCTGAGTGATATCAGCCACCTTATGTATCATATTTCAAGACAAAAGCAAAACTGCCTACTGCTGAACTCCTCCAGCCTTCCCAAAAATATCTGGGGCTGATCACTATGATAAATTCCATGAACCAAATCTTAGTAATGATAAAAAGATTATTTTATACTAAGTGAAGTTACCAATATATAAATATCGAGCAGAAGTCAAAACATTGAACAGCAACTAACTTTTTAGGTATTAACTAATACATCTTTGTGTGGATATACATTTGAGTTCCAAAAAACTGTTTGAGTGGGTAATATTTGATCTTAATCCCCATTACGATCCTCAAATATAAAATCTCGCTTCCAAGGGTTTCTAATTTCATTTTTCTCTTTGCTTGTATATAAAGTCCATACAAAAATTAATTATGAACTTCTGAGACGTACTGGAGTAATTCCATTAATACCCAATTTTGTGGTAAAAAAATGCAGTCATGCATAAAAGTCTTGGGCTACGGCTACATGAAAAATTTATAGTGAAGATAGGAAGACTGTGACCTGACAGAACATTGTAACAACCATTTCTCTTAAGCACATTATCCCTACAAACATGTAGATGAAGTGCATTTGAACACAGAAAAAGCATTTAAATTCCATGCTCTGGATTTCATTGCAGTAAGTATATTCACTTAAATACAAAATCTCAACAGCCTTAGTCACCTGATTCTGAAAAACTAAAAATCTGAAGCCATTCAAGTGGTTAAAGTTTCCTATGTTTTCTTTCCCTTGCATTTTAATTTTGAGGGCAATGATGCTACACTATCAGGAAAACAAGCCACGCCTCTGAAGGAAAAGCTGTGCTTCCAATTCAGTTCCCATGAAAATGAAGAAACTGGTATTTCATAACTATCCTCTCTCCTTTCAAGTTCATTCCTTTTGCCAACGTTGATGTTTTTGTGCCTTTTATACAAGCTCTAATTTTAATTTGTGATAAAAGTATGATGACTGTTTTATACACAGCAGATTCTAAGTTTCCTTCAGCTATGGTCTTGCCAATACATCCCCTCCTTTTCATGTACAGTACAAGCTCTCATAACACCCTCCTAAGGCAGCCTGGGGAGTATTCAGCTATCTGGGACCAACAGTAGACAGGGATGCCACTGAGAACACCTTATCAGATGCTCACAAGAATCCACAAAGGATTCAAATGGTCATGCTCACAAGAATCCACAAAGGATTCAAATGGTCATGACTTAACAGACCTTAATTATCCAGGTTGTACTCTCAAGCAGTGTCCTCTGATCAAGACAGGGATCAGCTGGGAAACACTTGCTTTTGATGTAACTAAACTGTAATAGCATTCACAAGCAAGAAAATGGGTCTGTCCTTCTTTTAAAGGACTTCAGAGCTATGTTCAGACATACAACTGCATTTCATAGCCCTGTAAACTGAGTGTATTTGCAGAAGTTCTGCTCTTGCTGGGTTTAGAGGCTGAACAAAATGAACTGGTTCCTAACATAATTTCTGACTTACTGTCCTAGGACCATACACTAATTAGTTATAAAAGTTTTTAAATGAGTTATGCTGTGGGATTGGAAAATTCCCTTGGAAGTATGTAAATTCTTTTCATACAGAATTTTAACCAAATTCTTGTAAATACAGTTTTCAGTACAGTGGTGACTTACCCAGACAACTGAAATATGAAAAATAAAATGACTAACACAATACCTGAACTGTCCAGCTCCAAGTGTGTCACCTGTAAAAAGACTGTTTCTGGCATCTCTTAGATTCTCTCTGAGCTTCTTATCCAGTTTCTGAGGATGGGAAAAACAAAACCACTTTGAACAAACCAATGGTTTCCTAACCTCTTTACATCATCAACATTAGAAGATTTATTGTGCTGTTTTTGTAGCTTATAAATGTCTTAAATGCAGGAAGACTAGGTCCACTGCACATAGGAAATAAAGAAATCTTACATCTATTTTGTCCCTCTAGCGTTTATAGCTATGTCCAGGACTACACTGAAGATACTTCCTTTACGTCTACTAATCTCCTCCCAGACAATTAGCACCCATTCCCTAAACATGCAAGTAGAAAATACCAGTAGGAAGCATTCAGGAGGGAACCACAGCAGAAGCAGCAAATTGGGCTGGCAGACACTGCCACATAAATGTTTCATTAAGGTGAGATTATCCTCAATATGAGTGCATGCACACTGCATGCTTTAATCAGTATTATCATTTCACTGACAAAAAAGATGCGAAGAAGATGGAAGAAATGAACCACGGTGACTCCTAATGAAGACAGTTCTGTAGAGATTGTTAATTGTGATTTAGTTTGGTCATTTCATCCCTATATGATGACCAAGTTCAATGTCAGTTTAATGTGCGATACTAAAACTCTTGTACTTACAGGGTTTCCCAGTAAGACAGATAAAAATTTCTTACTGATAAGTAAGAAGAACAGAGGCCCAACAGCCACTTTTTAAACCATGAAGATGCAGCTTAGTTATAATGCCTATTAGAAAATCCTGATAAACTCTAGATTAGGAATAATTATTTATATTTCAGTTTTTCATTATTGGATTCCCTAACATTACAGTTTCTACAGAAGTTCTATGGAACTGAAATCAGAAAGGAAAGTGGATGTATCTCTTTTCCAGTTTCACTTCCTTCATAAGGAAAAGGATACAATGACACTAGATCTCTGTCTAGTACAGCTGAATGAAGTGAAAATGATGTTTGGAAAGTTGTAAAGCAATGATAGGTGTTTAGAAAACCAGTTCTTACCACTGCCACCATTTCAGCTGCAGTTCCTCTTGAGCATCTGATTATAGGTATAGCGCCTAAAAAAAGATACATTGACTTCTACGTGCATTGTAATTTTCAGATTCTTTATTACATTACTTTTTATAAACAACTTTTACTAACGTTCTGAGATTAAATACAAACTTACATTAAACTTTTCTCTTGCAGTCTTTATCTACGAAACAAAAAATACTATATAGAAATATTAAACAAAGTTTTACAGAAGTAAGTGAATATCCCATACAACAATTTGTGAGAAATTGAGTATATACTAGAAAAAAAGGTCGTGCACTGTTGGAGGGGACAAAGTATCTCATATAGATGCATTAAAAGTTGTTTTCAAAAGGTTAGAAGTCCCTTGAACACAATAATAAGTATTATACCTCATATATACCTCAGTCTTGAACACTGCTATGTCCAAGACATTGTATCTCTGGTAATGCTATTTTGAAAAGCACATTTTCCATTGGCTTTCAGGTTTCAAAATATTTAGCTACTGTTTCTCACTTATCTACATGAATATGAAAAATCCAAAACCACAGATTTTAAGTGACTGAGGAAAATACATTAATTTGTATCACACTAACACTTGAAAGAACTGAATAGGTCCAAGGGAATTTCTCTTGAACACACTGCCCCATGGCAATCCCCACCTCCCCTGACAGGAAAGCTATCTCAGATGGACCAATTTCAGTTACAACTTAAGTTAAATGTCATCACTATGAAAAATGTATCAGCTAAGAGTCAAGGAAACTCACAAAAAAATAAGTAAACTTAATATATCTTCCTATTCATTTAGAAAGTTATTTCAGTTAGATCTTTGCAGGATTTGTATGAGGAGTTTTTTTTCTTCTAACTCTGTGGTGTTTAGAGGTTGTTTTCCTTTTTTTGAGAATGACAAATCCAAATTCAAAGCACTGTTACCTTCATTGCAAACAAGGATTTTGTTTAAACAGTGAATCCAAACCTTTGCATTTCAGTATTCTCCTCCCATTGGTACTGAAGACTAAGACTCAACTCCCATGAAGGCCAGCCTTTATATCACTTTGCAGTGATATAAAGCAATAATTTGAGCAAGATCATTATCCCACCCTGTGAATTATTGAGATTTTGGTCACAGATCTAATTCTGCTTTTAATTTTCTATATGAAATCACCAGACTTCTAGTTATCTCACTGAATATGGAAAATATGCCAGAATTTGGAAACTTACCAAGTGTAACAAAAAAACAGAAGAGACTATCAACAATAGTGTCCATTATAGTTTCCATTTCTGTGTCTGTTATATCTGGTCGGTTAATGGCTAAAACAGTGTGGAAAAAAAATAGGGTTAAATGAGTTGTTGCCATTTTAATAGCGAGAGAGCAATCCTCTTCTTATCTGATGGCTGTTAGTAGTCAACAGCTTTTGTTGCAGAAGAGATGACATCCTGAAATGCCCCTCTCAGCACACCTGTTAGTTTCCACCCCTTTTTTTTTCTGAGAAAAAAACTGGCAGAACTTAATTATTGCTTACTGTGTAAGGTCAAACATTACACAGTAATGTCCAAATCTCTCTCACTGCACAGGTATCTTTTGGACTGTGTTAGTACTGCATAAACAAAAACCTTCTAAGAAACATGTTATACAAGAGAAATGGCCATCCACTTGGCAAACATTTTTCAGGAAGAAAATCCTCAAGAATTACCTGTATAAAATAATTAATTATAGTATGCAGTTATCTATATTTAAAATTTTTAAATCCCACCTCTTGTATGGAGATTCTTTTTTTTCTCACAAATTTACCATCATACCTCTAAATTAGGGGTAATTCCCAAGTTATAAAACATTTTACTTGACAAATAAGAGAGATTTCCTTCCCACATTTAGGTCAGAACAGGAGACATGCAGCAACATTTCTCTTAAGTAACTAACCTTGACAAGAATATAATAGCTAACAGGAAACATCAAACCAAATCTTATCACAGATCTCAAGTCAAGCACTATCTCAGGATTCATACCATAAATCCTATCTTTGTTTGTTTTACTTTACTGTTAAAAATTTCTCACATAATTACCTGTCTTATCCTCTTTCTTCAAAAATGAATTTCAAAGCTCTAAACATTAATAAGCCTTCCATCCTAAATTTATGCATGGATAGCCATAACCATTCTGTAACTTTAAAGATGCTTTTCCCCCCCCAGCTTTTCTCCTGTAAGAACTTTAGAGACATGTATTATATTTCACCAACTACACTTAGTAAGCCAAAGTTTTGACGAGGTTGACAGCAGCAACAAAAGTTTCATGTTTCTGACATATCAGAACCAAGAAAGGCATACCATTCCCAATATCTGTATTTTTCAATAAGGACAAAGCTTTGAAGAAATTCACTGGGGCTATCATTCTATAGTTATCTCCAAATATAGATTGTTGGAGATTTCCCCCCCGTTTACAGGGGGGAAATAACCCCATTTTTACTCTCTTGCCTTTTCCAATTTTAAAATTTATTTCCCATCCTGTTAATATGTTTACAGTATTCATTTCTGATGTTCCAGTAATCTGCATACTGTCAGTTCCTTCTAATTTTGTCTACAATGCACATTTTATGAGCACATTCCTTTTCTTGTACCACAGCAACCAACATAGATACTTAATATTCCTGCTCCTTAGATCAACCTTTGAGAAACTTCATTAAGAATCTTTTGGTAAAATGTTCTACCATGTTTTCTATAAGTTTCTCTCTCTCCATTCTAACAAGCTTATGGGGAATGCATCTATTACAGAAAAGTAAGCATAGGTCTCCTACATTTTTCTATTGTACTACAAAATTCAACCACTTGTAAAGAATGGTAAAGATGCACTCAAATAGCATGAAACAGGATATCTCAAATATCAACTTTATACCAATATTACTAATTTACTCTTCCTTATACACAGTCTTAGAAAAACAAAATCAGAGGGAGCTTGAGGGATTACCTAGTTAGTCCTCCTTTCCAAAGTTAAACCCATGTAATTTCTGTATCTAAACCAATTCAAAGAGCTTCCCAGCCATAAAAATACCATAACACTTAAAGGTAATCTAATATTTCACTATTTTCGAAGTTAGACAGCTCCTAATATCTGATCAGAAACCTTCTTGTTGCATTTAAACTCATCACTTCTTGTTCATTACTAAACAGAGAGAATGTATTGTGTCCTTTCTGTCTAGGAAAAACTTTCACATAATTGAAGGATTTAATATTGCTTATGTGTGCTGACATTACCTCTCTGTAAAAGCAGTCACACAACCAAGGAATCAGAAAACTGAAAATTAACCTGTTTTGTTGTATTTGTTCTTAGTTCACCCATTCAGATACATTTGAATTTACACACAGCAAGTGCTGCTGCAAGAATAGCAGCCATCTTTAAGTAGCCTCAGATTTACACTGACTTTTGTAGATTAGGGAACTGGCAGTGTCCTGCTAGGGTTACTCTCCACAGGCAAAGAAGCCGTCTTCTTCCTCACCTCTGCACGCCTACTGCCTGTCTGTGTCAGATCTAGAACTTGCACAATGAGACAGATCAGCTACTGAGCTCTAATGGAAAACTCATCACTCTCTGTGGGAGATCAGATTTCTGTTCCATGAGCTTTTAGAAACAGCCCACTTCTACATCGGTTTAAACATGCTGGCAAATTTCAGCCAATTTTCCTGGCCTAAGACAGGAAAACAAGCGAGATAGAAACTGATGGGTGTAAAACATTTTCAGTCATTTTAATTCAAATTTCTTGTTAGCATAAGGAATCTTATGGCAGTCAATTAAGTATCTTTATATACACAGGAACATATCACAAAACATTATTATTAAAACTCTTCAACATCAGGTTTTAGTGAAAAAAATAAAATCTGCTTTTCAAACTAAAATGCCCTTCATTCTGCCAATGGAATCAATCCCCAGTGTGAGACACAACTCAGTTATTATGAATCCAGTTTTAGAGAAAGGTACTGACTTCAGATACTGGGCAAGAAAGGAGAAAAATCTCACTGCTAAATATTAGACAGAGACTTCTCATCTCTATCTGGTCACTAGGGAGTATTCCATGCACCATGAGTTAGCTGTGTGACATTGTAACTACACTAAAGCCATGAGAAGCTGCTGCAAAAATAGTACTATCTTGACTTCTGCTTCTTCCCTTTCATTGCATTTGTACATCACACAAATGAATTGGTATTTTCTAAGGAATTAGTCAATTAAATTTCAGAGCTGCAAGGTCTGAAGAGGAAGATTAAAACTACAGCAGAAGTAGCCAGATAACATGCCCTGTAACACCCAGAGTAAGGGGCAGGAGTGGTGGAGTGGTAGCTCTCTGTACATTTAGCACACTGAATGGGTCAGAGGCGTACATAAAATCAGCACAGTGGAGGATGGAAAATCATGTGGACAATTATGACAACCAGTATGTATGTTGATTTGAGCTGCCACAGCACCAAGGTAACTGACCCAAAACAACCACTTGCTTTTCCTGCTAGGTTCCAAACCAAGTTGAACAGAAGTCTCAAGAAAAAAAAATAGTTCCAGGAGGCTGACATCACTTGCAACTCTGAAACTTTATGAAGAAGCTGACATGCTTGGCTCACATGCTCACAGAAGCTATCAGTATTGCTTATTGTCTAGAATGCCCTTTCCCACCACAGTGACTATCTACATGTGAAAACAGTATGTAATTTTTCCAATATTATTTGCTGCATAAAAAGTGTTATTATCCATAAATGTCTATACCGCAGTTTCACTTTGTTATTTGAAAATATGTATTTATTTTTCAGTATCACAATCACCATGTAATAAAAGATGCTGAAATGAATACCTAAGAACTCCTTCTTTCATGATTTTACATATCTAACAGATTTTCCTGAATTCTGGGCAGATCAAAGCAAAATGAAGTAATTGCTGGTTATCAGCTACAACTTCAAAAGTAAATTTCAACTTCAGACATTCCTGTATAATTTTTATATAAATTCTACTTACCACGGTATGAAACAAGTTCTTTGTTTTGGTTACACAATACAAACATATCATCTTCTAAAGTAATAAAGTTAAGATATTGATCGAACACCTAGAACGTAAGGAATAATGGTCAGAATAGTCCAGAGTGAAGCATAAAAAAACTATATGTGACTTACTGCTACATTTTACAGAAGTACCTGTTAAAAAAATAAATGCAAGATATAATTTATTAACTAAAAAGCCTGTGTAAGGGTTGAGTGATTAACCCAAAATATTAGAGCACTGAAAAGTGCCAGAACTATCCAACTTCAACTGTTTCTGTTGGCCAAGTATCACTGAAAAAACACATAGGGAGGACATTTCAATATTATAGGTTCACTTTTTATGAATATGAAGGACTTCCAACATAATCAGCACTGAGCTCTCAGGCAGGAGGGAGGAAAGAGGGCAATATCTGAACAATAAGACATTAGAGCTCATGCATTTTAACTTTTCTATAACACACCTGTACATTCAGGAAAAAAATTAAACTTCTCTATAGCATAAATTATTAATGAGACATCACAACTGAAAAACAGATTCAAGAAAGTTAGTTTACAGTGCTACACCAATTTCCTGCTCCTGAGGACCTAAGGCTTAAACAATACTAGTAGTGTTCACTTTATTTCACAATGGGTTCTTTCTCTCATGCCAGCACTACTAACTGGACTGAGAAAAAGTGAATGTATTTAAGTGTATTACTTAGTAATTTACAGGTTTTGGTACAGCCATTCAACAAAAATAAAAGTAAATCCCTAACACTTGCCTTTAAATCATAAAGGTATAGGAGAGTACTCAGCAAAAGTATGTACACATGAAATATTATTTCAAATGAGAACTGCACTCCTACTGCTCTTCTTGTGTATTCTGGAGATAATACAGAAACATATATGCACTGAAAGCACTCATTCAGCTGATGCTATCAGGAATCTTCTGAAACCACTGTATTTCTCCTTCTATCATTTAGCCCAAAAGTCTGGCAGCACTTGGACTTTTGACAGCTGAAGTATGGTACTAAGCTGCATTACTGGGATGACTGTAGGTTCTGTTTTTTTCCCCAGTATGCCTGAAAACAAGAATGAAGTGACAACTTTAATGGTGCTAATATTAAGGACTGGGGGACTTTCTTACCTTAGCCACTTGAGTTACTGCATTAGCACCTATAGCAGCATTTGCAATATCTTCCAGTTTACTTCTTGAAATAGCAGAAATAAAGTTTAAATAATAAGACTCATAAAGCTGGTTTCGAAGATCCTAAAAGAAAGGAAAATTTTCCTGAGTTAGTACTAATACATTCCTGACTAATTAAAAGAAGAAATCATACTTTTACTATGTAATGTTACAGTTATCCACAATCAAACTAAACCTTCAGAAATGCTTAGCTGTCTGTTCATACAGCTCTACACACAGTGTTTTGACTACACATCCTACTACAGATATAAACAACCTAACCTGGAACTACAAAAAAACAGGAAATGACATTTAAGCTAAAAGGCAACAATTACTATTCCACACCTTACTGCTGACCCTTTGCTCTTCTCTGTACCTTGGCAAAGATGTCAACCTACCATCCATCTCCTTCCCAGAAATGTGAAAAATTGAGGTTAGCCTAATCTAGTCTTCTCACTCAAAGCAGTATCAAATGGTGCAGGTGGTTCAGGATAGTGTCCAGTCAGGTTTTGAACCTCTCCAAGGATGGAGACTCCACAAACTCTCCAGGCATTCTGTTCCAGTGTTTGGCCACCCTCATTAAAATAGTTTTTTCTAATGTTAAATGGAATATTTGTACCCACTGCCTCTTGTCTTTTCACTTCCCAAACTCTCTCTGAAACACACGAGACATGTTTACCCTTCTACTTGCTGGGAAACTGAAGTTTTGCATAAAAATATTTTGGGTAATATTTTTCTGACAAATATGTGCTAGTAGTTACAGTCACATTCTGGTGAGTGCAGCGTTACTTCACACACCTTGTTGTGTGGCTCTTTTGAAACATTACACATGCAAGTTACCTGGCACATTCTGTCAATATTTTCTTCTGTTGGCATTACAAAGTAAACAGCTGGAACATCTGGAATAGCATCCCGATCTGAATGCAAAAGCCTGACAGAAAGAAAAAGGACATCTCCAATGTGTTTTTGCTCTGATATGTATAAAATTTTAAAAGTTAAAGAAATTATTTATTTGTACAGACAAATTCAATTTCTGACTATTTCCTTCTATATTTAGCTAGAGTTTTAGCAAGAAAAGAAATCCTATTTGTGTATTTTTGGGCTGAATATATTAATAGATGTGTTCAAAGTTTATTCAAAGTTGAGAAAAGGTTTTACAAATGTTCAAAAACAGACTATCCATTCAGAGGAAGCTAAAATACTGCATCCACAAAGTTCATATGTGAACTGTTCATGTGGTAAAAAGCCGGTATATTTCGTTCTATTCAACTTGCCTTTCCTGCTTGAAGACAAGGTGCTTAGATATTTTCTCATGTTTCTGCTGATGAGTAAGCAGGTTAAACTGTGCTTCCATTTCTAGCCTTCACTTAGCAAAAGTTAATAAACTTGGAAAAAAATACACATATGTTCAAAGTTTCTTTGTGACTATTACCGCATGAATGACAATGGACTAGGTAAATGTATTCTTGGGAAAAAGACATGACAAATCTCTTAAAATAATACCTAAAGATTTCATATGTTTGACATCAGACAAGTAAAATCTATGTGTAAAAAGATAAGCAAAGAACATACACAGTCCCATGAAACAGTTTAAAATATAATTTTAACATATATAATTGCAAAAGGATTTGTAGAGACAAATACCAAAATAATACCTACTGGATAATTTTAATTTTTGAACAAGGGCCTCCTGTTTTGAGCAAGAAATACTAGTGAACAGTGTTTGGAACTATCTCTCCACTCCCTGACTCTGCATAATGGCATTTATATTTAAGAACAAGTCAGTGTATAATCTTTATTCTAGCAGTTATTTATTCAATGATTTTTCACTGATTTGTTCATTATTTTGAGGAATATTAAATAATGTTATTTTTAGAAAATAATTCCCCATTTTTTAGAAGTACTTACAGATGTAAAGTGATCCCCATATCCCTCAGCTCTTTCACTGACAGCAAAGGTGAGATGATATCTTGGCCAAATCTGTCATAAATGAGAACCTGAAACAGATACACATCATCTTATAAAGTGCTGTAAAAAGTAGATACTGTAGAATACAGTGGATACAGGAATTCAGGTTTAGGGAACTACCACCCTAACTTCAAAAGTCTAAACATCTACCAATTTATAATAAATCATTAATTCGTCATGGACTTCCATTTGTGCTTACAAATAAATAAAATATAAAAGAAAAAAAGGGGAAGCTCAGTGATAAAGGGGGAAAATCACTTCCATCTCCTGAAAAATGTCTTGTCAAACAAGAGTTTGCTTTTAGAATTTTGTTATTGTATGTGCACAGTTTTCCTGACTGCATTTGGGAGAAAACAAGAAGAAAATCAGAAGAGAAAATAGGAATTAGTGAAAAAAGACAACGAACGGATGAACAGAATATATGCTTTGTAGCAGCAAAAACTCCTCATGACCTACAAGTTACATTTTAAAGGTAATAAAGCTAGCCTGAGCTCAGATTCTTCAAGCTATCAACAGTTCTTCCATTTGTATGGGCTTCTTTCTGACTCCAGTATTTTTTCAGCAGTTCTGAAACTCAATTCTGTGTATTTACAATACAGGAAAAAAATTATTTTGTACAAGTTAGTAACACAAGAAAGATGAACTTGATTTAGTTAAAATCTGCAAATCTGAACTTTTCTGAACACTATAAAATTCTCGTGTTCCAGTTCCAAAAGTTCTTACCTTCCATACTGGCTCTCCTGTGCTGTTTTTAACTGGAGGAACATTGAAGTTCAGCATACGTTTCAAAGCCACTGGAAAATAAAGCCAAAGAATGCTTAACTCTCTTTACACTTAAGCAACAGTGACTAAAGACTTTAGCATGATTTTGTTATACATTTCATTTGAAAGGAAAACCATCACAAAACATAAATGCAACAAGTCACATTTTCACTATTTTTATGCAGCTTTGACTGACAACTTGCTTACATCTGCTAGAATTTATGGACTCCAGAGGACAGCAAAAGGCAAAGAAGCAAGTTCTAAAACATTAACTCTCCTTAGCTATACAGGTTTTTACATTCTAACATGGTTTGCCTTAAAACTAATTCCAGTATCTTCTTGAAGGTGCATTCTGTCCAGTAGGCACTAGTTTGCTTTATTCCCTGATCTGCTTTTCCTACCCCACAGGAACACCGTACATACCAAACAAAAAATACCTTTATGCCTGACTAATATCAATATACAGTTTGAAAGATTTTGAGAACTCATATGAAGAAATTGCTGGGTTAAGGGGTACAAAAATACCCTTAGTTTGTAGCAAGAAAACTCTCTGAAAGGTGAATGAACTTTAATTTAACTTCCCATTCCACATACAAACCAAAGCAGATTGTTTAACCTACCTCTAATTTATAAATCTATTATGTAATGAATCCTTCCTCATTTATCTGATCAAACAACATAGTATGTGCTGCTCTCCCATCTTTGACTAGCAGCCAAAGACTATTTGTGCCTGTTCTCTTAAAACTCGTAGCAAAATCATCACAGAGTTTTGCAAAGAGGAAAAACTTGCAGAAATTAGAGTGATGAATACCACTTAGCTCATAAATGGAGAGCAGTAGAAACAATTAACTTCTGACTCTGGTTGAATGAACATAGTGCAGTTCCTGGGATCTATGGTATCACAAGACATCTCAGGCTGGAGAGGACCTTGGAAGACCTCTAGTCCAACCTCCTGCCTAAGGAGGCTCAGCTCTGAGGCTAGGCCGGGCTGCTCAGAGTTTTATCCAGTCAATTCTCCTCGGATGGAGATGCCACAACCACATTGTGCAACCTGTGGCACTGACTGTCCTTGTGGAGAAAAAGCTTTTCCTTACATCCAGTTTGAACATCTAGTTTATGTTATGCAATTTATGCCTGTTGTGCTTCGCCCTACTGCCACACACCACTACAAAGGGGCCTGTTTCATCTTCTCAGTGCTGCCTGCTGTAGGGTCCATCCTGAAGCCACCTGGAGAAAATTTCAGGCAGAACAAGCCTTAGTGCTATAGCCTCACCAGAGCCTCTGACCACCTTGGTAGTCCCTCCTGACTCCCTCCAGCTGATGGTGCACTGGGACCACCTGCAGGTTTTTCCAACAGACCTGCTCTCCAGTCTGGCAACCCCCCACACTGCTGCCTGTACATGCAAGGGGTTCTTCCTTTAGAAGGGCAGGAATTTGTCATTGTTAAATTTCATAAGATCTCTGCTGGCCCATTCCTCTTGCCCATCTAGGTGCCTCCAAATGGCAGCTCTGCCCTCAAGTAGAAGAGATTCCCCTGGTTTGCTGTCACCTGCGCACTTGATCAGAGTACACTCTGACACGCTCTCCAGGTGACTAATAGACATTTTAAACAGGAGAGGTCACAGAATACACTCATGCAGTGCTCTAGTTGTTACCAGCCTCTAGGTAATTATGTCTGATTAATTACAAACCCTCTGAGCCTGACCATCCAACCAGTTTTTTTAATGTAGCCAGTTGCTCATCCATCTAGTCCATGACATCCTAACTTGGATATAACAGCACGGTGTCAAAAGCTTTGCTGAAGTCAAGGTAAATTAAACACTCTACTGTCCTGTTGCTTACATATCCAGTCATTTGACCTCTGAAGGCAATCAGGCCGGCCAGGCATGATTTATCATACATAAATTCACACGTGCATTTTCCCTCATGTAATGAAAAGTATTTTCCAATAGGATTCACTCAGTGATTGACTCCAAAGTGACACTAAGGCCTGGAAGCATTTGTAGGTGAAGACTGAAACAAAAGCAGCAGCACTGGTTACCTCAGCCCTATCTGTGTCTATCACCATTAAATGATCAACTCCATTTAGCAAAGATCCAACCCTTTTTCTCATTTACATTTTTGTTAACACTAATGTTGCAGCAGAAGCACTTCTCCTTTCTCGAGATACATGCTGCACAGCTCGACCTCAGTACAACTTTGGCTTTCCTAATATCATCTATCCACGGCCAGGCAGTGTTTCTGATGCCCTGCTTCCTCCTGTGTACTGACTGCCCTTTCAAATGACATTACTAGAAGCGAAACATGAATGGGGGAAAATCCAAGCTAGCACTGAGTGCTGAATCTTGATGGACTCCAGCCTTCCACTTGCTTCATAGTTTTTTCTTTTCTTTTTTAAACACCATGAAGCAGCTCTGAAAATTGATTACAGGCTGCTCCTGGGTTCTTTGGCCCCTCACTGCTGGTGACATCTTCAGCCATATGAACAATTTTATATAAAGCTGTATGGTTATGTGCTTTGGTACTACTGAGCTGAAGCAGCTGCACTGCAGATTTTATCATCTAAAGTAAAACTTGGCATAAGCTCTCTGCTAAGAAAGAGTAATCAGACTAGTAATGTGCTGTGACAATCATGTCAACATTCAGCAAGTGTCCGAGTTCCTTTTTTGTATTCATATTGTCATTTCATTTACATTAATGCTGAATGTTCCTGGGGCAAGGATCAGGTTTTTACTGTGCTTGCACAATGATATACTTTTGTTATGAAAGCAATCCTGGTTATGAACCAGGATAAAGGTCACAACAGATGGTGCACATACATGGTAATGCCATAACTAAATGATAAGAAACCTTTTTCTGAGTATATTTTAGCTGTTGAATCTAGCTCCTTGGAAAAGACTTCCTTAACAGAAGTCAACATGGATTCAGTTGTAAAGGCTGACTGAAATAATCAAGTAACAATTGGTGACATGGACCGTGGGACTGAGTACACCTGCAGCAAGTTTGCCAATGACATCAAGCTGTGCATGGTCACAAAATCACAGAATCATTCAGGTTGGAAAAGACCTCCAGGATCAATGAGTCCAACCTTGACTATCATCACCATGTCAACTAGACCATAGCACCAAGTGCCATGACCACCTGAACACCTCCAGGGATGGTGGCTCTACCACCTCCATGAGCAGCTCATTCCAATAACCCTTTCCACGAAGAAACTCCTCAATAAGCTGGAGAGAAGGGAAGCCATCCAGAGGCACCTTGACAGACCTGAGAGGTGGGCTTGTGTAAAGCTCAGGAAGTTCAGCAAGGCCAAGTGCAAGATCCAGAAGCTAGGTCAGGGCAATCCCAAGGACAAATACAGGCTGGACAGAGAATGGATTTACAGCAGCCTTGAGGAGGACTTGGGGGTGTTGGTGCATGAGAAGCTTGACATGACCTGGCAATGTGCACTTGCAGCCCAGGAAACCAACTGGGCTGTACTCTGGGCTGCATCCAAAGCAGCATGTCCAGCAGGATGAGAGAGGGGATTCTGCCCCTCTGTTTTCCTCTGGTGAGATCCCACCTGGAGTACTGTGCCCACACTGTGCCCAACACAAGAAGAACTTGAACCTGTTGGATTAAGTCCAGAGGAGGAACACCAAGATGATCAGAGGGCTGGAGTACCCCTCCTATGAGGAAAGGCTGAGAGAGTTGGGTTTCTTCAGCCTGTAGAAGAGAAGGCCCCAGGGAGACCTTATATTGCCTTCCAGAACCTAAATGGAGTTACAAGATTCCTGGAGAGGGACAACAGCATGTAGTGACAGGACGAGGGAGAATGGCCTTAGATGGAGACAGTAGGTTCAGAAGAGATATAAAGTAAAAACTCTTCCCTATGAGGGTTATGAGGCTCTGGAACTGATTGTATAGAGAGGCTGTGGATACCCCATACCTGGAAGTGTTCCAGGCCAGGCTGGATGGGGCTTTAAGCAACTTGATTTAGTGAAAGGTGCTCCTGCCCATAGCAGGCAGGGAGTTAGAATGAAATGATCTTCAAGGTCCCTTTCAACCCAAACCACCCTATGAACACAGTGAAACAGAAAAGAATAAAGCTGTACAGAATATGAACTTAAAGAAAATAGGCTTTATTAGAAAGACCGCAAGGAGAAGATAGGCAGAGGACTTCAGAAGAACATCAAATAGCACTATCAATGGTAGAGGGCAGAGGAATGAGATTACAAAAAAGTAGACTGCTACCAAAAAATTAAGCACACTAGTAAAATATTTAATGTCCATAGACACTATGACTGAGATTTTTAGGCAGATGACTTGAAACATTTTATGCTAACTAAATGCATCCAGAATCCTCTATACCACCAAAGATACTGCAGCTGTTAATGAGAAAGTGTCGTGATTACAGCTTAACTACTGACTACAACTTTGGCAAGCAAGGGAAGTAGAAGACTAAGGAGCTGACAGTCCCAGTACTTCAGGAGTATGTCCAAGGCTTTACGAAGCAGCATCAAGGCAGAGAAGAATCAATTAAGGACTCTCAGCAATGTCTAAGAAGGAACTGAACTAACAAACCCTTTACTCACAGAAATCCTCATGCACAATTAGTTTAGTTGCTATTATCGTATTCCCAATTTCTTGAGGGTCAGTACAGGCTTGGATGCCCCTGTATTGTCTTAACATGAATATGACAACAGCAGCTTTATTTTTGTACCAATAAACGCTGTTTCCCACGGGCAGAAAGAAACCGAAACGGAGGGCGCGCTCCCACGGCCGCGGGAGAAGGCACCGCTCACGGCCCGGGCCCGGCCAAGCCCCGCCCCGGGGGCGCCTTCCACACCTCGGCGGCACCTACGGCCACGTCCCCGGGGCCTGGGGCCCAAGCGGGGCCGGGGTCCCT
>WBNO01011390.1:29315-52078 GCA_013400575.1 Peucedramus taeniatus
GCAGCCGCCGCGACACGTGGCGGGCCCCGGGCCGGGGGCGGGCCGGCCCCGGCGAGCCAGGAACGCCCGCTGACGATGGCAAACACAGGCCTGCGCTGTGCTCCGGCTGAGAACGGGGCGAGGGACGGCCTTTTGCACCGCTCTTCTATTGAGTAGGTGGTAGGTTATGCTCTCGGAATGAAGTTCCAAGAAGAAAACACTGAAACAGCTTTGATACGACCACCTCCTGACTAAATGGAAGAAGTGATGTTTCAAAACCAGGGATCTAGCTAGAAATAAAGTCACGTAGTTTTAGTGAGTTATGGCAAGGGCCTATAGTTCCTAATTTGCTTCCCTGTGCCCCATGTCGCACAGGCCCTGTGCCTTCATGCCTTGACAGCAGTCCCACCGGGAAAGAGCCGCCTTGCCCCAGCACAGCTTTGGACACAACGGATATACACCTTCCTGTAAATCTACAGGTACACAAATGAAACTTCATAAAATAGTGATAACACTTCTAGAGGTAAAATCCATAAATCAACAAAATAAAAACAGGGAGGCAAAGTATTTAACCTTTTATTGCACTTTGGACATATACACGCTATTTCCCACAATTACTGATTATTTCAACACTGATGCTACAAAATGTTGCTTGAAGATGCAACAGTTTAGGCACTGATCCTGCAGTTCAAGTTAGAGCTAAAAATATTTACAAAATTACATTGTATTGCATAACATTCTAAATACCACAACTTTAAAAATAACATTGTTTATGTAAATACAAAAATCAGAGGGTTGGAGTGTAGTTTTTTTACAAACATTAACATTTTGAAAATTATTTCCTGTATACATATGATTTGGCACTTCAGAAGTTTTTGCTTTTTTTCTTTTTTCCTGTTAGACATTCCCTTAGGTAAGAAACAGTTTGAGCTTTAAACATGTTTTACCATATAAAACAGATTCAAAATATATTTGAAAGGCATATTTTGTAGGCTTCTATGTTGCAATTCTATTTAAATTAGATTTTTTTATACTATTTTCAAAATGCATATGCAGAATGTGAGTGTGAATTAATAACTAATACTCTCAAAATTCTCATGTTTTCAAATTCCAGGACATAACACATTAATGAAAATAATCAAAGCTGCAGCACACAATGGTTTAGACTTCTAGTATGAACAAATTTGTTCTCCTTTGGACTACATTTCACTCTTCTTTCAGTTACAAAAGCTAACAGCTTTTCCTGGTAAGCATCCTCTGAATGGGTAAAAAAGCAAGTCACAAATTTCTTATTCCTTGGTTTTTCAAATATAGAGTTAAAATACTTGATGGTGTTTTTTTTTATTATAGCTACATTGTTAAGGAGACCATACTAAACCCACTAATACTAATATATTACTGTTTAGTATAAAATTATCACTCTAGAAAACAAATAGCTTATTTGATGTGCTAATTCCAGACAGAAACTAAGGGTTTGATGCAGAAACTGTGGGGTGAAGTTCTTTGGCCAAACACAAAAAGGACTGCAGTAGTTCTTTCGTGGTGCTGACAAATCTTATAAAAGATGCAGCTTCTATAAGAATACATTTAATACACAGCTGATGCATACACAATTATTCTCCCTGTATTACAGAAATACTAAAAGTAAGCAGCCTCCCTAATTTCAAGGTGTGCCTCAGGCTATGGTTATGTAAAATGAAAACTACCCCATAATATTGCACTTCAGGGATCTGCTACAACAATAAAAAACCTAGGGTCCTTATAGCTATATAAATTGTTCTTACAATGTCAAGACAAGGGAGGCCATTCTGTGTTTGGAAGTTAGCTTATTCAATGGCATTCTAATGAACAGTTTAAATAAATTTATGACTGGTCTGTATCAATAAATGCTGAAAATGAGGAAATTCCTTTCCATAGCAGCATTCAGGAATACAACTTGAATATATGAAGTATTATATTGGAGTGTCTAGATGGAGCTGATCAAATCAACAGAAAAGACTACTTGTCCTGAACAGGTACATGTCAGTTTTAGACAATGGGAAGAAAATCTGTGCAAGAAAAACCCTTTCAAGCACTATTACATACTATGTTTTTACTGATTTTACAAATTTAGCGTTTGGATATAGCATTGTATAACAGATTGTTTTAAAGTTAACTTTTTTTACATCTGGCATCTAGGTTAGTTCTGCCCTTATATAAAAGCCTTTCAACTGCTGAGTTCAAAGGTAATAAGCAATAAAAGGTGTGAACTCTAGTTTTGTAATCTCAGGTAAGTTTTGAAGCCTTATGTTCACATTGTTTTATTATTTCTTTCTCCATTGAAGGTTTCAAAATGCTGTTTATTTAGTTCCAGGTTCTGAACAATTTCTCTTGCCACTGCAGATACCAAAAGTCCTTTAAAATTACTCACACTCTGCTTGCTACTTTTGTAAAATCTGTACTTCTCACATGGAAGAATAACATTACAGAACACATTTATCATTAGCTAGGCAAGAAAAACAAATACTGCACTCATTTTTAACGCATAACATTAGATCTGCAGGAAACTCATTATATTTGAAATATACAAACATACAATATGAATCCTTATTATATAAACAAATTTGTGCCAAACCACTCTCCCTGTAATGGTAACAGGCCATCGTGAAGGCTAAGAATACAAAGAATTTATTGGCAGAATGTGTCAAAAATTATGCAAAGATCAGAAACACAGAATATTATTGGAGAAAAGAAGACACTGAGAAAATGCTTAGTATAAAAACAAGTCGAATTACATCCTCCAAGAGATGATATGTTTATTTTAAAGGAGACTTTAATATGCTTTTGGCCAACAAGCAAAAACCACCGCAATCCTGTCTCAATTTCTAATATTCTTAAATTTATAATGACAAGACTGATGCGATTGGATTGTTTTAGGCATTAGTAATGAGAAATGTCTCATCTAAGAATTGCAATGATTTCCTTAGACTTTCAGTTATTTTTTCAGAAACACCTATCCATTTATAATTACTGTGGATGTACTTCCTTGCCAAGGAATTCAAATGTAAAGCAAATCTGCTTGTATTTTCAATTGAAACCGAGCTATATTAATAAAAAAGTATATGATTACTTTCCGGTATTTTGAAGAATGTGCATACCTATAGACACATACAGATGCTTATGTATCTATATTACACCTATAGCACAACTTATGTTAAGGACATACAGCACAGACGATCAAAACTAAGAGAAGGAAATAGTATAATTTCAAATCAGAGAGCAGTATACATTTTAAAAGAATGTATTTAAATGTCCTTTTAATGTCATAGTTCTAGCATTAGTAACATTAAAGTGTTGCTGTATAGGAATTCCACTACTTATATTATACAGCTTAATGGCCTGGCCATTTGCACAAATTACTGCAGCACTAAAATCTATTTTATACAGTACTCAGAATATGCCTACAACTGAACTGGAAGAATTTAGAATAAAAGCTAGAAAAGTGTCAGGCCCAGACAATATTGATGGTAGACTGCCTTTAGTTTAACAAAGAGTTTTAGTGCATGGTCGAATGAAAAGACTTTAACAGAAGACAAGTTTACATGTTCTAAAAAGCAATAAACTTTTAATTCTTTCATATTCAACAAGATTAAGTCTAACTCCTAAACTTCACTTTGAAAGACCAGTTATTATTGCATGTTCAAGATTTCCTTCTCTTTTTTTCTGTTTTGGCTCTGTGAGTAACTAAAAATTAACATATGACAGTAGAATGCAGAAATGTGCAAATGTCAAAGACTTTGTTTAAAAACAGAGACAAGTTCAACTGAATTTTTTTCTTATGCTGTATTATTTTACCTGTTTTCCCTAGACCTTCAATGCACTAGCCACAATGACCATAAAACTACAAGTATTTTAATTTTCCTAGGTTATTAGGAACCATCAGAATGTAAATGAATCAATACAAAACAATTACTGAAAAAATATACATAGAATTGAAGAACTGCATCACAGTTTTATGCAAGACAATGCTCTACAGCAATTATCTTCAAAATGTAATTGGTTTGTTTTTGATAAATAAGTTATCTAAGTATTCAAAACAATCCACATACTTACCTGTTACAGTGTGGTAACATTTCATACCTGTCTACAGCAAAAGCTGACATTTAAACTTCTTCTGCAAGAGATGTAGGGCTCAAAGTCAACTTCAAAAGGAAAAGTATTCAGGCGATAAAGTTTTTTTAATTTGAAAATTATTTTCTATTTCATAACATTACAACTTTTAGCATAATTTTGGAAGAAAGGTCAGAAAATACTAAAAGCATGTTGTCCAAAAATACAGTAGCAAACAAAGCAGATGTTCCTGCAGAAAACTCAAGTTTCCAATGTTGAGTTTAACAGCAAAAATAGTCCCTTTCCACTCTTAGTGTGTTCATGATGGTGAGCTCCATTTTATTTTTGAACTGCTGATATGTCTCTGTTATAGGAAGCTCTAAGCAATTAAGAAGTCTGTTTCCAATGGGATACCTTATATGCAAAAATTTAATATTAGGTTCAGGATCAAAACCAATGGCTGGTATATAACAGGAGCCTGTTACGAAGAGCAGAATATCCTCCAATGTCACTACAGACTCACCACCTAAAAAATAGGATTAAGTTTTATCACTGATTGTCTATTACACATAAACCATTACCCTGCATGTTAAGTTTTAAGAGGAAAAAAACCAAACCTATATGAAATCAAATCATTATGCTGAATAAATATACAGTTATATAGCTACCTATAAAAAGTTTAGCAAGAAAAACCCACTTCAGTTAGTTCTGAAAAATAAGTTAATAGAAAAATCTCTTCTGCAAGGAAAAGATAGAAAACAGCTGTCTTTAAGACTTCAGACAATCTATCTAATAAAGGATTTTTCTGTATCACTTAGGTTGTGTGTTGGATTTTTATCTTTTAATTCACAGGAATCCTAGAGCCAATCTTTCAGGTATTTATCACTCTAAAGGTTTGGGCAACAGTTTCAGAAATTATAATTAGTAAAAAAAAGGGGGGAGAAGGAACAATTAGGAACTGATAGTGACTACAAAACCTTGATTTATTTACATTACCGAAATCTAAAAATCAAATTCTGTATGTATACCAGCAATTAAATAACCTGGACAGGGAAGGGACAGGGAATTTTTTCATTAAAAAAAAAAAAAAAAAAGACAAAACTTACTTTCTACATCTTGCAAATAGCCCATCCAAAAATCAGCACCTTCAACTTTATTTACATCTGATGAGGAATGGATTGTAAAGAGATTGTAAACAGTTTCCGCTGAAAGTCTTCCGGGTTTGTGGCACAATATGCTAGAGAACAGATCTGGGTGCATTTCCATTTTCTCTAGAACACCAAGCGTTTTCAAACCCTGCCTAAAACTAGGAGAGGGAGATAAAGAAAAGAGTGACCATGCATCAGAACTCTGCATTTTATAAAGCTGCAAGATGGGATATAATAAATCTTCCCCATCGCCAGTCTCTAATTCTTGTCAAGAATGTTACATAGTAGTCCCATTTTATCTTGGAAAGTGCATTTAACTCTCATTTTAACAATCTAAATGTTTCTGTAGAGCTTTTTGGGGAGATGAAAGAAATACCAGTGATATGTAGAAATTAAGCTTATTTCCTGGTACTTGACTGTATGTACAAGGTATACTTTTAACTTCAGTAAGAAAACATAGCAATTCTCTTTCTTAAAAATAGCTCTTTGGAAAACAGCTTAAATTCCTTGTCCATAGACAAAATGAGTTGTCTTAAAAGACAGCCTTTGCTTGGCTTTCGCAAGTTTCCATGTGCTTATATACTGTTATTTCTGCCTGTGACAAATGCAGATAGCAGAATCCTGGGCTGTACTAGGAACTGTGATGCCAGCAGCTCAAGGGAGGCGATCTTTTTCCTCTGCTTAGCAGCAGTAAGGGCACACTTTAAGTGCTGTGTCCAGTGCCAGGTTCTGGCAAAGGGTGACTAGGATGATTATGGGACTACAGCATAATCCTTTAAGGAGAGGCTGAGAGAGCTGGGACTCTTCAGCCTAGAGAAGAGAAGGTTCAGGTAGAATCTCTGCATGTAGAAATATGTGAAGAGAATGCGCAAGGAGGTCAGAGATAGGCTCTTTTCAGCGGTGCACAACATTTAACAACTAAAATAACCAAATCTCTAGTTACTCTCAGTCCTTTATAGTGACAAGTAATTTCTTGTTCTACTCACTTATGCCCATCTTAATCCCATCTCCCAAATGCACAAAACTCTACTATCTCATGGTGTTTAAATGCTTAAGTTTTTAAGTTAACTTAATGTTTAAGTGTTTAAATTAGTGCATTTAAATGCACTAATTATTGTGTTTTATTTTTTAACTCACTAATTTTAAAATATGAATAATAATAGATTGTTCAAACATGCCAGAGGGCCTTGAGCTGAAGGGCTAAATTCTTCTGACCTTTGTTTTAAAAAATCCTCACATTAAGAATCAGTTTTCATAGCTCTTTGAGACAGAGTTAATCAAATTTGTCAGAGGTCACACACTTGTCACATACTATATGTGAAGTTTAAATCAGGCTATGCTTGTGGAAAAATTAGCATCCAATAAATTTTTACCGAGCAGATGAAGAATGTGAATTAGAAGTAAGGCCAGAGACCAATCAAAGAACAGTCAAGAGCTGCAACTTTTACAGCTAATGAGGTCATCACTACCTCACAGAAACATCAATGCAATGCTTATGTTCTAAGCAGGCCAACTTACACTTCTTGACAGTTTTGCACTCCTAATAGCACACACAAACTCCCTAATTAGAACTCTAGAAAACTGATTTGAATTCTAAACATATGTTAAACATTTCTAAAACATTAAGATTCTAAATTCGAGCAATTCTGAATTAAAATTGAATATAAGCTAGAGAAATTTTACAGTGCAAAGGTCTTCGTGATGCTGTAGTTTAAAAGCTATGAATCTGCCTTCTTCATAAGGCTGAAAAGGGAATGTAATGCGACCAAGGAGAAGTCAGAGCAGATATGCAGAGAAATTAAGTTTTTCAGTTTAACTACTTAGTTAACAGTTGCTACTTAATCAACTGAAAATTACAGTACGCTTCAGAGGTTTAAATACAGAATAAGTAAGAATACCTGAAAGTTAGTTTTAGCAACATATTATTTAGAGCTGCAGTGAGGAAAAGAACCAAGAAGTTTGAAAACTCAAGCAAAACAAACCTTTCTAAGGGTAAAGTAATTCTCTTGATTACATGATAGATCAGAATGTCATTCACCAGCATGTTCTTATCACACAAAGCTTTTACAGGTCTTAAACATCCAGCAGCAGTGAGGAATTCATGGCAGTCCTGTAGTGTAGACTGTAGGCTGGACAGACTATTTGCATATTTTATCTGCATGAAAAGATAAGTTAGGCGCTTGTTTACTACATGTGTGTATACATATATGTGAAAAATAATCTTTTTAATGTCAACAAAAATTATATTCAGTAAGTCCTTTATCTCCAAATATAGTCTTCAGCAAGAAATAAAATTAAACTTATTACATATTACCATTTTTATTGTTTGTGCTACATCAACATCAGCAACATCTTCCAAAGCTGGCTTCGCATTCTCTGGACCATAGACAAGACAATTGAACAGTGTTTTGGAAAAGAAACCAGGAGGTGGACCACCATGAACCAGAGAAACAGCAATCATTTTACCAGCTTCATAATAAAGATTTTCTTTTACAGCTGCAAATAAAAAAAATATGTTTATTTAGATGCATAGAAATTATTTCTGATCCTAATTTTTTAATAGAAAATGTCACAGTGCTGTTTTTTCTTAATGACTTTTGCTATCTTCTGACAGTTTAAACTATAAGACTATATTTTTACATAGGAGTGCCACATTTTAACACCAACTCTTCAGCCACTATCAAGGTTTGGAAGATGTAACTTCCACTTTACACCCAATGTGTATTTAATTCTAAAGTGTAAGATATCAAAGAAGCTAACTTGAGGTCTTTTGGAAGCACACTATGAGAAATAATGCTCTAGAAATTTGAGGGAAGGAAAATAATTAGCAGAGAAGGTGAATCAGGAAGAAAGAAAGTAACTTAAAGAAAACAAATACACTAATTAAAAAGTTCCAAGTCTAGTTATATGCTGTTTTTCCATGGTTGTCATCAACTTTTCCAATCAACCCAAATTTTTAAAATTACAAATCCACACACCATCCGTCTTTAGAATCGAAGAAATACAAAAATCAATCCCTGATTTTTATCCTTCAGGACTATACTTGTGAACTGACACTCATACTGGCTGAAGATTAAAAAATATTTTAAGTTATATACTTCTAAATTTGTTTTTGAACAAAGCAACTAATTACCTTGAAAATCAAGGGACAAGTTCTTTCCAGAAGAGCCCTCAAACAATGATGAATTCTGAAGGTGATGCATTAATAATTGGAAGAAATGGTGTTTTGATGCAGCAGAAGTATTTGTCTTTGATCTATTTTTGCCGTTTGAGAAATTTACTTCAATAGTGTTTGTAGGACTGAAGATGCGCTGTCTAAATCCTTTTAAAGCACTACTCCAAATATTTTCTGCATTGATGTTAAGTCTTGTTGTTTTTGTTTTAACTTGTAGCTTTAACTCCTTCAGTATATTACAAACTTCTCTTCTTTGCTGTTTTAAACGCCTACAAGAAAATTGAATATATTTTCAGATTAAATCTATTATTCATAATTAACAACAGTTACACAAAAAACATTTAAATAGTCCATTAAGAAGAACACTTCTTTAAACACTGTGGCACATTCAGGCATTGTCTGAACTGTATCAGTAAAACATTTAGTATATATTTAAAAAATTTTAACACTGTAGTGGCAAGTTTTAAAATACCTCTAAGAACTGAAAAAAGGAGGTAGAAATCATTACCCTGACATAAATCAAATAGTGATTTTCTTAATTCAGTGACTCCAACACAGTGCCAAACAATTATCACACAAGCTGACATTTAAATAATGCAAAACAAGCGAGAAATTGAAGTTTATAATTTTGCATTACAGATGTTTTGCAATCAAATTAGAACAATCGATGTCACTATAATAAAAAGGTATATTTGAGTAAGAAGAAAATTCTCATTTAAAAAAACAAGATGTTTTCTTTACTAGCTTCCAACCAAAACTATCTCAAATACCTTATTCCTTCATCAGAATTTTTAGCACATAAGGTAGAATCTATAAATTAACTACTCAAAAGAAGATAATTAATTCTATGTCCTCAAACTGAATATTCTAAATTTAAACATGCCATTTTAGCACTGACTTTAGTACAATCATGAACTATTGACATGGTACAAATAAAAACATTAAAAATTTAGGATCTGTCTAATTAGAAGAAAGCAATTAGGATTCTTTTAATTCCCTATTTTCTAAAGAATGTTTAGCCATGCATCAGTAAGGACAAACATGCATTTCTGGGTTTTGATCCCCTTACTACCTAACCTAAAAACTCTCAGTAGGTTTCATTATTTTCCCCTCACACCCCTCTAGCATTTATAAACAGCAGAAGCCTTTCTCAAGCTACGGCTTAGACTTCCGGTTTTAAGCGTATACTCATCTCATTTTTGCAGTGACTATATACATATATATACACAAATATATATGCATACTGTATACATTCACACAGATAAAGATATATGGATACTGTATATAAACACAAATACATATGGATACTGTATATACACAAACACACACACAACCTCCCCCTAAGTACAGTAAAAAGCCATGTGCTAGATTACTCTACAAAATAAGAAAAACAGAAGAAATACTTGTGCCTCAGGGACCAGTTCCTGTTTGACATCACTGAAGATAGGGACATTGTCCCTATGTCCCATCTGTTGGATGCTGGCTGTTCTAGGTATGAGCAAGGTGATAAGTTCTGGCACATTATCTTTGGTGATCTATAAGCCAAAACAGGATTTTAAGAATATACAACTGAAGAATGCATGAACACTTCCTGTTTCAAGGTAGCAGTATAGTTTCCCCCTAAATCAGTACTGAATCTCATTTTTATCTTCATTTCCATGAAGTCCACCAGTGCATGAACTACAGTTTCAAAAATAACCATTCTGTATTTTATTACATTGTGGTCCTAGGATGTGTTTTTAGTTGCTCCTCACACATCAGATGAAAGTCCTGACTGACACAGTAAGTAAAAACGAAAAATATTAGTTTCTACAAACTTGAAAAGTTTTTATTACAGCAGAGGAAAGCATTATTATGAACATCTATCTTTAAGTCAGACTTCTAAAACACTATTAAATAGGAAAAAATACCAAAAAGCAAACTTAAAGTTTTGCCATTTGTATATTATTAAGTCATCACTAAATTCTTACAATTCCTTTAACAAAGATCTACCTTTACCAAACTAATAAGTGGTTTCCATGCCACCAAATCCAAATAACTATAGCAAATTTCCAGAGTTCATGGCTTACTCAGAAAACTTCAATCACTAAATTTTATTCCAATTCTATTTGATTTGCAATTTAATGCAAGTTCCTCCTATGGAATAAGCCATCGTTTCCTCATGTTTAAGTTATCTTATAGCAATTCTCAATTTCTGCGAGAAAACAGAAAATTACATACTGGAGTAGAAAACTGCGTGAGGATCCAGATGACTGCCGAGGAGACTTTGCAGGTGGCTCTTCAAGCAAACAAGTTGTTCCATTTGTCTTTTCAGAGGTACCCAAAGCACGCTTTTTCCGTTTGCTATACTTCCCTGTATGATTACATTATATTAATTTAATGAATTTTCTAGTTGTAAAGTATGCTTACATAACCTGAAGTTATCATTTAAGAAATCACTGTTACATCCATAACTTCACCTGATTTTGCAAAGATACTTCTGCATTCCATGCACTCCCAGTTTTGCTCCCATGACTTCATAGATGAACAGGCCAAATGAGTCCCACGAGAACCGCAGTACTGGCAACGCTTAATTTCCCATTTACTGAAATGAAAAACTTAGGTATTTAGAATTAGACAGAAGAATGAGGCTAGTTAAAACAAGGACTAATCAATACTAAATGCAATCCAGACACTAAACCCACAAAACATAATTTTATCAGTCTGGTAGAATTGATTCTAATCAAGGAGACTTTCTTCACGCAAGATGTACTCATAACTGGCTGCAACAAGAAAAAAAAAGCTGCTCATGTTCCAGCACCTTGCACTGAATGAGACTATTAGTACTCCCCTGTCCTGAAGTCAACAGATTGCAGGCACTATCTTCTTCTCATCCTGCTAGTCAGCAAACTTCTCTGTGTTTTATGGGTATCCACCAGTCAGGTTTTCCAAATGGTAATTCTTTTAAAGGAGAGCTCTCTAGAGAAACTACTGACATAAGTCTGCTACTTTAACAATAACTTCTGGTAAAAGCTATAAGTACTTTAACACTTATTAAATTGCTGAATTAAATTCTGAATGATATATACACAACATTAATTTAGGTACATGCTATTCTAATGCACAAATTCTACTTCAGCCTGTATAAAATGAGGACAAGGTAACTGATAAACCCTTAAATTTGGTTTTTTGTGGCTTTTATAAACAGATCAAGTTAGAGAAATTTTGCAGTTGAAATATGATTATAGTTAATTGTAAGAGAAATATGATTATATTGAGTAAGACAACACACTATCTTGTGGATGCCACACTATCTGGACAGTGTGTTGGCTTGACATTAAAACGTGATGCCGAAAAATATCAAAACATTAACATAAATAAATATTATAAATAACAACAATGAAAAACATGTTAAAAAGCCTATTCTATCCTAAGTTATACTTTCCTGCTAAAGTATCATACCTGTCAGGTTCATTATAGTCTCTTCCTTTCTTGCAGAGACATCTTTTAACATCACAGTGTTGATAACAATGCAGTAAGTCTTGATATGCATTTTCTTCAAGTTCCCAAGACGCATCCCTGCAAACAAGGCAGAAGATGGGATATCAGAACTCTATTTCTGATTGTTTCAATGGGTTAATCTGTATTTTAAAAAAGATATATGCAATAAACATATGAATATATTTTAATCATGTCATGTTCTAGGTAACAGATGGAGGTTCTAGGTAACTGAGAGGGGGAAGGGGGGGAAGAAAAGTCTAGTAACTAAAATAATACTATAAAACACATAGACGGACTTTCTCTTGCATAAACTTACTTTGATTTCAAGTATTTATTATTTTTCACATGATTTCAGTGCATGTTTGCTCCGTCTCCATCCCTTTTTTCTCTCACAGAAAACAAGGATATTTGTTTAGGCAGCCTACTCAAGTTATCACTGAAACTATTTTCATGAATGGTAACTCAATGTTCCATGCCAGTATGGCGAAGTTCATAAAAAATTATTTTGACTCTTCCTCCTCTCCAGAATCTTAAGCTTTTGTCTCAAGAGGGAATTAGTGGTGCTCTCTGAAGAGACTAATAGTTATTAAGGAATAATACTTTTAACAAAGAAACAGCATTCTGATCTCGTTCTGTCGTATTTTGAGCCTCATCGGGTGATAGAAACAGGAAAAACAGCTTGGAATTTTGGAAGCAGATATTATACTAACATAACCTTTGCAATCCCTTGGCAGAAGATAGAAACTGTATGGCTGAGTAATCAATTACAAAATTACAATTCTGTCTTGACAGAAATTCAGATAATTAAACTTGGGCACAGAAAATACACTTCTTATCAATCTCTAAGTTAAGGAAAAACTATTGTATTTAAGAAGTGCTTTAATCTTCTAATCGGGTTTAGAGTTTAAGTTGAATCATGGCATTAAAAATGACTTTTCAGAGCTTTTTGTTTTGTGTTTGATGTAACTAATTTCACCTTTTCCAATTTTTATGCATATCTAAAAGGAAACAAGCTACTCCTTACCAAACTGAACAATTCTACAACTAAAGGTAGAACCAATGTTTCACACATTAATAGCTGAAGTTCTGTAGAGTAAAAATAAATGTTTGTAACAGCTTATCAAAGTTTTCATATGAGAGTAATCATTAACAAAATTACTTACCTTTCTGGAATGTGTATGCCCATTCTCAACATTTCTTTTTGAAATTTGTCCTTGTTATTACATACTGTGCACCTAAAGAAAAATATCCCAGCACTCAAAGCTTGATACTGTGCCAAGAAAAAACACAACAAAGAAACCAGACCAATTATTGAATTACTACCATCCTTAAGATGACAATAAATTATGTCTTAATATTCAGATGCGTTACATTCATCAATTCTGTCCTGACATGGGTGTTAAAGCTGGTATCATCATGATGTGACTTGACATTAAAGCAAATGGCAAGGATTTTCTCTTCCTTTAAAGGGAAGAGCTCATATACTAGAATAAAGTTCATAAACGAAAGGACCATCCTTTTCAGTCAACCCCTCCAGATCCAGCATAAGTTTACAAAAAGAATGTTGTAATTTTTTCTAGTCTTGGATTTAGCCAAAGAGAACTGATGATGGATAAATTACATTTTTAGCACTCAAATTCTGCACATAATGACTTGCAAGAAACTTGTTGAACTTCAGTTCCTAGAAGCAGCAAAGACATGAAGTTTATATCATACATGCAGAAACATGGAGGGGCCATAGGGGGAGAAAAATTAATAGCATCAAAACTTCAAAATCCTTTTGTGTCCATAAAGCAATTTTAGCACTGTTCTTCAAACCTAGTATACTTCATACCTACTACCTACACTTAACAGTAAGCAATTGTTCTATTATTTTTAAACAGAAATGCAATCTCCATGGATGCAGAAAAAATTAAAGGGAGAACCTGTATTACCTGCAAGCATTCTCGATGAAACCAAGCATTTTTACAGCAAGGACTTTTCAAAACATTGTACACTGGAAGTTGTTCAACCAAATCCAGGCATATTGTGCACTGTGAAGCTCCTGTAGGCTCTTTATCCACAAACTCTTGTACTGGTCTATGTTCCCAACAGTAAGATCTAAAAAGAGTAATTCATGGTTCCATTAACAAAATAACGTTTTAAGAACCTTCTTCATAAAATCTGAAGACAGCAAAATTAATTAATTAATCCATTTTTCATGAGTAAGTGCTACACAACAAGCTAAAAATGCAGACATACTGGTTTTGGCTAGGCTAGAGTTAAATTTCTTAATAGTAGCTTGTAAGGTGATGTTTTGGATTTGTGAGGAAATCAGTGTTGATAACACAGTGATGTTTTAGCTATTACCCAGCAGATCTTGAACAGAGTCCAGACCTTTTCTGTTTCTCACCCCTCCCCACCAGTGAGCAGGCTAGGGATGCACAAAGAACTGGGAGGTGAGACAACTGGGATGGCCAGTTGGGATTCCTACTGACCTAAGGGATACTCCATACCATGACATCCAAGAAATGCAGCTCTAGAACAAACCTTTCTAAAAATGCCTTATCTTTACACGTACTTGAGGTAATGCAAGTTGTTTTGTTTTAAGTGCCTGCCAGACTTCAATCCATTCACCCTACAAACTCAGCTCACAACAAGAAGGATAACGCACTCAAGAGTATTTTGACTACAGCCAAGATGCTAGACAGATGACAGTAAAAGAAAACAAAACATTTTTTTGACATTTGATATTAAGCCCATTTCCCTTGCAGTCCATCTCTAATAAGGGAAACACAACAAAATGGCAGACACTGTGTTTTTACTGCTGAGAGATACAGGTAGCCAAAGCTCTGCCATTTCAACAAAGGCTCAGGAGACAGGCAAACAAAAAATCCAAATTGACCATTATGCAGTTTATTTCAGAGTTCAGAATTTACTGCTCAATTTTATAAACAACTTAACTACTTGTATAAGCATAAAGTCATGTATTTTAAAGTGTTGAGAACTGAGTTTATAAATATTAGGTACACAATGTAACTGTTTGACTTTCCTGTCTTCCATAAATCAGGTATTTGTTTCCTAGATAATCTGATGTCATTTGCAACTATCGGCCTATCCAATACCAAGCCATGAAAGAAACCCACCCAAGTCACCTCCTGTATAAATATAATAAATTGAAAATGGAAAAACAGCAAAGCCCCAGAACTCACCTGAAGTCTTCCATAAACTGGAAAATGCATTCCCTTTGTAACCCACAAGGAAAATGGTAACTTCGTTTGCATTTAGGAGCTACACATCCAATTGAAGCTCCCTTTTTCTTACAGATATTACATTTCTAGAAATAATTTGTTTTGGAAACAGAATATTAACATTTTAAATGCAAGTAAAATTACAGGAATTAAACCAACAGAAAAGTTACAAAAAGTGTAAGAAAGAATAGTAGCTAATAGATTAAAACTGTGACAAGACTAAGGTGGTTTAGCTCTGTTACAGAGAGTAAACATATGCAGTTATTTCCCAGACTTAATGTATTGGTTTATATGCATATTTTCTTGTGACATGTAAGATAACATGCAAGTTATTTTATCAGTACCTATAGTTAATACAGCTATAATAGGCATACACATACTTATATATAGGCAGCTATAAATTATTTACTCTCAGCTTCAAGCTCAGCACAATGTCATGAGGTATTATGAAAGTTTAATTCACTCTTATTTATCTGCAACTAACCCAAGGAATAACAATAGTTGCAAACTCTAGAGGCCTAGAGAAACTGACTTCAGTTGTGGGGTGAATTTTAATGGAGCATCCAGGCCACACTGTAATCTCAGATCTATTCACTAGGCCTCAGCCTGAATCAACTGCACTGGACTAAGCCTCTCTTGAGGCTAATCAGAAATACTGTCTGTTCCCAGGAACTAACAGGTATCTAATGAGTTCCTGTTTTGTAACAGCCTTGGAACCTTATTTTTCTTGCCTAAATAACAACCCAAGTGGAAAAGTATTTTTGTTACTGGAACTTCAGAGAAAGCTACCAACTCAAACTGCAGCCAGGATGGAAAATGACTGTACTAAAGCCTACTCTCTTGTGACCCTGTGAACAGTGGTCCAAAGTGAGACCCTTGGAGCTCGATTCCCAGAGGACAAGGAGCTAATGTGCGTATCTCAAACACTGATAACCGCGTGGCTCTGGAGCCAGCCAGGGACTGCTGGCAGTAACACACAAGAACTGTTGGTGATAACCAAGGACTATTGGTATGGATGCACCGTGAGAAAGAACAAGACTTGACTGGAGCAGAGGGCCCAGCAGAGATTCACTTTGTTGTAAGAAAGAACCACAACACAGCATGGTGCAAACACAGGAATGTGCAGCAGAAGCAGGCATGGACTGTAGGGTAGGATTTAGATCCCCAAAGCCCTCCAACCCATTTCCAGAAAGGCCTGAAAGACAGACTGCTCAGGATAACTAATTTACATAGAGGGCAAGAAATTTACCTTTGGGGTGGAGAAACCTAGCCCCAAAAAGGTACCCCCCACAATGCCCAGGACAAGTGTGTAAATGACCAATAAAACTTTGACCTTTAGTGGACCCTCTGACTTTTGTCTCTCCTTTTGTCCAATGAGCAAAATCTTAGGTGCTTCCTTCTCCTTAATGGTGGATCATTACAATTTCTGCAGGGTTTTTTTCCCTTGTGGCTTCCACAAATCCAGTATACTTGTTACTTAAACGTAAAATTCAGGTGCTTGAATGGGCTCAGCACATTGCCCATTGGAGGAAGGAAACAAACCCCACAGGCAGTACTAAGAGCACTTAAAAGTTACCTTTCTCCCCTTGTACAAAGACATAATTCTTACCAGTTTTGCAGCTCTTTTTACTTCTTTTCTAATATCTGTGATTAAAAATCCATCTACACCTTCATCTTCTTCACCCCTCTGCCAAATGCCACTTGACATCAACTAAAAAAACAAATTATGTATTTTAAAACATACACCTAACCTAAAGATTCAAAATTACATACACTGTGCTTATCAAGTAAGAGAGAAGTTTAGTTTAAAAAAGCTCACATGGAAACATTTTAATGATTAAAAATCTAATATAAACCACATTTTTGTCTGACATGACAACAGCCAGTAAAATGAAGATAATTATTTCATAACATCAGAGTATTGTATGATACTGTAGGGCCCGAGATAGTGTATTTTGCCTTCCTTTTTGAAGTATACAGACTATTCAGATAATTGTCAAACAATTACTTTCAGCACATAAATCTTCAGAGGAAGTAAAATTAAATTAGCTTAGTTAATATGAATGACAATTGTGCTGGGAAGATAATGAAGCACAGCAGGAAGTAACTGTACTGAAGTGTCACCTAAGAGGAAAAGTAATTCGCTTTAGAGGAGATTTAAATAAACACAGAATCAAGTAACTAGGCAAATCAGAAGAGCCTGATGATAATTTAAAGTTAGGCAGCTACATTACAATCTTCAAATAACTGAAGAGTTTCACAACTTCATGCCGTTTATATTCTTTACAGTCTCATTTTATAATTTCAACATAGTACCATTTAAACTAGTTTTATCAATATTTTACGCAAATAAATGTAAGATTATATATCCAAACCAATTAAATATATTTTTCCAACTGTGAAACATTTGGCAAAGAATAATTAAACTGTCACTAATGTGCCTCTCTGTAGAACTCTTTTCTTATACAACATACACTATATCTAAGTAAAATCACGGGGCTTTGCTCATTTTTATAAGTTGAGACAAAAAAATGTAAAAGATGCTGTAATGAGCTTCCTGCAGTTAAAATACCTTATAAGATCTAAAGCTCAGTATTGCATACATGCCTTTTCCTAGCTGTTCATCAGGATAGGATTTTTTCTTATCATTTGGTATTGCCTTATATAGGGGACAAAATTATCACTAACATGGTATAATGGCCTCTGTTTCCTTACAGCTGCTTAAAATTTATTTAAAAACAATTATTTCTATCTTTATGTAACTTCAGAAAATTTCCACTCTCCTTAGTTTTAAAGGATTCAGTATCCAAACTATTAAACCATCTACAATCAACACTCTTTAAAGAACTTGTTGAGCAAACATACCCCCTACATTACTTCTGATACTTGACACCCATTTTAAAATTTGGGAGAACAATTAAAATTGTATTTATTAACCAACAGTAGACTTCTTTTTTTTTGTAAAGTAGTAATGTTATTATAAAGACCTGCAAAAATTTAGAATTTGAGAGGAAGTATATCTTTAAGAATACTTGGAAAATGAATCTTGGAAAATGCCAAGGGTGATAACAAAAGCTGCATGTTATAGCCATAGCTTTGTTTAAATTATACACTTCTACTAATTAGTGAAACTATACTAATATGATAAACAGGGTACATATAACTTAACTGAAAATTAGGACCCAAGTGTTATAATGTTCTCTCTAATGTCAGAGAATAGCTCAAAGCCAGTAAGAAATACTGAGAAATGAAAAAAACCCTTTCTGTACTTTTTCCACACTGGGTGGAATTTTCACATTTCAAATTCTGAAACTACACTTTTCTTATAGGAGGCAATATGTAAGTACAAACTGTTCCTTTTGCCTTAACATGTATCTTCATTGCTATTTGCTAGGATATATTGGGAGAATTAATGAATTTCTTTAAATGGACCATGAACAGAATTTAGCTTTGAATAAAGGCTTGGGATTTACTTATTTCATCTGCTGCACCTGACAAGTACAAGCTTTCACGGCTATGAGTTAAAGCTCACATTTCAAGCTTTACAACAATAAAATTGTTACAACAAAGGGACAGGTTATTAGTATTAAATACTTGTTGCACCTTTTTTTTTCAGATAAGCCAAAAACTCCAAGATCAATACCATACACTTACCAAGCAGTAATAATGAACAGTGAGATTGTATTCCACATAGGTCCTTTTTTCTCCATACTTTTCAGGGCAGTCATCTGTCCGTCCACAGAGAGCACAGACTAAAATACAGAATCATGTGTATAACCACAGTGAGTGTACTGGAATTATGGTGGATCAGCTACAGAGCAGCAGCTTTTACCTCTTTTAATCACACACATCTTCAAGTAGATTACTGGATAATGGACAGTAGATATCCCTTTCCATAATGTTGAATTTCATAATAGATACAGAAGAATGCACTGTTTGTTCCTCCTCTAGTTACTAGAAAGAAAATAATTCACCAGCCTGCTGATTCAGGAGTGGTCTATCAGCCAAGCTAAATTCACAAGCAGACTGTGCCCCCAATTGAAATATTCTTCCCCAGACGCCTAAAGAGAATTATCAAATGGCCAACAATGTCCAGGTGCATGTGAAATGTCATCTAGTTGCTACCACTGCTTTTAAAAACACCTAATTTGAGACAACACTGCATTTAACTAAGACCATGAGGATTTCCCACTTACCAAAGTTTCTAGCCCACTGTCACAGATCCATGAACTTCTAACAGCTTCCCTTTAATTTCCAGTAGATGTATAAAATACATTTACAATATTCTAAGATTAAGAACAGTCACAGTAGTAACAATAGGGTTACTGCTTCAGCCTATGAAAGTGGTGAATGGTACATCTCAAACACAGCCCTGTGTGATTCGGCTGCTAAATTCACAAGGTTACTTAAACCATCTGCAGAAAATACTATTTTAAAATAGTCTAATTACAGCAAACAAACTCAAAGAAGCTTGAAGTTATTTCTTTTTCATTTCCTGGGACAAGTGGTGGTTCTAACACAATTTCACAGAATGGTTAGGGTTGGAAGCAACCTCTGGAGATCATCTGGTCCAACCCCCTGCAAGGCAGGGCCACCTAGAGCAGGTGACACAGGACCTTGTGCAGGTGGGTTTGGATGTCTTCAGAGAAGGAGTCCATGACCTCTCTGTTCCAGTGCTCTGCCACCCTCAAAGTAAAGAAGCTCTTCCACATGTTGTGGGGGAAGCTCTTGTGTTTTAGTTCCTGACCATTGCCCCTCATCCTGTCACTGGGCACCACTGAAGAGTCTGGCACCACCCTCTTGGCACCTGCCTCTGAGATATTTATATATGAGATTCCCTCTCAATCTTCTCTTCTCCAGACTAAACAGGTCCAGCTTCCACAGTCTCTCCTCATGAGAGAGATGCTCCAGACCCCAAATCATCTCTATAGCCTCTGCTGAACCCTTTCAAAAGCTCCTTGTCTTTCTTGTACTGAAGAGCCTCAAACTGGACACAGTAATTTGATTATTGGAAACTCTCCTGCTCTTTGAGCACAAATAATATAAGTTATAACTAGCAGTATATATGCAGATTAAGTATTTCTGAAATTATTTCATAAAAACTTTACTCACTTTTTGTGCTTTGAACATCAAAATTATTCATTTTACTCATCCTGAGTTCTTCTGGCTGTCTGTAATGCAAAAGAAACAAGATACTAAATACATCCAGTGCATTAATGAACCTCTTTTATGTTTATTTAAAACTGCAAAAAAAAAAGCGCATAAACTCAATAAACTAAAAGTGAGATCATGATAAAATAATATTATAATTCAACTGTTATTGTGAGAGACAGGGGTTCAGAAAGCAGGACGCAATTGTTCAGAAAAAAAATTTGTAGACATTGAGAGATATAGCAACTTTTACCTATTTCCCCAGACTAACAAACAATATATTTTATTTTCAGAAGAGAAAATAAAGTGCAATGCAACAGCTAGTTATCTACAAAATTAATTGTACAGAAGAGTTCTTACTTATTTTAAGCAACAGAAATAATGGTTCACAGATAACCTAGGAAACAGCTCTGACTTCTGCTCAAAAAAAATTGTACTAATACAAAGGACTTGAAAACAGAAAACAACTGGGTAGTGATGTGACTATGAAAGTAGTCTCCACTGTTGAAGACAATTAAGGAATCTGGCCTAATCAGAGAAATCATGATCCTCAAAAAAACCAAAGGGAAAAAAATCCACAAACTAAAAGGGTGAGGAATCCAAAACTGGGACATGCATACAAGGGAATTTACACCATGTAGGACAATGTATTTTACATTCTGAAGTAGAAAGTAATTTATTTAGAAACACTGATCTAACTTGCATTTCTTTCAAACATCATGTGAGCTGCCCTTTACAGTGTGCCACACCATGCACCCTATCCTAGCCCACCTTGGAAAAAAAACCAACCAAAACCAAATAATCCCTAGTTTCTTCACCACAGCACCAAGATGACTATTCTTTCTCAGAACCCTTCTAGGAACACATCTGTAGATCTTTGACTTGCCTTCCCTTAGGAAGCTGAAGAAAGCATTACCTAAGTTCTGCAAGGCAGGAATCACGAGTGATGGCCTGCATCTCCAGGCTGGAACTCAGGTGGGCAGACAACTCCCTCTTGCACGCTGAAGGGAACAGGGAAGCAGCCAGTAACAAATCCAAGGGTCAAACCAGAAGCCAGACTGACTGCCAACTATCTGTGGTCTGATATTTACAGTTTTGATGACTACCAGATATCAGCTTCAGGAACAAACTTTAGGCTAGTTCAAACTATTGCAAATAAAGCACTGTAGCAATTTTACTGGAGATTTAGGGAAGGAGGCATATTGAGAAAGAACAAGAAAAGGAGGAAGAAGTCTCAGGCACAAGGCAACTGCCCTATGCCACTGAGAACCGGAGTAGTTGCACAAAGGACCTTGGCCACAGAACGGTCTAAAAGGAAAACAAACCAAAAAGCACCACCACTAAATGAGATGAAAACGTTACTAAAGACATACCACATTGATAGTCAGATTAAATAAGTGACTACTTATTTCCCAGAAACACACTTCCTTTTTTCTAAATTAAAGAGGAATAACTAAATCAGGTACAGAGGGAGCAAAAGACCTAGAGCTCACACACATTCCCTTTCTTCAGGATTTCCCCAGGATGCTCACTGTCAGTTCTCAAGCTCCTGCTTGAGAACTGACAACAAATAACAACAAATAAACTACCTATACACGGCCACACAAACTTTTTTTTTTTTGGTAAAAAGCCCTACAGGTGGACAAAGCACATATGTGACTGGAAACAAGAAAACCACCTTGCCACCTTTCCTTGGCTCCAGCAAAATAGAAAGAAAAACGAAAACTCCACACCACCCCCAATTCCCTCTACTTTTCTCAAATTCCTTCAGGTAAGTGAACCCAAAATTTGAATTTACAAGTTAAAAGATCCGCGCATCAAGCATTGAGACCCCCTGCATAAGTCCTCCGGGGCTTTTCACAAGAACAAAGCAATTCCGCATCCGTCTATTTGCAAGACAGGAACGACCGCATTATCGCCCAGTGTCTAAAAAAACGGTGTAAATAAAATGTATCTACTTTGCCTAAACAGGCTAGAAAAGTCCTCAGAGTGGGCGTTTAGATTTTGCTACATTCTGTAACTTTTTAGTGCTCCATAACGTAACGCGTTTCAAGAGTCTTTTAACTAGAGCTTGAAAAAGAAAAAACAAAGCCAGCCCCAAGAGGCCCGGCATCAGTCACACGGCACGGCATCAGTTTTCCCCAGCACAGGAACAAAAGAAATCTCCCGAAGCCACCCGTGCACGCTGAATTTCTACACGGTGGGACCTCCAGATCGCCCCGCGGTCACTCCCCGGAGCAGTGTCCCAGAAAGTCCCGTCCCTCGGCACGGAGCCCCGGGCGGGCGCGGCAGCGCTCCCGGCAGGTCCCGAGGATGGGGGTGCAGGCTCCCGCCGCGCCTCGCAGGGCTCAGCCGCCACCCCCGCCCGGCACAAGGGCCACGGCAGGTCCTGAGACGCCCCCCGCTCCCCTCCCGTGCCGCACTCCGCGGCTCCCCGGGACGCCGCCCGTCTCCCGCTGGCGCGGAGGCAGGAGGGAGCGAGCATGTTCGGTTAGCTACTCCCGGAGCTCC
>WBNO01011390.1:52125-80916 GCA_013400575.1 Peucedramus taeniatus
GACGGCCGATTCAAACACCAACATCCGCCCCCTGCCGGAAGCGCGGCCCGCCCCGCCCAGCGCCGCTGCGGCCCCGGAACAGCGGGCAGCCGCCCCGCCAGCCTCTTTGTGGAGCTGTTACCCGAGGAAAAAACAAGTTGCGTTTTTTGTAAGAAATACACTTAAAAAGAAAAAAAAAATCTGTCTTCTGCAGCTTGTCCTCAAGGGGCCTGGGGCCTAACCTGCCGCCGTGTCAGGCCGTGCGGACCCTTTTTTCCCCATAGCTGCAATGGAATGGAGTTTCTCGGTGAAGTTCTGTGTTTGATGTTTGTGCTGATGTTTTTCCATTGGAATGGCATTGGTGGTGCACCGTGTCCCGAGGGAGCTCATTGCAGCGGCTCTGGGGTTCGCCCGGCAGAGCCGGAACGCTGCAGTGCCGCGGTCGGAGCGCTGGGAGCTGAGCCGGTGTCCCTCAGCACCCACCCGCCCCTGCCCCGCTCATCGCCGCCCCACCCGGGCTGGGCTCTCCAGGACCTGCGGCACCCCTTCATTCCCCCGGTAACTTGGCTCTTGAGCCCGGAGCAGATGCCCACGCTAGATCCCAGATGACTTGCCCTGGCTGGAAGTTCTCTAGCGGCACACAGGGACGGACAGAGAGTATATCTGGAATCTGGAGTTGGTTAGGCAGCTGTGGGGACCTGCAGCTTCCTTTCACACAACTGGCCACATTGTCCCACTGCCGCTCTATTTTCCTGTGCTTGTTTACCTATAATGTATCTTCATCACACCCATTCCCCTAAACATCCCATAACGTCTTTTGCGCACCCTAAAATACCCCGTAATGACTTTGTTCTTTCCTGACAAATATGTGATCATCTTTCCCCCTCATCAGTTAGGAAGTTCCAGTTTAATCTCCATGGGACGGAATGTTTCCTTCAATGGCCTGTCAGATGCCAGGTCTTTGTTACAGTCTCCGTTACCTCCTGGGTTTGTGTATCTGGGGCTTACCTACTTCTCTGTGTTGCCCAAGTCTTGCATGTTAAACAGCTGTTAATCCTTCCAATCTGTACTTCTGAAAAGAAAAGAAGGGTGTCTATGGATATGAAACAGGGTAAAAGGTAGAGAAAGACAATTATAGGTAATTATTTTCTTAAAAAAAAAAACCCCAAACAAAACCCAAACAACTTATAATGTTGATTTTCCTAAATGAAGCACAGTATGGGTGGGTGTTCCATTTTATCCAATAACCGATGACCTACCTGCTATCCAGAAGAGCTTCCATTCTCCTTCATGGATTCAAATGCACATTTTCAAGAAGTTTAGAGTATCATTCTTGTCTGTACCCTGTCTGGCTTGCTGACTATTCTAATATATATAAGGAATTGTCACACTGCCAATGGAAATTATAAGCCTTAATGTAGTCTTTTGTAGAAGAGTCTGATCCCAGTCTGCCACATTTTGGATATATCTCTCTCAAGTAACGGCGTACCAAATAAAGGATGTTATTATTATACTACCTCCATCTTTTGTGATATATAACACAATTTCTGGTGTATATTACAGAATATATTTGCTGTATACAGTTATGTATGCTGTATGATTCCAAATATAGAATATTTCATTTTGGTTCAGCTTTTAAGTTCTGTTAGAGTTATGAAAATTATTATTATAATTATTATTATGGTCATTATTCTCAGTCAGAAATCAGGTAGCCCTACCCATAAGTGAGAAAGACCTCTAAAGGAAATATTAACATTTGAATGTATCTGTATGTTCTCCTGGGTTTTATGATCTTTTTTTTTTTATTTAATGAGGCAGCCTCAAACGTTTTTCTATATTTACGTCAAACTCTGACAAGCAGTGCATCCTCTAAACATCTGAAATATGGTAAGCTGTCTAAAACTCCAAAGCACTTTAAAAGTATCTTTCTACATGTGATGACCAGCTATAGTTTATATATCTCTGTTTTTTTACTTGATCGTTTGTTGAGATTTTTAGGTTAAATTAAAAAAATGTAAAAACGTTTTCATTTTTCATCCTGTGTCAGAAAAACTTCCATTTCTCCCAATCCAAATGATCAAACTCTAGACTGTAGATGTGAATGTGCTGTTTTACTTCAATAGTTCATGTTGTGTTTTATGTTTGAAAGGTGTATTTAAATATCAGCTAATACTTGCCTTGCAGAAAGCATTTTGTAGAGTAGATTATTGTTGATGCTGATGAAATACTTTGGATTCAGAGACTTATGGAATATTCCAAAGGAAAATTGTATCCATTTTTGCACAGTAAGTAGCTTTAGGGAAAATAGTTGGGGAAATGTTTTGAAATTTTACTGCCACTTAGTTCTCTGAATGTTGATGCCTTCCAGTGTTTCTTAAACCGTTAAATAGGTTAGTTTCTTGAGGTGTTTATTTGACCCTACAAATATTTAACATAATTTGTGAGATAAGTAGCCTTGTTTATGAAATTCCTAATCCACCTCAGGCAAGAATCTTACTTATAATGGTAAAATAGAATAGAAAACATTTTCTTTGAGCATTTATATAAATATTTATTTTAAAGGTGGACAGGGGTTGTTCCTTTAAGGGCTGGTATATTCTGTTTAATTTATTGTGGAAATCTTACAGGTATTACAAATGAGCAAACTTAGCTGAAATCTGCTGAACCAAAGTTTTTCAGTTGGATAGACTGTAGCCAGCTTATTTGTCCAGTAATAATTAAACAAGAGTGGAGTGAAACAGTTTACCTTAAGCAACCCAAGAAAACTCAGATGAGGGAGCAGTCAGTGGACACAGAAATCAGACAAAATTCAAACCTTGAAATCATTTAAAAGTGCATGCTGGATGATATTTTTTTTTAATGGAAAAGTTTCTGTCCTCAGCACATTACTTCTACCAAAATCTTATGGACAGCCTTACTGAAGAAGTGATTAGTATTAGTTTTTCTTTCTTAATAGTCTAGGGCTTATGCTGCCCTTCAATGAAAATGTCGGAAAGAGACCCAGATATTTTCTTTGCCTTTCATAATGATGCCCTGAGTATCATTCACAAGTTTTTACAGATACAAGGAGAAATCTGAAAAGGAATCTGCCCTTAGAAAAAAGAGTTGTTGGATTTTTTAAAATACATGTTTTTTGAAGACATTTGTGTTTAACTGTGACAATCAAGATGCTAATTTTGCCTTCTCAGGCAATGGTGAATCATCCTTCATTGCACCCTGCAAACATTTTGTTTTCATCAGACCCAGACAAGACAGAAATACATGTGCACTCTCACATGAAACCATTGGTGTACCCTGAGGGTGTAATTGTCCTGTGCAACACAAATACCTTTGAATTACATATGAATGAAGATCCCAGCTCCAAGATCCAGAGTGTCCATTTGCAACTTTGTTGATTTGTAACAATTTCTTTTAAAAAGATTTATATGCTAATATAGGAATTTCACCACAAAAGCTTAGTACTGGAGTCTGACAAAAGCAGAAGAAAAATGGTGATGGCCTCAGTGATTGCTCTGCTGATGTGTTTTACTTAAGTATGCATGGGGTTTTAGTGGCCAGGTTTTGGGGGCTGGGGGTGGCTACAGGGGTGGCTTCTGTGAGAAGCTGCCAGAAGTTTCCCCATGTCCTGCAGAGCCAATGCCAGTCAGCTCCAGGATGGGCCTGCTGCTGGCCAAGGCCGAGTCCATCAGCAATGGCAGTAATGCCTCCGACATAACATATCTAAGAAGGAAAAAAGGTATTGTGCAGATGTAACACATCTCTGCAGCCAAAGAAAAGCAGAGTGAGAAAATGTGAGAGGAACAACTCGGCAGACACTGAGGTCAGTGGAGAAGGTGAGACAGGACGTGCTCCAGCTGCCACAGCTGAGATTCCCCTGCAGCCCATGGCAAAGACTGCGGTGCATCAGGCTGTGCTCCTACCCACACTGGAGCAGGTGGATGCCCAAGAGAAGACTGTGAATCATTTGGAAGCCTGCACTTCAGCAGGCTGGCAGGGACCTGCAGACCTGTGGAGGGAGAGTTGCCAGTTTCAGGAGCTCTCCAAACACAAACCCAGTCTAGTTTAGAAAGCAGACATTGTTTATTCTGTGCAGGGTGCAAGGTGGAGGTTTCCACAAATCAAGCACACCAACTATCAAATTTTTTTTACTATTTATATATTTTACCAAGCAAAGGTATTAATGTTTATTGGCTATAAATTACATGGTTCTCTTATTAATTCATATTCTATCTTCTATTGGTTAATGATTCTCTTGTCTTCTCATGTTAATTAGTCCACATACTCAGTCTTTCTCTTGAGTCAGTGGGTTTTCAGGGTTGGTGGTCTGTGAGTTGGTGGCTGTAGATTTCCCCCTGCTGGAATTATGTTTAACTCAGTTGGAGCTGATTCAGCACGGTTGCTGAGTTGGTTTTATTAGTTTCTTCCTTATCTTGGATGTTCTGCCAAATGTCCTTGTGGCCCTTAAATTATGCATTCTTTGTGGTTTACCCTTCTTGCCAAGTTTTGTTTAATCTCCCTTTAGGTGTGAGATCATTAGATCGTGTCAAGCCCTAAACCTTAAGAAGGCGAACAAGTAATTTGCCTTTCTAACACCTGGATGCACATAGAGCTTGCTTGTTGCTATCTGTTTCACAGATTAAATCTTTGTTGTTGATTAGGCTTGAAAGTATTCAAAGATCAAACATCAAAGAACATCCTTTCTTAAAATTTTTACATATTCCACCTTTTGCAAGAATAAGGCAGGACCCTATTTCATAACCCCTTCTCATTCCCTATAACTCTCTGGGCAGATTGTTAACTTTTTTTGTGACTCTTGAGATGTCAGCATCATAGGAGCCCACGCTGGAGCAGCTTTCCTGTAAGGACTTGTGACCTGTGGGGGATCCATGCTGGAGCAGGCTGTTCTTGAAGGAGTGCATCCCGTGGGAGGAACCCCATGTTGGAGCAGTTCGTGAAGAACTGTAGCCTGTGGGAAGGACTCATACTGGAGAAGTTTGTGGAAAACTGTGGGAGGAACCCCATGCTGGAGCAGGGGAAGGACTCCTCTCCCTGAGCAGTGTCAGGAATTGACTGAAACCCCTATTCCCTGTCTCCCTGGGCCATGGCAGGGAGTATGAGGGGGGGAGGAGAAAGAACCCTGAGGAAGGAGGGAGGGCAAGGGGGAAAATGTTTTAAAGATTTGTTTTATTCTCAGTGTTCTTCTCTGCTCTGATTTGTCATAAATTCAATTATTATTCTGTTTTGCCTGTGGTGGTGTTTGGTGAGTGATCTTACCCTATCCTTATCTGAACTCATGAACCTTTTATCATAGTTTTTTCCCTCCCCTGTCCTGTTGCAAAGGGGAATAGAATGAGAGAGCAGCTTTGGCAGCTACCTGGCATGCAGCCAGGGGCAAGCCACAAGTAAAAAGCAGGAAGGAATCAGGGAGGTTACAATATCTACCTTTTGTTTGCTGCCAAGAAGAGTTCTGACCTATGCAATGCTCTTATGAAGTTCATGGATAGATGTAAGGAAAATACCAGATGAAGTAAAAACAGCCAAGGAGGCATCATTTGCTGGTGACAAATGAGTCTGAGCCCTAATTTTTGTATTTGTTACCAATGATTTATTTTGTATTTACACAGAAAGGAAATTTGATCATAAACTTCTCTATTACTTCTTCTTAAGGGCTGAGATGAGGTTAAATTCTCAGCTCTGAAATGGCTATGAAATTGTGAAATCTTGATGGTTTTAATGATGATGATATATTCTGCGCCTGACTTAGGCTGTGGTGCACTTACATAAGTGTTCTGTGTTTATTTTACTGTCCTCTAAGAATTCTTCCTCTTGAGTAAGACCTGTTTTGGAGAACAGAAATCATTTAGATTGAGATGTTGTCTTGTAAGTGTTATGTCACTGCAGAAATGTAAAGCTGAAATTCACTACCACAACCCATTATTATCCAGACTTCTCACATTCTGCAAATTGCCCAGGATCTGAAAATTGGCTAGACAAAAGATTAAAAATAGCAGGTGATTACTTAACTCCTAGAATACATTCTTTTATTGAATGACTATCAAGGGAAAACAGCCTTTATTCTTTTTAAAAGTACAAACAGTTACAAATAAATAATTTTATTATAAAATGGATTGTTTTTAAACTAGAGGCATGGAAAATTATTCCTATTAAAAAGTCTGCACAGACATTTTCTTTTCTCTAAGGTGTAATTGTAATAGAAGAAGGTTCTAATATGCAGCTACAAGACCACAGTATCAGAACTATGCACTGGGGATCATCTCTATGGTTTAATTTAAAAGAGAAATAGAAAAGTGCCAGTACCTGTGACTGGTATTTTTAATACATTAATTATGTTACTTACAACTCTGCTGCATCACTTACAGTGAAAAATACAGTTACTGTATTTGTTTCAAGTACTGCATTTATTTTGTTGATCTCCATCTTATTTATGGATACCAAAATATGAATCAGATGCTGTAGAGGATGTAATATATTCTAACTGACAGATTTCTTAGGCTGCAATTAGCTCTTATCAAGATCTGAAGTCGCCCTGTGAAAATTTGAAAAGAAGAACTTTTCCTCTATTTTTTTGTTTTGGTAATCATGTCTGGGAGATAAGTATTCTATGAAATTTCAGGATTTTTAAAGTGACTAGCTATAGAGTCACTCTCAATTGTCTAGGGAGTTATTTAAAGATGCTCTGTTCATCCATAGTTGTTGATAAGGACAGCATGTAGAATACTTCTACTTTGTCCTGGAAGCAGTGTACTGAACGCTGAACATAATGGCTTGGGAGAACAAGTGTTAGTAGCTAAGAATTTCTTCAATCCAGTGATTTTTCACTAGTACTCTTGTCAAAGAGAAGATAGGTTTGAGTGGGACGGGGTTTAGCTGTAGAAATTCTGTGAATCAACTGTGGTTGACTAAAACCAGCAGTGAGGAACTAAGCTTCTTTTTTGACATGTACTGTTGTTTATACTGCTTTTAGGAGAGCACTGTGTTTGCCAAGTTTACTTCCTCAAAATAATCTTTGGATAATTTCAACAGTGAATGCTTTCAACATTCAAATTTTAGCTCTGAAAGCCCATTTCACTATAGTGTTAATCCCTTGCTCAGCATCATAGCTCTTTTGGCTGTGCTGACTGTGACTGACAAGGTAGTGTTAATCAGCTTAAGCTAGAGTTGAACTCAAATCATCCTGCTTATGGAATGATGTTTATTCCTATCAGTAGTTGATATTTTCCTCATAGCTGTGAACCAGTTCAAAATTTATTGATAGATTTCCAAATTATTTATTGGGAAGAGTGTTATGTATTTGACTTTACATAGACTAGAACAGTGACATTTTTGTTGCCCTGTCATGGAAACTCTGGAGATGAATACTGTGTCTCCTTTCTGAGGTCCCCTATATGCTTCAATTTACAAGTATTTTAAAAACAGGAATAAAAATTAACTTTTTTGATGTCCATATTCCCCCAAAGCCCCAAAACTTCACAATATTAAAATCACTTTTCTCTATAGTTCCTTAGATTCTGATCACTATGGACTTAATTTTTCTTTCAATGACCCTGAATAAACATGTGGCTTTCCACATCTCAAACTTCTCTATCAGACTTACATTTTAGTAGTTATGTAAACAAGATTAACCAAAATTACTTCATCTGGGTTAAATGCTTTTGAAAAATTTTTTGAAAATGTTTGAAAAATTTTTTTTTTAAATTGCAGTTATTGCCTTGGAGACTTGATCTGTTGTATGGTTCTGTTTGTTTGTTTGTTAGTTTGCTTTGTTTGTGTTGGTTTTTTTTTTTTTTTTTTTTTTAATGGAATAAGGTAGATCATCAGGGAGTTGCAGTGTAAATTTCTTCATGCCATGCTGCCACTTTGATTAAATTGTACATTGTGGGAGCTGAGTAAGCAGAGCATGTTCTGAGGTCTGATTTTTTGTATTGTCTCAGCAGCCTGCAAACATGGTTACTTGTAATGGCTAACATGGTGGCTGCAGTGATATGCCTCCCTCCTCTAAGTTATGAGAAGGAAAAATACAATTTAATTTAATTCCTTTTTATTTCATTCAGAGTACCAGCCACCAATAGTCTGCTGGTAATATGAAGCAAAGATATCCAAGGAGAAGAATTGCCTCTGTCATCCTGGTTCTCTGAGGGACAGCCTTGTGGCTGGGGAAGCTGAGGCTCTCATCCATATTCTGCCATTGGCCAAAATTGTCTAATTTCCCTCCATCTCTTCTTCCTAAACTACAGTGTATGGAAAATGATGTGACTTTCTTTGCAGAATATTTTGAGCACTGTTCTTGCAGGAGATGTGGGCTGATTTTCTTGATTGTTGTTTTCTGTTGTTGTTTCTTGACGTGTAACAAATTAAAATGAAGGTTTGGAATTGATTTCTCTACTGAAGCAATTGTAAGTGAAAAATTACAGAAAATTACCACTAGATGGAGTCAATGATTTTCTAAATTATTCTTCATAGCTCAAGATAATAGAGTTGCAAAATTATTATGATCACTGAGTTAAGTGGAATATGATAATTTAAGTAGCTCACCTGTATCCTGTTATAATTGCATTATCTGTTCTTTGAACTTTACAATTCTGTGATTTTTCACTTCATGTAAAAAGATTTTTCACAATTTGATGCTGAATAACAATATCTTAATAGAATTCTTTATCAGTCTTACAACATCCTGTATCTGTGCTCACTTTCCCCATTCATGTCTCTAAGTTGTTCTTATGATTCTCCTCAATCCTGTCATTTCACAGGGTAAGTTCAATTCTAGTGGTTTCATCCTTTTTATTAATTAGAAATTGATAAGTAGGGTGAATTGGCAGGCATAATTTTTAGTTCATGTTTAACTAAAATGACTCTTATGCATTGTTCTGAAAAGCAGCTTGGATGTCATCAACAACCATGAAATGCCAGTTGTTAAGAGTAAGCTGTGCTAAATTTACAAGCACAAAGATTATTCTATTTGTACCTGCAAACTTCAATTTAGATCAGGATTACTGCAATATTTTTTTCATGTTGCATTACTTAGTATAGTCTAGCTTCCTTATCTGAAGATAGCTAGCCAGTCAAAAATGTCATTCAATTTTATTCTGTAAAATAAAACTTGTTTTCACTAAAGAGTTGTCCAGATGTTCCAGCTTTCTTTCAGTGGGACATTACTAATGTGTTATCTATGAAATTGTGCAGGATGCACAACCGTTCTCGATTTCATTTTCTGACGTTTGTGTCCTGCAGTCAGACTCATTGTGGTTGTCTTTTGTACAAAATGAAAAAAGGAGGTAAGATTTCCCTTCAATATTGGACTACTAGCAACAAGCAATTTTTTAGTAATTTGTTGAAGAAACAACTTCATTTCTAGGAAAACAAATACATGACAGTATTTAATAGAAACTCTTTCAGCTCCTAGTGAATATGGTCACTAGTTCAGAATTCTTTTACCAACACTGAATCTTATCTAATACAGCTCTTACCTTATTTTGTTTCTTCTGATAATAGCAAGGAAAATTGTAATACAAATAAAAATTTCACATTACACTTCATGTTTCTGTTACTAGGCAAATTAGTTAATGCCATCAGTGTATTACTTTTACCCAACTTCCAAGAATAATAGTATATACTAATAAAGGAAAAATCAATGATAATGAAAATAGAAGATAAGAATTTTGGATATGTATACTACATAGTGAAAACCCCACACAAACAGAAAGGTATGTGTTATTTAAATACTATGGGAAAAACAATGAGAAAAGTATGATTTTAAAATCTATTCATTGCTGTAAAAAAGTCAAAATTTTAAGTTTCAAAGAAAGCAGATAGTTTACATATTTAAAAAAAAAATATCCTCATCATAAAGTGATACTGAAAAGAAATAAGGAGATTTATCTGAAGCCCTTACTTGCTTGCTTTTCAGCATCTTGAATTTAGTGAAAAACATAGAACTGATGAGGAAGAAAAGAAAACCAGACTTTTTTTATTCCAAACCTGTGCTTTGTTATATTTCTAAAACCTGACAGATAGTCATATTCAAACCTATCTATAGGTAGCTTTTTCTATTCATGTTGCTGAAAGCAGGACTGAGAATTTATCTAAATTCTGCTAATTTCTTTTGATAGAATCATAGAATATCCTGAGTGGAAATGGACCTACAAGGATCATCGAGTCCAACTCCTGGCCCTGCACAGGACAGCCCCAAGACCATGTTCCTGAGAGCACAGTTCAAACTCTTCTTGAGCTCTGTCAAGCTGGTGCTGTGACCAGTGCCCTGGGGAGCCTCTTCCAGTGCCCAGCCTGCTTCTGGGTGAAGAACCTTTTCCTAATATCCAACCTAAACCTCTTCTGACACAGCTTCAGGCCATTCTCTTGTGTCCTGTCACTGTCACCATAGAGATTGCTGCCTGCCCCTCAAGGAAGTTGTAACTGCAGTGAGGTCTCCCCTCAGTCTCCTTTTCTCCAGGCAGAGCAGACCAAGTGAAATCAGCTACTCCTCATATGGCTTCCCATATGCTTCAGGCCCTTCACCATCACTGTTGCCCTCCTTTGGACAGTTTGTAACAGCTTTGCATCCTTCTTGTATTGCAGCACCCAAAACTGCCCCAAGGGCTTGAGGTGAGGCTGCCCCAGTGCAGAGCAGAGCAGGACAATCCCCTCCCTTGCCTGACTGGTGATGCTGTGCCTGATGAACCCCAGGACAGGGTTGGCCCTCCTGGCTGCCGGGGCACTGCTGGCTCAGATTAATTTTTGGTTAAGTATTGTCGAAAACACAATTATTTTTCATACTATATTAATGTTCTCTTAATCAACTACTGCTGCAGAGCTATAGGCTTAAAAATATAAAGTACAGTTTCTTTCATACAATGTAGTAAAGATTTTAATAGTTTCTGGTATCTTTTCACATCTAAACAAGTAAATGGGTTTATAAAACTGTGTTGAATAAAGGTCACACACTAACAAATTAAATGGAATATACCATGTAAGTTTAATTTTGTAAAGTTTACAAAGATTATTTTTAAACCATATGTAGGCTCAGAGTCAGCTATATTGTGCATCTGATGGTATAGTCATCTCTTGGAATAATCATTATCCAGTCAATTACAGAATTATACTGTATGGTTCTGACGTGTTTGTTTTATGCATTCATAGCTGTTATCAAGAACTTTAATGGCTTACCAACCCCCACTTGTGAATAAAGCTTTTTCTTTTGTAAAGGTGGCAGGATGTGGCAGAATAGAAGCAGTAAGAGTTTTTACACCTCCTCTTGTCAGTCTGAATGATTCACTAGTCATGGTAGGCTCTATGCTCTATATCAATACAATTAAATAATCAGTACCTGTAAGTTAAATCACTTCTCACACCCACTAGTAAAAATATGACAATAAATCTATTCCCACTATAGTTTTTTCTCTTTTCATTGAAAGTACTTGCATATAGTTTAGAGGCTAGCGCTACAAGACATAAAAAGATACCTAAAACTTCTTCTCTCTAGCTAATAAACTAAACAGAAGAAAAGATACATTTCTGTAGAAGTGCAGTATGTAATTTTTACAGGGACAAGACACTGAGAGATGGTAAAGTATCTTTTGTTTATTTAATTGTAGGCCCTGTAAATGTCATTAGGATTCTAGACAAGTGGTATTTTGGACTTGAGAATCAACTGTGTGATGCAGTAGTTATAAAACGAAGAGATAAAACATTTTTTAAAAGAGTGAAGTATTGGTTTAAAACTTAAACTCATTGAGTAGGAAGAAGGTGCTTATTTTTTCTATGAGTTGCCTGGCTAAATCTTCTAACAGCCTGGATTGAGTCTTGACAGCTCAAAAGCTTTGCTGAATCCATATAAAACCTGTGATCTCTATATTAGATTTCCTTTAGAAACACAGGGAGCAATGAAAGTTTTTTATCTAAAATGAAGTTGTTACCAATGTAGTAGCTATAAAGTAAAAAATAACTATGAGTAATAAGAGTTAGTGTCTCTGAACTTGTGACTTTCTCAATCTACTCTCAGCTATATTCAGGTGCCATGAGAAGTCCAGCTCCCTGTCTTTTAAATTTTATTTTAACAGTGCCTTAAAGAAATAGTGAGAAAACAATAACATTAATCTCGATGGATTTATGCAAAGATTCATGCTCTAGTGGTGGCTCTAGCTCTCCAGCCTTGGGCTGTCTACAGGTAAAAGATAACTCTTACCTTTTGTTGTGTTTCAGTAATGAGTACTTAAATAATGTTGTTGAGTCCTTTTGGAATCATCAGCACTGGTTTACAAAATAAAGCATTTTCAGGGAAACTCTTATGTAGGAAATTTAGATTCAACATACACAAAAGGTGATTATATATATTATACATATTATACATTGCCTTTTGGTATCTTATTGTAATTTTAATGGAGGGAGGATAGTGAAAGCTTTGAAGTGATGCAACTGACCATAAATGAGGAAAGGCTAGGAGACAAAGAATTTCAAGATATCTTTTTGTAGTAAGGTTTCATTTCATCTTGTAAACTCTTACATATAACCCCATCACCCCGGAACTTTTTTAGTATGAGAAAATATTGGAAGTCTTCATTAGGGAAAATATTGAATTTTGGCTTTTCAGACATTCTGTCCCTTTGCCAGGTTTAGACGGAGCATGAATGGCTAATTAAAAGGCAGATGAGTTTCTTTCTCATTTTGCAGTTTCTTGAGCAGGGGAAGTATTATATGAAGAAGTTACAGAGCAGAGCAACAAATTTTTGAGGAATATATCTTGACAGACTCATTTTGTTGGCTTGTAGTGAAATGGCTGCAGACTTCATGTACTGAAATCTGAAAATAAACATAATTTGGCTTTTATCCATGAAACTTTAGAAAGTTACCTTTATTTTATAGCATAATGCAATGCCATGTTAGAATGCACAATATGTCTTCACTATGGAAGAGGGGTGGAAAAACTAGAGGTTTTTGGGACAGACAGTCTTGTTAGTGTTGATACATTATAGGATGTACTTGGTCGCAGGAAGCTTTTATTTTTGGATGGACATGTAGAGCAAAAGCAGAATTTTGTGCTGATATTAAAACTTGTACTTTTATTACAGAGTTCACAGCTAAACTTAAGTGAATAGGGCAGAGTTCACATATCTGATAGATTACTGCTGGAGGATGTCTGCAGAGTAGACAGGTAGTGCAGCATGGGTTACACCAAGACTGCAAAGGACCCCTCCTCCCCGGCTCCCTCACATTTTCTGAAGCACAGCTGTTATGTGTCTTTTAGTGAAATACAGGAATCAACCAGCCTGCATCCATGATGTTTTCTGAGACTCTTCTAGGGACCAAGCCTAATGTATGCTGTAGGTCTTCAATATGCCCTGAGTCCATCCTAAGCCCTTCAGGTCCTGTGAAGTACCATGCAAATGCAGGTATGCTCAAGTGGCCTTTGCTCCTCTATAAATGGATGTATGGTATTGTTCTGTAGTAGAGTTCAGTGTAGGGATGGTAGAAAGAATCAGAGAAGAGGAGAATGCTAAGAATTTTTGTTTATGTCTATCCCAAAAGTACCTGGTGCTACTTCAGAGATGTCTCAGCTGAGTTTATCAGCTGTGCTTCCAGACTGGCACAGCGAGTCACAGGTTCTTCATGTCATCTGCTGTGACTGACCATACAAATTGGGATAAAAGATCTTGTGGTAAGCAGACTCATGACAAAGTGAGGGATGACCTGGGTTGATGTCTGATTTTTTTTGTTGGTTTTTTCTTTTCCTTTTTCTTTTTTTTCTGTGTGTGTGTAGAAAAGTGCTTACCTCAAAATTGATAGTGATGTTAGGCTACCCTTTGACACTGAAAGAAGTGAGGAAAAGAAATCTGCCCAGTTTGTCAGCTATTACCTTGCAAAATGGCTTAACAGATACAAATCGTACTTGAAATACGTTCAATTAACCATGACTAATAAAGTCTGTGTGGTTGGGTTGGCTATAGATACAAGAGATTGTTGAAACAGGTAATGTGGAAATGATGGCAAAATGTTCTGGAGTGGGAGCTCCAGAGGGCTGGGGCAGGGGGCAGAGGCTGTGGGAGGTGTGGTGGCAGCTGTATGGTTGGTTAGCCATTCAGGCTGTGCATAGACAAGTGTGGCAGGCCTGCCTGCAGGCCTGTGCATACATTGTCCTTTGGTTTGTGACAACACTGAGCTCCCCCTGGCAGGTATGTTACAGCTGTGGTGGCACAGCTGGTCTAGGGCACCTGAAAACATGGAAGATAATGGACTGTAATTGGTGATTTTTGTGAGTGCTGGGTAAGTGGCAGTGAGTATTTGTTTTCTTTACATAGGTAGATGTCTGTAACATCCCATTTCCCAGAGTGGCTTGAATTGAATTTTAGTCTTGGGACAGTTTTTTTGAACACTTGTCAATTTTTGATTTTTCCAGCATTAGCATAAGCAGCATTTACATCAGAATGTGACTCATATCAATAATTAGATCCTTACCACACAGCCTAGTAAATACTCTGCTTATAATATTTAAGTCAACTATTTCCTTTCTAAGACAGAGAGTACTTTGAAGAGTTCTATTGTGTGAATTCTAATTCTGTTTTGTAGATATTTTAAGTAATTCCTCCACTTTATTTATATATCACATATTTTTCCCAATGATTTTCAAACTCAAGGAATGTCCTTATATGTTTGTAGCATATTTTGACTGTATCTCTTTGTCTTTTTGTTTAACTGAACTGTTTACTCAACACTTAATATAAATAGACGGATACAAATAAAGTTTTAGCTGGAGTGCTGATTGATGAGTTTTCCAAGAGAAAGACATCAATGGCATTATATGTTTTTAAGATGCACAACACTGGTGATATTTATGAACACATGGTAGGTGTGCATAAATCAGTATGTTTGTGGCATTTTATTGAAGAATCCAAGGTGGGTTGTCATGGTGATTAAAAGCTTCAAAATGCTATTTATTGGTATTAGTTTGCTGGGCATAAGGGCATATTCATTCTGCTACACTGAAACTTTTGTTGTAAAAAGAGCTACATTTCTACCTGTACTGCAAGGGCTATTCTAGCAGGGTAAGTAAATAAAGATCCAATGAACACATTAGACTTAAAGAAAATGTACTGTTTTCTATTTTTCATCAACATAACAGTTTTTGTTTTGAAGCCATTAGGAGGGTTGTCTTTTAAATGTGTAGTGTTTCAAGGCTGTTTATAAGGTAGCAGAAAATTCTCAGAACCTCTCTACCCCACAAAGAAAAAAAAAGTTCTGGTAACTGGTAAATGAAAGTATATTTTTTAGATAGAAATGTTACAGAAATTAAAAGCATCAAATATGTTTTGCTGGTATTTGCCTTTACAATAGTATATACTCTATATGAAAAGGTACTAAATTTCTGGTTCTTTCTCCTTAATTAATTAGTAAAAAACACTTATAGACCAGTTAACCTTGTTAAAAGCAATGTTGTTTTCTGCATGAGGTCATTGATGTGTTGCCATTAGTATGGTTGTTTTTTTAACAATTAAATCAATGAAAATGCTGCAACAAATGCTGCATACATACACAACATCACACACATTCTGAATGAGTAATACAGTTTTCATAACAGACTTGAAGTGATGATTATTAACTAGAATTATATATATTTATATTTAAACTGACACTACAGAATTCTTTTGAGTCTTGACAGATCCGTGGAATATTTAAATGGAGTAATTGTAGTTACCAGACCTCCTGGGACTAACCTGCTGGAAAGAAAGTGACATTTTGCACAGAGAAAAATGAATTTATAATGTGCAAGAAAGCTAAAAATGAGGTTATGGTGTGCCTGTTTATAAGCATCCAGGAGGAAAATATGTTTATATGGAGTTACTAATACACTGTAGCGATACACTTCACTTACAGTTAATTACAGAGGGGCTTTGCATATGTCTTACTGGGTCTACGTTTCCTGAAATAGAATAAGCTGTGCTGAAAGGAAACTTTTTAGATATTTTATTTTTGGTGCATTTGTGTTTAGGAGCTGATTCTCTGCTATTTGTGTTTTCCCCGGGAACAACTTTACTAAATTCAACATACACTATGGCAATAAAGAAAAAAGCCATCCAAAAGGGAAAAATACTAACCTCTCCCTCTGTGGCACAAACTACTTTGGATAAATCACACTCTTTCACTTATAACTGTCAGGCATACTCAGATTTTCAATTAGAGAATTTTTTTCAGTGATAAACACTGTCTGCTGAGCTTTCCTGAACTGAATAGAATCACAGAATCACCACATAATTTAGGTTGGAAGAGAATTTTTGAGGTCATCTGGCTCCACTCAAAGCAGGATCCACTTAACTTGGTTACTCAGTATCTCGCCTGATTGAGTTTTGGTTGGTGGCAATGCCACAACTTCTCTGGGAAACCTGCTCCACTGTTTGACTATGATGAAAGCATTTTTCCTACGATCTAGCTGAAATTTCCATATTGCAATTCACGCTACCAACGCTGTAATTGTGCCCCATAGAAGGAGTTTGGCTCTGTTCTTCCTCCTACTTAGCAGTCAAAGACAGCAAGAAGATCATTAAGATCTCTCCTTTGGTTTTTCTTCTTAGGATTGAAGGAACCCACTTCTTTCAGACCCTCCTTGTACACTCTGTGGCCTGGTGGCTGGCTGGTACACACCACCAGTGCCCATGGAGATGGCTGGTTGCTAAGAGCAGAACTAGAAAATTTCAGGATTAAGTGGAAGGAAGTGGTTTCAGAAGAAGGAAACGAATGAGACATTAACTGTTCCCTTAGGAACATGTGGAGACCTTAATATCCTTAATATCAAGGGTATGTCCAATGCAAAAAATAATGCCATCCATGAGCTGGCAAGGAAAAGTAAGCCATTAGAACCTATGAAACTGAAATTCAAGAGAAACATGGCATTCAGGGGTATTGAAGTGACTTTAACCGAAATTCTACCTATGTACTCTGATACTGCCTACAGCACAAATAAAAGTGGGGCACGGTAGGTGACAACTATGGCTTCCTACATTATAGCATTTTAATTTAGTAATGATTTTTACATTATATATAATAAATACAATATTAACAATTAATTAAACATATTTATCATATTTTCTCACCATCCTTCTATCAATCAAGTCACCAGGAGTAATTTTCTTCTCCTAAATGCTCCAGAATAGTAAATTAATAATGCGTGACCAAGATGAGGTGAAACACACATGACCTTCCTTCCCTGTTATGTGCCATTTAGCAGCTAAAACATGAAGTTCCTACCACTGCTTTTCCTGTAACTATGGTTGTTAGTTAATTTCAACTGCTATTACTAGGAAAAAATGCTGCCACTCTTTTTAGCAGAAAAATGTCTTCTTTTTTTTTTTCCCCACAGTAGAATCATTGAGCCTTTGCTGAAAGCTACACTGAAAGCTAATGTCCAGAAATAGTACCTGCTGCTATGCTCTTTAGTCTCTCTCTCCCCTTGATGGGGCAGCAAAAGAGGATTTAAAAAAATACATCTACACTAATAATTGCTGTATTGAAACATGCAACTTGTAAATAAATAAAAGGATTTCTTTGCAAGACATTTGGCTAAGTATTTCTTGAAGGTAACAATATGCAGTTCCAGTAACTGAATGACTACCCCTTCCTTGAGAAGTAATCATGGTAAAAGAATAGTAAATTAAGGGGAAAAAAACCCCACAAGCATGCAAAGTTGCCTTTAAAATATTTTACTCTGTTCTTACACTATCTTCATGTGTCTTCCTCAGAGTAGTGTCACCATCTTGTAGTTGTGCATTAAGCTAAGTGTATAATGAATAGTTCATTCCCTTTCTTAGCTTCTCCTCAGGGGGAGAATTAAATGTGCACTTTTACACCCTGTTTTGGTGCAGTTTTATTTTTTAATTTTTTGGAAGATTTTTGCAGAAGGTGCCTGAATTGCAGAAAGTTGTCAGAATGAAGGACTCAGGGGACAGAAAATTATAGAGCAGAACATTATTATGTATCCTAGTAACTATTCTTTTAATCCTGTCTCAGCCTATACAACCACAGAGGTGCAGAAGGAGGAATAAAGACCTATTACCCTTATTTCTCAAATCTGCATATGATTCTGCAAAGCAAGACAAGCACTGAAAGGCTGAACTTCTGGGAGCTCTGCTGGACAGAGGCATCTTCTCAGTGTGTGGAGGAAGGTAGGTAGTGTCATTCCACCCACAAGCTGTTCTAGGGTTTTTTTTTTTTTAGGAGCTACACACAGCAGGGAAAAACCATTTTGGAAAGGGGCCTGGACATAAGTCTTTGCCATAGAAGGGACATGTACTTCCCAGCAAACAAGAGGTGACAGGTGTGTTTCTGAGTTTCTCTGAGTTGCCTCTTGTTTGAGGCAACTTTGCACAGATATTAATTCTTCATTAGAGATGAGAAGCTGGACAGATATGGGAGTCAAAGGGTTGAAGGCTGTACAGAGTTCTGTAAAATGTCTGCATGCCTAGCACCTATAAAGTAGAGAATTTTAAACAAGATTTCTGTCTTTTTCTGTATTTTTTTCTTCTGGATTGTCACTGTGAAGGAATGGGAACACAAAGTAGAATCTTTAGATAAAACTTAAAAAATGTCTCATTTTCACCACCTTATTCTTTTTTGTTTTGCTGAATATTGGGTGACTAAAAATACAAGTGAGAGAGGGAAATATTTCCCTAATATGAAAGAGAGAATTACAAAATGAGCATTCAACTTGAAGAGAATGTCAGGGAACAACAGTACCTTATACTGCACTCTGAAAAATTGTAAAAAGTACAAAGGTTCATAACATATTGTAAAGAAAATTCTTTAGAACTTGCTCTGTTATCTTGGAGGTAACAGACACACCATATGCTGTGTCTGGCAGTTGCTATGGCAACTACTTTTAAAATTTAAGCATGGGGAAGCTATTGCCTAAAATCTCCACAACTTGGGGCCAAATCTTGCTTGATGCTGAGCACCAAGGGAGAATAAAAAAGATAAAAAGGAAATACTAAAATATCCTTCTTGTTGGCTACTGAAATTTCATCTTGAAATTAATACTAAAGGAGATTTCAAGTCATGGGCTCCTGAGGACATTAAAAAAGAGAAGAATTTGGATGATTGCAATATCTTAAATTTAATACCATACGAACTGTTTGCAATTGAAATTAGGAAAAACCTATTTGTTCATTGAGGCATTTTACACCGAAATAATGATATTTGTATGACAGTAATCTGCCACTGTTTTATGTATTTGAGATTCTTGCTTAAAGTCAAAGATTAGTAAATTTTTGAAGGAAATAGATGGGAAGGTAGTAGATCTTCATAAAATGATAATGCTTATTAAAACTTAGTAAATACAGATTTATGTCCTTGGAAAAATAGTTTTAAACTTTGAATAATGCTTGGACTATAACACCAGCAGCCTGCATAATGCACTTCTAATGCAAAAGAAGCTTAAAATATTGAATAAGGACTCTTCTAAGGAAAAAGCAGTACAAATGAATTAAAGAAGGTACTGTTGTTCTAAGGTCTATTAGACCATGGTACAATGAATGCTGTTATAACCAAGAGCAGCACTTCAGTAACTGGATTTCTGTGATTAAACTACGCCACAATTTCTATCTTGCCCACATGCATTCTAGACAGTCTCCTCGAGAGTTTGCAAAGGTGGGACATAATTCAACCAGAAAACAATACTGGTAGCTCTTCACAGAACTACCCATACAAATTCAACTTGTGGCTTGGAGTAATTCAGTAATGGTCTGGCCCAATGTCATTGAAATTAGTGGTGTTCTCTCTATAGATGTCCCCAAACTGTGTTTGAAGCACTGTCCATTCTGCTTACCTTATATTATACCTATCAGATTAATCATTACCAAGAATATCTCATGTTTTCAGCACACATCAATGTAACACTGGCTTTCTAAAAGTAATTTTTAAAAATTGTATTAAAAATGCTTAGATTGTATGAGATCACAGAATCACAGAATATGCTGAGTTGGAAAGGTCCCACAAGGATCATCAAATCCAACTCTTATCCCTGCACAGGACAGCCCCAAGAGTCACACCCTGTGTCTGAGAGCATTGTCCAAATACTTTGTGAACTCTGCCAGGCTGGTGCCACTTCCCTGGGGAGTCTGTTCCAGTGCCCGAACACTCTCTGGAGTAAGAACATTTTTCTAATATACAACCTAAGCCTCCCCTGGCACAGCTTCAGGCCATTGCCTCGTGTCCTGTCACTGTCACCACAGAGAAGAGATCAGTGCCTGCCCCTCCTCTTCCCCTCTGAGGAAGTTGTAACTGCAGTGAGGTCTCTCCTCAGTGTCTTTTTCTCCAGGCTGAACAGACCAAGTGACCTCAGCCACTCCTCACATGGCTTCCCCTCCAGGCCTTTCACCGTCTTCACTGCCCTCCTTTGGACACTGTCCAACAGCTTAATGTCTTTTTTATATTGTGGCACCCAAAACTGCCCTAAGGATTCTAGGTGAGGCTGTCCCAGTGCAGAGCACAGTGGGACAATCCCCTCCCTTGCCTGGCTGGCCATGCGGTGCCTGATGCCCTCAGGACAGGGTTGGCCCTCCTGGCTGCCAGGTTACTGCAGACTCTTATTGAACTTACCCTTGACCAGGACCCTCAGGTCCCTTTCCATGGCACTGCTCTCCAGCATTTCATTCCCCAGTCTGTCTATACATCCGGGATTAACCTGTCTCAGGTGCAGAGTTCAGCACTTTCCCTTGTTGAACTTCATGTGGTTGGTGATTGCCCAGCCCCATCATTTGTTGAGGTCTCTCTGCCTTCAAGGGAGTCAACAGCTCTCCCCAGTTTTGTATCATCTGCAAACTTGCTCTGTATCCCTTCCAGTCCTGCATCCAAGTAACCTATGAAGATTTTGAAGAGCACAGGGCTGAGGACGGAGCCCTGTGGAGCCCTACTAGTGACAGGTCACCAGCCTGATGTCACCCCATCCACTGTCACCCTTTGTGCCTGACCTGTGAGCCAACTGGCTCACCCATCCCATGATGTGTTTATCCAGCTGTGAGCTTGAAATGTAGTCCAGAAGGATCCTGTGAGAGACAGTATTGAAAGCTTTACTGAAATCCAAATCGATTACTTCAACTGCTTCCCCCAATCAACTAGGTGGGTTACCTTGTCATAAAAGGAAATCAGGATTGATGAATAGGACCTTCTTCTCATGAAGTTGTGATCAGTGACTGTTTTGTCTTTCAGGTGTTTTTCAATGGCTACAGGATAATTTTCTCATAACTTTACTGGGCACTGAAGTGAGACTGACAGGCCTTTAGTTTCTGGGCCCCTCCTTCTTGCCCTTCTTAAAAATTGGGGTAACATTTGCCAGCTTCCAGTCAGCTGGGACCTCTCCAAGTCCACTCAAAAATTGAGAGAGTTTTTTTTTTTCAAGATCCAACATCTTGCAACATTTCAGGACCCTTGCAAGGAAGTGTTATTCATCTCAAGTGTCCTTTTCCCATGCTGTTATTTCTCACTGGGTCTAGTCTCTAAGTCCTCCCTCCAAAATAATGAATTCTGTGAGCTGTGGCTCTCATAAGCTGCTATGAAATTATCAGTGCTGTTATTGACAAGAGAAAGAGTTAAAACTTAAAACACTAGTTGAGGCACTAGTCTACTCAGGGCTCTTGAAAGTAATTGTTTACATTGTACAGAAAAATATGTGTTTTAAATGCACTCTGTTCAGCTACAAGGATCATTATTCTATCTTCCTTGCTTTGTCTGCTGGTCATTAATCAATGCCCCTTAATTTAAATTCTTGAAACATTTTTTGATGGACAGCAGCAGTAGAAAAGGTTGACTCCCTCTCCTCTGTTCCCTGTCCACTCACATTTGGGCCTGAAAATCATTGCCATGCCTGTGAGAAAGACAGGTCTTGCAGACTGGTTGTTCCAGTTCACGGCCTCTGGCTCTATCCCTGTACTGTCTGTCCTTCTACAAATGTCTAATATTTGCTTGGCAGACCATTTCTCAAGGGGATGTGCATAATTTTGCCAGAGATTTGACAATTCTTCATGTCATGTTAAGATATTTGCTTGCAAAAATGGACTTGTTGCTGAACAGACACTAAGGCACTGATGTTCACAGTATAGCTGATAGCTGGTGGAAATGAAATAATCTGTATTGACACATTTGGAAGTTTCACATCTTTTTCCACTTAACATGCTAACGTGATAATTGCTAGACTGATGATTTTTCCAGTGACACGTCTCCTTTTGTCAATATTTAGACCTGTGTATAGAAAACTTATCTATCACACCTGGCTAATTTTCACTTAATTTAAAAATAAATGAAACATATTTAGTTTGCAGGGTTAGCAGAAGAAAATGAGGTTTTATAAACATTTTTCTTGAAACATTATTTGAAGGATAGGAAATGATAATGGCAAATGTATATAAAATCTGGCTCAAATGAAAGTATATTCTAGGAAATTCTTTTAATGCTTAAATAAAAATAATTGAAGATTTAAGTTGAGACGTCATTCTGCTTGCCATTTACTGCAAAGTTTCATAACCTAACTGTTTAGGTTATGAAACCTAAACATAATGCCAAATAAAAATAGCAACAAATACCCAATAAAATCACTTCAATATCGAGACAGGTGAATTTATAGCCAAAGTGATTCTATATTCCATTGTACATTTGTTCACAGGGTTTAAATATTGAATCCAGACAATTAATTCATCTAAGCTTCTATCATAGCATTTCTTTGCTGTGTGGGCCACGACTCTTGCTATTAGTGATTAGGTAACAATCTGTCAGTGAAGGAACATAGGCTGTAGTATTTTGACTATCCTGACATAACTGTAAACATTATTAGCTTTAGGTTTCTTTAGCTTTGGTGCTTTTGGCTGGACTGATGCTCAGGAGTGAGTGTGACCATACTGTTCTGCAAGGATAGCTATCATGACCATGGAATGAATCACCTCACCATTACTTTCAAAGGTTAAAGTCACCACTTTTCTTCTACATGTAATTATCATTCTTGCTGTAGTTCTGTTTTCACACCCATGTCTGGGAACTGTGTTCTACCTCTTGAGGTGGAAAGTTTATTTCCTTATCTTTGGTTGCAGCTATTCTGTGTAAAGATACGTGTTCACTTACTGAGAGTTCTTACTCCATAACACTTCTTGAATATTTTACTTTATTGTGGAACACTGATATTGCAGTCACATGACTGAGAATTCAGCCATGTCAGCTTTTACTTAGTGTGAATGGTTATGAAATCTTACATATAATACAGGTGTTCCACAAGGTTTTCAGTATTATAGATATTCCACGTATCCTAATTTTGGATATCATTAAGCTAGTTAAGGTGCTTTTCTTTCACACCTTTTTCTTCAGATAATGAGAACCCACTTTGGGTTTTGCATTCAGAGACTTTTGTCTCACAATCGGAAGGATGGACAGTATTCTAGAACAGTGCCACTGTGAATTTGCAACGTGCACTGACATAAAAGAGGCACAATTAATACCTTTTCCCACTAGATCATTGTATTTCCTGACCTGTCTTTGATATTAATTTGCTTACAATATCACAAATATATGATCTGAAAAATAACTTTTGTACATTTTTATGAAATCAAATAAAGAATCTTTTTCTGCACAACTGCAGTCATCACAGCAGCTTTGTCTTGTAGTAACATCCTTATTAATACATTCCTGCTGTTCCTTGCATTATGTAATGCAACTTGTGCTGAAATGTGGAAGCTGACTGCTTCTATTGTGTGTCACTCAGTGCTTCTTTGCTGAAAATCTCTGGAATTGTTTCTTTGTCTTAGAAACAAACCTGATATTTGCCATTTAACTATATTCATATTCTGCTTTAATGCCCATTTAGTATTTTTTTCTTAAAAGACATTATTTCACATGTCATCTCTCAATAGATGGTTTTAGTTTATCTTTCAAATAGTTGCAGTTGCTCATGAAATTTCTCAAATAGCTTGCCTTTGATCAGATATCAGGGATTTCTTATGCAGCTTTTACTGGGTTTTAAGCTTCATATACCTTCACCATTATTGTGTAGGCCTTTAAAATCAGAAATGTGGGTAAGAGGAAAGAAAATGTGCTTTTGCAATCAATACTCTTGTTAGAAATATTCTGTATTATTCTGTCTTGCAAGCCTTGCAAAGGACTCTCATTCTGCAGAAAGATTATGTCGTAGCTTTCCATAACCTGCAGACACAGCTGAGTATCTGATTTCCTGAGTGAAAGTGGTTTTTTTTTTCCCTACAAAAATCTGGAAATATTGCCTTAATTTCTTTTACTTCTTAAGTTCCTATCTAGATGAAGAGATTTAGAGAACTTATTTTTTTCCAGAATAAAAAGAAAATTCCCCCAATCCCAGGTAAGTGTCAGAACATTTTCAGAACGCCAGCTACTTGAAAAGTCAGCTTTATAATAGGTTTGTACCCTTTAATGTGACAATACCTCTACACTTCTGGAGCAATAAAATTGAAGTGCAGCCAATGGATCCAATACTGTGATCTTCCAGCTTTTTTCACAGTCTTTTGATCCATGGTGCATTTCTGTATATTTCAGCTGCCCAAATTATTTGGATAGAGAGAGAATCTGAGGATTTTTAAAAATAAAAAGACAAATTCATAGACTTTGTGTTTCTAAAAAAACCCAATGTATTATATAGATTTTCTCAAGGTTTTCAAAATGAAAAGCAAATAAAATTCCAAAACATGTTATAAGCAAATAAAATTCTAAAATGTGTTATTAAATGCATAATTTTAAGTGTTTTAAATTTTGATCCCAAAGCAAAGGACAGAAGGTGTCTTATTATGCTTGAATACTTCTGTCTGCTAATGTTGTGAACCAGGGCACAATTTTGCCAAATCCATGCAATTTTTGGAACCACCAATTTTCTATATAAGTTTGTTCTTTTGTGGATATATTTCTACATAAGGGGAACATTAGGGTTCTGGTAGGGAAATACAGAGAAACAAACTGAGACAGAGAGAGAGTAATTTTGCCTTAAGACTAGACAATTTTATAATCACTCTCCACAGCTTTGGGAAACAGGAGTCTTGGTTTTGCATTTAAATCTGTTTGGCAGTATGTACTATGTCTCCCAGCCACTTGGTTATTTGTAGAATTTGCTGTATTCAGGGGGTTTGAAATACTTTAAAACAAATTGAGCTGAATGGGCATCTTAAACCATTTCCTGATTGGTGTATCTTCTAGCCCCTAATGTGCCTTTCTAGGTCTTAGTTATTTCCTTTTCATAAAAAAATAATTGCTCTTAAAAATGTCTGCTTGGATTTCTTTTGTAAAGAGAGCCAAACTGAGGAGCTCTAGGCAGATTAACTGGACTGCTTCGTTTAGTAGGCTCTCTGAGCTTTGAAGAATGCTTCAAAAGTATGGAATAAAGCTCTTTTTCTTCCTATTTTTGCATGGGCTAACAACTTCCCAGTCTTTTAATTTGCTGTCCTGTTGCATTAGAGTTCATTATCTTTGTGTTTCAGTTTAGTAATTCTGTCTGAGTTCCTATCCTTTCTCTCTTCTGAGTCCCTGCTGAAAATGGCAATACAAGTAACACAGCAGAAGCTTGTATACGGACAGAAGATATAATGAGAATAACACTTCTCGTGGGAATTAAATGCTGCATCACAGGGTTTCATTTGTAAATATCTGCAATGGGAAAGTATGCTTAAAAGTGCATTCAGATTCACTGTTTGGAGTCTCTTCTCTTTTGCACTATGCCTGCACTGTTCATATTACAAAACAAGGGATGCAGCTCAGGCTAGATTGAGGCTTAGATATTTAAATTTGGAGAAAACAAGGCAAAAAATGTTTTAAAGCATAGTAAAGACAATAATGACTTTATGCAGCAAAAGCACAAAAAAAAAGTGCAAATATTGGCTGATAACAGCTTCATAAATGAGAAATTCAAAGAACAAAGACTGCAAGTGACTTATTCAATGTTGTTTGGCCAGATGGTGGCAAAATGCAGGTCTTCAAATGACAGTTCCCATGTGCTGACTTCTCAAAGAGATCATCACATTGGCTGTGAACACACAGATTGTTTTCTGAGTGGAAAACTTGACCTGTCTTGTACTAGTCCAGAAGTCTTTTACAACATAATACACAGTGGGGAGAATGGATATGGATAGTTCACACAGGGAACTACTATTCAGTGAAAAGGCTAGCTGTTTTCATAACTGAGAGAAAATAAAAAAGGATTGTGTGGAAAAAATTAGACTGGTTCTTGTATGAGATTTATTCCCTTTGGCCGAGAAAAGATCTTCCATGAACTCCTTTGCTTTTTTAAGAGGAAAATTGGGAGAAGCTTAAAATGTCAATGTAGGTATTTTTTCTTTTAATAAGAAAGAATGCACAGAAAGGTAATCTTGATGTTCAAAGAGATCTTGTCAGTTCTGTTGATGTCAGTATCAAAAGAAGTTGATAATTATCTGAAGAAAACACATTTCTCTTAGTTACTTTCTTTTTCATGAAAATTTCTCAGGTTAATCACAGCAGCAGATCTGCAAGGGTATGTACTGTGCACCTTCACTTCTGCAGCACATTGTCTACCAAGATTCATACAGGCAATTATAGCATTATACCTTCTCTGGCATGACTAAACTTATGTTGGATAGACTGCAAAGAGAAAAACCTAGTAGTTACCTTAAACCTATATTTCTTGTACAGTATAATTGTACCAAAGGCATGGGTTAGCTTTTTGCTATCTATAGGTCAGGTTTGGCCATGCTGTGTTTCATTTAACAGGGACTATTGCAGGTGCTGAAGGTGAACAGGTAGCTCATGGAGAATTGTGAGTGCATTTCACTTCTGCATGATTAGTGTTTATTTAAGTGCATTATTATTAATTGAGTTCTTCAGCCAGAATGGGCTCTATTCCGTGGAGCATTTGTCCTGATTTAATCTGTACAACTCTCCTCCAAGAGTGTTAACTTATGAAGACACTGGAGGACTTCTCGATGACAGTTTAATTTCTAACTGAATTGCCATCAAGATGAGATCTGAAAATCATCACAATGATAAAAGAAATCAAAAGGCCTTACTGCAAATGAAGCAGAGATAATTTTTTCTCTTTTTTATGAGGAACAAAAGAAGTTCTAATACACTATTGCTTTTTGGATTCTCTTTAAAATTTCCTTCAGAATGCAACAGCATAACCCCGTCTATGACTTCCTTTGGTTGGGATCATACAGTGTGATTCAGACAATGACATCTTCAATTCTGCTCAACAGGATTTATCTGCAGAATAGTGCACAGCAACATATATTCATTTATTATGTTTCATTTCACAGACTTTTTTAAAGGTCTTATAGCTTAAAAAGCCATGTGTTTTGCCCATTGTGTTTCCTTCAAAGCTGCATCCACTAACAGAAAAAGGAGCTTGGAAATGCTAGAAATTCAAAATTCCTCACATACTAATTTGCTCTCCTTTGGATTTTTCATAAAGACAAGTCAGGAAGAACATTTCTGTGCCTTAGTTTCCTCAGCTGGAGAAGGAGGGGAAAAAAAAAGAAGCTGTGATAACTCCCACATATGTTGGGAGGATACACACATTTGATAGACTTGAATGGAAGGCTTTACATGAGAATATTTGCAATAACCAATTGCTTTTATTTTGTCTGGCCTCTCATGAAAAGAAACACATGGTAATTCTGGAAGCTAATTCTTGGAACTATATTGTTGTATAAATCTAACCTTGGTATTATTCAGTGTTATGTTCTAAAAAACACAATATTTTTTTTCTCTCTTTCCCCCCTCCCCCAAATAGTACTGCACCATAATTACAATTGCCATAGAGGCAGGAGCAGAGGAATTAAATTCCCCGTAGGTGTCGCATGTAATTGTTCCTAGAGACTCAGAAGATTAAACATGGCAACAATGCACAGCACAAGATAGCCTAAACCTAGTTTTCCTGCAGAACTGCAAATAGTAGCAAATCAAAAGACTGTTCTCCTTAATTACCACTGTATGAGGCATCAAGCTAAAAGCAGGCTCACTCTGTAATGTTTTCTATACAATTACAGTATGTACATACAATGCAAGCCCTTATGCACCACCTAATAGACAATATTATACACACAATTATTGCTAACTTCCATTTTACAGGGAGAAATCACTGGTGAGCCTGGGACATTGGCCTCTCAGCTTCCCCAGCAAGCAATACTTGACTAAACTAAGGGAACAGTTTTACTTCCTGAAGCCAGTAGAGACTATTTATACTTAAACACATTTCTTCACAACTTACAGCCTGTTGTATTAGGTGAGAGCTTGTGAGCTGGATGGGCTGCAATCTCTGTGAGGTGTGCAAGCTGGAGCTTGTGTAGTGCTTCACGAACTTTACACATTTTCTCTCTCTCTGTGTTCTGAAATCAGCTACCCTGCTGATCAGAAGTCCATTTGGGATTTGAACTCAAGTCAGCAAGAGTCAAAGAGCTGAAACAATAAAAACAGTGTGGGGTTTTGGGGAAGAAACTGTCATTCTTGTACACTGATCTAACATGTAGCAGTCTGATCAATATTTTCTGTTGTTGTTCTGACCCAAAATAAGTATTGGTACAAGCTGAAATATGTGTCATTGTCCTTGCTGCCACTTTTACCAGGATTTTATATAGTTTCATATTATTTCTTTAATCAGATTTCAGCTGCTGTAAGGCAGCGAGGTATTCCAGTAATGAATTTCTTCCTATTGTAGTCTAACTGCTCATTGAAATTTCCATTCAGTTGGAGAAACCATTTTGCTCTCTGACATGTTTTTACTGATTATCAGGGTTACTGGATACACTGTGCACTGAATTTTAATTGGCACCAAGCTACATATTT
>WBNO01011394.1:0-23846 GCA_013400575.1 Peucedramus taeniatus
TTTTTATCTTTAATAGCATGCTGCTGTATTACATTTCTGCTGCTATTTCTGTGATAGGGCGTTAAATATATTGTATAAAGCAGTTCTGCTATCTCCAGCCTCAGCATTTCCTCTCCCCCTCATTTTCTATTTTTATTTACAAAGGATACACACCTGGCTTTCCAAAGGCTGATTATTCTTCCATAGAAATCTTCCATCGTTAGACCTACTTTGTTTTTCTAACCTACATAAATCTTTCCTTTCTAAATGTCTATAATCTCTTTTCTACTGAAATATGCAACTAAACCCAAAAACATAGGAGACAGCATGGGAAGTATACAAATGACTTAACATCTTTCCTAGACAAATACAGAATCTCTCATAGAGTGTTGTTTATAATAATTTTGCATTTTTCCAGGATAAAATTATTGTATGGAGTAAATAAGTTTTTATTTAGTATTCTCTTTCTTCTTATGCTTCTTTTATGAGAAGTTTTTTTTGTCAATATTCCTCCCAGTGTAACATACCAAAATACTAACTGGCCAGCCATTCAGGAGCAGTCCAGAAAATCAGAACAGGCAGGGAGGAACTGCCACCTGTTCCTGGAACATCACTGGAATATCAGCTGAAATTAGCAGTGAACAAAAGCAAACTGTGCTTCATTACACATGCACTTAAAATATGGAACTTTTATGGAGACAAAAAAAACCCAAAACTCTATGCAACTTGAAAAAGTGGCTCGTGAAAATAAGGGAAATCTGTCAAAAGACACTAAATACACAATTACCACCCAAAACCTGGGAAGGTCCAAAGCTGCCATCAGTAAGAGAAAGGGGTATTCTGGGGAAGCACAGCTATGCATTGCTCTCTAATTTGACTCATACACTGCCACATATTTTTCTGACATTACTTTTATTCATTGCTTTTTCCTAGCCCTCAGTGTACACGGAGCTCTAAAAACATTCACAGATCAGGTAAGAACCAGAAATTGCTTAGAAAGCCAAACTAAATATGGAAAAATATGAGTAAGAAAGATTCAGGTTGCTGTGCTTGTATGTCTGCACTGAGGATTTTCAATGCCCCTTCTACTGTCCTTGACTACATAGCATACTTTTAATCTCCTTTAACTGACTTTGCAAATGCCCTTTTTTATCAAAAAAGTAAACCCCTAAGCTGTGCCAAGAACCTAAGAGTGCATAACAGGAACTTATGGTAAAAGCAAATTCCAGCAGGAAGAACATATGGATTGCATTATTTGTACAGAACAAATTAATTTTGGTCACTGCCAGGCTAACCAAGCCTACCTCCCCCAGGTTTGCTTCACAGGCTCCAGCTCCCAGTTTCTGGTGGGCTCCCTCCACTGAGCCACTTCCTTCTTGTGCTGGGGTGCAATTCCACACACTCTCCTCTGCACACCTACTAAAAATCCTTCTTTGCATAATCCATAAAGCTCATCTAGGTCTGTGTTTGCTGCTGCCACTTCAGACACTTCCTACCATCCTTACCAGGGCTTTTGCTCCTTCAGGCTCTCTGGGACAGCAGAGTATTCTTTTTCCTCTGTCAATTCCTTGCCCTCCTGAAGTAACAGGGAGAGAACAAATAAGTAGCGTTTCCCCTGCCACCCCATAATTGCCTTTAAAGGCTACATTTGGCTTTAAAAATATTGTAAGAACAAATACTAATTTTATTAAATCTAATTTCTTGACAAGATGTTGTTAGCCCCATCTCAGTCAGACTTGGTACATAAGCATTGCAAGAGAATTTAACCCTTCTTGTCCCACACCTTAAGACACACCAGAAAAAAAATCTGCAAAACATACTCAACACAGGTCCACAGAGCAACTATGGTCCTAGCAGTTTGGACCAAAAAAAAAATTATGGGGATGCCAGTCACTAAAAATACAATGTGAACAAAAATGCTAAAATCATGATCCAATAAACTGAACAGTAAGAATATTTCACATTTTGACAAGTGAAAGTGATTGCAGAAACAAAAGGTTGATGTCTGGTGCCAGGCCCTTTGAACAGTGATTTCATTACTGAACAGACTGATTGCCTGCTGAAGATCATGGCTCTCTGTCTACTGCTATCAGTGGATCTTGTTTTAAAAACAAAAGTAATGCAGTTATAAATCAGAACATGGTACAAATATGAATGGAACAGTGAAAGGCAGTGAAAACCACTTCCCCTCTATAAAAGAAAGTCGTCCCAGTAAAATTTAATACTGTCATATTCTACACACTGGCATAGCAATATTAAACTGATAAAGCATGAACAGATAAAGCACAATGAAATACCACCCTGGCAAACAGCACTGTCTCTGGTGACAATAACCAGAAGGAAAAGATGGAAGCCATTGATAACCACATTTTTCTCATTTACTTTTAAAATGGACACTGGATCATTTCTCCCACCAGCATTGCATGAAAAACACAAAACTGTTTTCTGTTATACAGAAGGATATGGTGGTTTTTATCTTCAGTGAACAAATTTTCCCCATGTCACATATCTGAAAATTACGTCTGATCTTTACATTGAAAGGAAGCCCTTGCTTTTCTCAGGCTGTTTCTGCATCCTCAGTCAGCCTGTATTACTTGACTTCTTGTGTTCCTGACCCAACCCCTGCACTTCCTTAGCTCCACAAAGACCTGAGTAGCTGGGTCTAGCTAGTAAAGACAGGGAATCACATTTGCTTTGGGAGAAGGATTTCAGCTACTCCAGGCCCCTGCACCAGCAACACAGCACAGAGCAGGGACACACAGCCAAAGACCAACACCTCCTTAATGTGAGAGCAACCTCACCCCTTGGCCCTGGATTTGTTAACTGAAACAAGACTATAAGAGCAGACTGAGATTCATCAGCATGGCAGAACTTCTGAATCATTTGAGGTTTCAACAGCTTGGCAGAAACAATGGCAATGGAATAATGAGGGGCTTTAATATGATCCGACATAACAGTAACAGGGATCCAACACGAATAAAAGGGACTCAAAAAGTAAAAGTAGAACAGAATGAACTATTACCCTTGTCCCATATTTAGTATTTTATTTAGCATTTGCTGTTTTATTAACTGTTTATTATTTTGCTATGCGCACAATAGCCTGTCAGATTGAAGTAAATTAAAAACCATCAGGAATCTTACGTGTCATATCTCTGGGGACATTAATCTGAAATCACTGATGCTGCATTAGCACAAGACCACTCTTAACAGGCACCTCTAAATTTTAAAGGTTACTATCACAATACTCTAAATTAAAAGTACTATTCTCAAAATTACTAAGTAAAACACAGTATAAAATTAAATTATAGCTTTTAAGAATGCAACTTTTTTCCTTCTGAATTTACTTTTACAGGTTCCACATTAAGTGTAGATAATTTGACAGTGAAGAAGCCACCACCTCCTACATCATATGCAGCATGCAAAAATAAATCAAAACATTTGCTTGTAGAACAGGAAATGCAATCTCTTACCGAACCCACTGAAAAGGTAAAGACCAGCTTTGCTACATAAAAACACAAGTTTTTAGGAAACAGGATTAACACTATATGGCACCACCCCTGACCCCCCATGAAAGCTGTGGGTGTTCAGCACCATTGAGAAAGTCCAATGTGAGTTCTTGAAGGCATGGATAAGAATTTAAATATCTAATTTGATTAACAATTCCTAACTGGACTTCTCAATATAGATGCATTACCATTATATACTGTGCTGCATGTGCTTTAAATGCAGATTAGATACAATCTGGTTTTTCTTCTGCCAGTTGCTCATTTCTATACACTGATCATGCTATCTTAAAATTAAGGATTTAAACAAATGTGAGTGGTACGTTGGAGAATATGATCGCCATAAAGCAGAGAAGATACTGTTACAGAAAAACACTGTAAGTACCATTTATCTCAAAACATGGGATGTAAACTCTTGGGGGAAAATTTCTTTAAGCTGTCCACAATGGCTTACAAGTTTTGTTGTGAACTAACCATACAATCCATAATTTAAATCTGTATCACTCAGGACGAGACATTCTTGGTCAGAGATTGTTCAAAGAAATCAAAGGCTGAACCATACGTTTTGGTTGTTTATTATGGAAGAAGAGTATACAACATTAAAGTACGTTTTCTGGAAGAAAGCCAACAATATGCCTTGGGAACAGGGCTCAGAGGAGAGTGTGTAAGTAAAATCCCATCTGCTGTTACAGCCTATAGCTTTTATGTTGGACTTGACAAGTTCTTAATACTAAGTATTAGTTACAAACTCTCCCACATAAAAAATTTGCTGTTTCATTAAAGTTTCTTTTACAATACCTTCATTTTAAGTATGTCTGAAGTTTCAAGCAGCTTCAACATAATTTAATGCCAAATTTTGCATACCATGCTCAAATTCAGATTTTATTCAACTTAAAAGTCTCCTAAGTACTTACAATATTCTATCTACTGTAAGTAACACCTGCAAAGTAAAAAGGAAAGAGAAGTTCTACCTTTTCTGGTATACATATTATTTTAGCATATTTTTAAACTTGTGATAATTTAAGCAGGCATTTTCAAATATATACAGCTCCATATATCTGACAGGAGGGCCTGGTGCTATGAAGCAATAGGATAGCAGTTGTCATGGATATTCAGAAGCAATTAAATCATGCGGGTCCCCAGCAATCAGTCTTTCAGATATGGTAAATTTCAATTAGAAAATCCCTTTAGATGAGCAATGCTTCTTTACATAATTAAATTCAATTATAGTCATGATAAGAGTCTAATTCTACATATATGGTTAAATAATAAACACTGTATCTGCAAGTCTTTCACACAAGAAAAAAAAAAACCATTAAAACTGAAAATGAACTCTATAAAAATGTTACCTGCATATTTATAGACAATATTTATTGTCTATAAAATGATACCTGCAAAACAAAACAAACAAAAAACCAAAACCAAAACAAACCAAAGGAACCAACCAAAAAAGAAATTTAAGAAAAGAAAAACACAATGTAAAACTTAAAGAATGCTCAGCTGCAGAGCAAAAAAGCAAAGCAACAACCTCCTATGGATTATTAGCTATGTAAATCACTGACACAAATCCAACTCAGGTGAAGCAGCAACGACTGTAGCTGAATCTTCAATTATATCCTTTTCATGCATGTCAATACTTTTCAGAACTTACCTTTTGTATAGGTAGACATTAAAAAGCCTGAAATCACAAATGACCTGAGCTGATTTAAGGCATTTGATGTGTCCAAAATTTATATTAGAATTTTTATTAGAAAACATGGGATAGGATTCATGAGTTTTCACAAGAGGAACAAGTTTTACTGGCAAGCTGTTCTTCAGGGACATTTGTTTGATAAAGTGTTTGATCCCAATGATAAAGGGGGAAAAAATCTTTCATTATGCAAGCTCAGTGAAACAGTTGGGAAGCTGAATGGTTGCACAAATCAAGAACTGCACTGCATCATCCTCCTGCTGCTGTAGAGACCACCAGTCTTCTGTAAAGCACTGGCTGCATTTCTGAGCTGAAACTCCCAGATGATTTCCTGGAATTTTACTATGACTTAGGAGAAAGCAAGTTTAGTTTTCCATGGTTCTGACATTGTTTAGTCTTCCTGTAATGGCTCTAATACAAATAGGCTCAGAGCAGAAACAATGACAGAAATAAGGTATGCTACAGCATAATGTAGTATATGTGTATTCTCACTAGAGAATAAAGATATAGAACTAAATTTTCATTAGGTTAACAGCTTTAACAATTAAGGTAACTGGAAAATTACTTGAACAGTACATGAACAATTTTTACTAAACTAAAAGGAAGGAGAACACAATCCCTCCCATCTCAGGAAATACCAAAATATATGACTTCGTTGTTTGTTCCAACTTCTGCACAGACAGTACAAATCTTAAACAGTAGGTCTGGACTAACTCATCAAATTGCAAAGTACAACTCCAAAATAAGAATTCCAAGCATCTAGTTAACAGCCCACAGTGCATCCAAGACTTGTCTCTACCAGGCCAAATCTGTAATCATGACTGCCTACCTTATGCCTTCTTCTTTGAGGATTCTTTCTCTTTAACTCAAATCTTCCCATAGATCAAGCATAACAGAAAAAAAATCAGAATTGCTTTGCTGGTCAACTAAGTGTTGTGCCAGGGAATCACAAACATGGCAATCTTCCACTCCCAAGTATTATTCTCAGCAGTAGACATGAAAATAGAACGGGGCACAAACCACACGTGCAGTAATGAACAATCAGTGGCACCAACATTTTTCAGAAGAGCTTTTTCCATCTCAGGCAGTCTCATAGGGTTCCCCAAAAGGGCTCTTTCTTGAAAACTGTCACCTCCATTTTTGCAGCTCATTCAAGGTTTTTTTTTTCCAAAAAAGGTAAAAACACTTTGTAAGGCTGTGAATTACAGAAAATTGCTGCCTGTAATTTTTTAGTGCCTGTTAAAATGCTATCCAGAGCACTCTGCTTTGTCCCTCTGCAGGGATACCCTTTGTTACACCACAGTTTGCAGTGCAGCCAGACCTAGCTGCTTTATCTAGATTATCTGAATATTCCCTCTCCACCAGGCAAAGGGAAAGAAACCTAAATACCAATGAACATGTGCAGACCTATTACATTTTTCCATAGTTGGTGATTTTATTCAGAGGTTTGGTCTTAACAGATTTTCTGCAGCATGCTTTCACTTTTGAATTAATTTTCATCCATTAAAAACACATTTTTCCTTACACATAAATATAATTATTCAATGTTTCCTGTATCTTATTGCAACCTTCAATTTTTACTATACAGCCTACAAGTTGTTAATATATTGTATCACCAAATAAGATTTTAAATTAAGGTTTTTTTTTAAATGTATTTCATTTGACTCTCATGAGTGCTTTTATCATTAGTTCCCATGTAGCCCTGTAAGATCATAAGGGGGGAGAAAAGGGGTTGATCATCAGATTTTTATGGTAAAAGTAACTGAAGTTCCATGCAGCTAAATTAGTATCAAACTCTAATATAATAAATAGAAGGGTAAAAAAAAAGAAAATCACTTACTCCCTTAGTGGAGCTACATCTTTTGCTAGCTATTTAGCCACAGATGTTCACACCTACGTACATATTTAATATACTATATTGAGCTTCCTAAAGGGCAAATTACATAAAGCTATAAAGATCAGATCCCCAAATGACACATACATGGAATTTAGGAATTTACATTCAAAACTGAACACCCTTTACTTGACTGTTGTCTTCCTCTACTCCAGACAATTTCACCATTAAAGATCCAGAGCTCTCTGTAACACTGGCTTTTTTCATCTTCATAGTTCTTTTGAAAATGATGAAATACAAACTTTGCTCATATTTAAAGCTGATCATGACATGACATTTACATATTTTCTTATCTCCTTTTCAAAACTGCCACACACAAAATACATGGCTATAGCATCAGTCTCAACTAACAATGCAGTGAAAACTGAATAAAACAGAAAGGCAGAAATAGGCTTCTCTTCAGCTTCTAAACTCCTGCTTTACACAGAAGTTTAGAGCAGAGCCTGATGTGTACCTCTGGATCTCCCTGTTCCAGCCCAAGATACTTTCTCCATCCTCAGCACTGCATTTGCAGCTACCTTTCATCTTCAAACTGTTAAGTCATAGCAGTCACACCATTTCACTCAATTCATTTCCATGTGAGCCAAAAGGATTAGCTGCACCCACCTTCAGCAGCCACCAAACTGGCCTGGCCCATCCAAGCAGATTAGGGAGCACTTCCACAACCCTCCCACTGACAGTGTTATGTCAACAGCTGCTGCCAGGAAAAGAGGCACAACAAGCAGCCAGTACCTTCAACTCAGAGAGGTTCACAAGATAAGCATCTTGTCCACAGCTCAGGAATGAAAGGTCTCATTCAGGATGTGCAACATAGCCCAGAGTTATACCACCTCCCCAACACAATTCAGAACTACACCTTTCACAAGCAACCCTTGAGACCCTCTTCCCATCTCCCCAGAACAGTCTGGAGACCTGCAGATAGGAAATTCCTATGACAGCAGAGATGGGCTGAGTCTCTTCACACAGTGAAGGGGAACAAATCAAATACTGAATTTTCTTCGTGTCTTTAGGTGTCTTTATGCCTAACAAAATATGGAGTTCAATTACAAGAGCCAAGGACATAAAATTCTGAGACATTTTTCACCCATTACTGAAGAGCTAGAAAAATTAACAATGTAGCATTAACCTAGTGAAGCCTAATTAAATTTCCATTGACAGATGAACAATTATAGTAGACCTATTGACTTCCCAACCAACAGAAAACATTCGAAAACAGGAAAAGAACTGTTGCTGGAAGAGTTAAATTAGAATAAAACAAGTAAGGACTACCTTCAAAAGGCATGAAATACAGACCACAGTTTTGCCTCTGTTTTCAGTAGCAACAGTGACTTTGAACATAAGCAAAGACAAAACAGCAAAGCAAAACAAATGCCTATGAGTAAAGATTATCAAAACAAAACTTTAAAAAATTACCATACTGGCTTTGAGATCAAACAATTTTCAACTTAATACAGGAACAACCAAATCACATCCCTAATCAGATTCTGTTGTTATAAACTAGGTGTAAATCAGGTAGGGGTGAAAGACACCACCAAGTGTATAATGAAGAGCCAGGCTTACAGCAAATGTTATATAAATAGATAATAAGTATTAATGTTAAAGTAAGCTTTCATTGCTGTGTGCAGTTCTGGTGGTTTAATACCAATGAGGACAGACTAGCTCAAGAGGAAAACACTGATATGATGAGAGCTTCACGGTGTCATGAGAGCTTAGAAGGTACACACAGGGAAGAGAACTGCTTAAACTGAAGGACTGCTAATCATTGAAATGGGATTCTTCCACTAAGGCAGATGAGAATAAACACCTTGTGTAGCTTTCTCTTGCTGTTTGATCAGGTCAGCAACCTTGAACCAGACCTTTATCACTTTGGGAGTTGCCTGGAGAATGTAATTTTTTTGGGTGTGAGAGAACAAGATGCTTCAAAGGGATTCTATAGCGACTGTCTCAATAAACTGAACAGGAAAACAAAGTGTACATTTAATAAGGTACATTGAAACTTGCAGTGTAAAATATCGTGTACTGCTAATTAAGTGTTACTTGTGGCAGAAAAAACTAGTAATTTATAGTTGATTCATCATTTCAGTATCTATCATCACATCTGGCATCACAACCTTTTATAGGTGATACTGCATTATCAGGGCTTAGACATGCTCCCTTTTTGCCTTACGGAGCTAGTTGTTTTGTTCTGCACACGACGGAGACACAAAAAAGAAATACGAGGATCAAAATACAGTGCTTTTCCTTTCAGAATTGCTTTCATCTAATAATTCCATGCAAAATGTTACCTATTTTTAATATTGTAATATTGCAAGTCTTTTAATGTTATAGATTAAAACATCTAGCAATTTCACTTTCAGTCACTGATTACTATCTTTCCCCCCCCAGAAATTTAATTCCGTGGAAGAGATCATTGACTTCTACAAGTCCGTTCCCATAACGCTCATTGACGGAAAGGATCAGTCAGGAAGCCACAGAGAACAATGCTACCTCACACATCCATTCAAGTCATGCTGACATTTGCTGCCTTATTGTCACCGATTCATCCGTACAGATATAAATAGAACACTTACTCAATGTCTCAAAAACCAGGTTCGCCTTCTGAGCAAGGAGCTCCCCATAACATAATGAAGCATTCTACAGATCTAGTAGATTTTTTGATTGTTGCATTTTCACTTTGAGGATACAAGTAAAGAATATATTAACATATTAATTCACAGGAAGGTGTTGAGACTAACTCCTGATACCTTGACAACATCTGACCAATTTGCTTATCTTGCACTCTACCTTTCTAACTTCAGATGAAAATGAAACTTTTCCTTGCTTACCTAAATATCACTGAAACTCTGCTAAGTAGCAAAACCTAATAAAGTATACCACAGTCATTAAATAAATATTCTTGATTTTAAAAATACACATGAAACACTGTGTGTCAGAGTTCTCACTGTCTAACAATTTCATGTGGTGTGCATATGTTTGGTCAACAACAAGCTGTGCTCAGCTGTCACTAAAGTTAATGTCAGTTGATGCTTATAGGCACTGGAGATTTTAAGGCTAGCTGTAATTATGTAAATTCTATTATTCAATGAGCACTTACTCTTCAGCTTAAGTAGCAGATACTTGCATGCCACACCTGAGCCTCCAAATACCTACACAGTAGGACCATTATGCAGTCTTTTGAATTCATACCACATGCAAATGTAGAGATAAAAATCTTAAGTAGGAAGAGTAGACGTACTTCAAAACCAGCAAGAAAACATGCTCCAGTGTGTATGAGAAAGGAACAGGAAAATGTGATTTTTTTTTCCAGAAAAAAAAATACAGAAATATTTATTCATACAATTTGAGTTTTGGAAGCCTAGCTAAATTCTGTATGTACATGAAGGCCAACTACAATTCCATAAGTACATGAAGGCATTTTTCTGCACAGCACTGATAATCTTCCTAACCACACTCAGAAATTTGATTAGGTTATTGTAATATACCAAAAAAGGAACCTCAGTTACTTTATCCTTATAGAATAGGAACAAGAAGAACAAAACCACTCAAGCCCAAAACCACAACATTCTAACCCACTTGATGACATACTATGCAGTGGCCCAAACTAGCTGTAAAAAAATTTAGCAGTTGATTGCTATTTTCTTTCAACCTTTTTATTTCTCAATGCTGAGTCAAAAGGGAAGAAAACATCCACTGTAAATTATTTCTCTCAAACTGATGACACTGTTAAACTTGAAGGAAATTATTCTGACATAATTTTATCTAATAAAAGTAACAAAACAGAAACTGCTAAAATAGAGTTTAGCAGAGTTCATAACAAAAAGCATGACATAATCAGCTTTAAGAATTTCATAACCACAATACAATTTAACTTACAAAAGGTTTTCAAAAAAGGTTTTTTTTTTCATGTTGAAAAAAAAAAATCTAAATTAAAAACCATAAAAACCCCATGGCTTAACAATTTAGATAACAGGCTATGGCAATGATGTACAGAGCTTTGCAGATGTTTACTAAAGTAAACAGTGAACTTGCTTACAGAAGACAAGCATTACTAGCATACTTAAACCACCCAGAATTCACAAAGCTGAGCAGCAACACTTTCCCTATTCCCCCTAGTACAGCTTTCATGAGCAATGTTCTGATATTGCCAGTGACAACTCTTACAAAGCAAATTCAAAACTATTTATTTGGTAGCTTCTACAGAAACAAAATTAATTCAACCAGTAACCTGGATTGAAGGAATTAAAACAAAGGAGGAATGCTAACCATGGGGTTTTTCGTGTTAACCATTTCAGTATTCATTTTCTATGTTACGCTGTAATTTTAAAATGGAAACTATTTTCACCACTGAAAATGCAAAAAGCACTGTGAGGTTTGGCATCAAGGCATATGAAGTGGGGAAAAACAAAACCCTCTAGTGTACCCATCTAAAAAAATATAATTCCATTTGAATACAAAATGAGAACTGTCATTTCCTTATTATTGACAAAACAGGAAAAACAAAGTTTGTTCAGTGGAATAGTTTAGTCTGATACAAATGATACAAAAATTTTTCATGTGTACATGATGAAAAGATCTGACTTAAAGCACCAGCTATTGGAAGGATTTTAACACTGTATTGCAAAATTATGGGAAAGCAGTAAGTGGTTTTGAAAATAAACCTCAGTCAGATGTAGTTTTAAAATATTTACATTCTAATGTAGATATGATAAATATTTTATCAAAACAATGTATAATCTGCTGGAGTATATAAAAAAATATTCCCAGCTAAACTGTTTACAAAAATGCACCATCAGTGAAAAGAGTTAGGGACTACCAGTTTACCAGAGAAGTCCCAGTTCAAACACAGAACACACATCCAGCATTAGAGTCAGTATTGATTTTCCTATTTCTAAAACCGTAACACATTATTTTAATTGTAAGTATGTGCTTCAATATACTTCATTCTATATGATCCTAAAATGATTTAAAATTGACAAGATGAAGAGAAACATTCACAACTCACAAACAGAAACAGTAACTTCAGTGTCATCCATCCCTCTTTTTACTAAAAAAACCTGTAATTTGGCCCTGATTTAGAAAAGTGTTTAAGCAACTGAGCAATGTTTACACTGCACTGAAGTCAGTATGCATCAGACATAATCTGTAACTAGGCACATGCTTGTATGAATTTGAGGCCTACAAAAAATAAATTGTAACAACATCTAAATTCTTAAGCATGATGAAAGATTGCACTGAAAATCTGGTTCAACACTGTCAATGTAAAAGCTGTGCAACGTGGCTTTTCAGCTTGAAAAGTCTTCAACAAGCTCCCTAGTAAATAAGCTCACCAACTGGAGTTCTAACCAAATACTGAGTCTGTAAATGCTTCTATCACATACAAGGTGGTATAGAGTTTATGTTTGGCTAATACTATTTTAGAACAGCCTTGAGGCCATATAGAGAAGTCCTTTTCACTAACAGCCCAAGCCTGAAGGTATCTCTGGCTAGATGGCAAGGAATCCTGACAGTGTTCTGCTCCCTCACATCTACACAACACAGTCTAGGTAAAGACGCAGTACTAAACAAAATTTAATCTTTCAGTGCTATCTGACCTAGCAGGAGTAACTCATTCCATAGATTTTTCATTTACACCCTTGTACCTCCTCTGAAGTCAGCAGAAGTGTTTTTATTTCACTGAAACACAGCACTTGCACTTAAATTTTACTTTTTATGCATAGTGCTTGATTTGCCACTAAAACCTATGACTTAGACTTGCTGTCCACAGAGGACCAAAGGTGCATTTCCATACAGATGTGCTCGATCTCTGAAACACCATGCTGTAATAAAGCAAACGAAATCCTGTTAAACTTACGAAGATCCCATCATCTAAGATTTTAATCCATACAGACCTAGCACAAACCACATACAGCACAGTATCCTAAGGTAACTAGAAATATGTTTGCATAGCAAATCTTCTTCAAATTTCTCCTATGGAACAGATGAAGCTGACCTCCAATACAAATTTCAAACACAAGAGTGCAAAGTAGTGCTTAATCCTCACTATCAGCTTCTCTATCTCTCTGTATCTCTGCTCTCTTCTTCACTTTGCTAACAGTAGAGGACTTTTGGCAAAATAAAGCAGTTATTTCCATCCTCCGTTCCAAGCAAGTTAGTGTCACTCACTAAAAGCAAGAGGGGAAACCTCCCCTAGGCTCTCACTAATGTTTTCTTGCTTGAAGAGAAAGAACATCCCAACCCTTGGTTGCCTCTATTAAATGCCTCTGTCCATGACTTATCCATTCTTCTTGGTCCATATATACTCTTCCACAAAACCAACACTTAAACAGACACTGAAGTGTTTCAGCTGGTGAAGTTTCCACCACTTGGTAGTTGTTTTTGTGGGTCTTTTTCAGCTTCATTTTTAGCATACTCTGCTTTTTTGCTTGGTTTCCTGTCTCAGCATTCTGAAGAGTGAGACGCTTTCGATAACGTTTGACACCAAGACAGCTACTTGTCCTTTCTGACAGAACTACTTTCAGGACTTGACCTTTATACTTGTTGATAGTCTTCATGACATTAATTATCTCTGGTGAATCGACATCAGGATGGTTTAGTACCACAACTGGCTGATTACGACGAGGGCATTTTATCAACTGATTCGTTTTCAGAGGAACAAGTCGCAGACGTCTTGCTGTCAACAGGTATGACATATCAGAACTTGAAGTGGTTTCCGACTGAGCTCTTGTTTTCCTCTTAGGAAGTTCTCTGAAGCTTGTTTGTTTTGCCTTATTTTTGGGACTTCTTGAATAGGGCTTGCTTTGCTTGCTCACATCACTGCTTTTCTGAAATGGCACACCAGTTTGCTTGCTGTTATGTTTAGCACTTGCCTCTCGCTTTGGTCTTTGCCTGAGTGATATAGTTTGGGACTCGGCACTTGGCTCGCTCTGATTAGGCAAACATGGGAAATTACTGCTGAGTGTCTCAGAAACACTGATGGGGACCGGGCGAGGCAGAAACATTTCATTGCGATGCACAGGAGCTGATGTTTCACTCCTGTTTTCTATTCCATATGAGCTTTCACTGCTAGTAGCATTCAGTACTCTCAGCATTGTCCCTTTGGGGATAAACACTGGGGTAGCAACATGGGAATTTTTAGTTACCCTGTTTTTAGAAGTTCTTGCAAATGTAAAGAGCTGATCTTCACTGTGTTCTTCACTACTAATCACACTTCTTCCACCATGTGCCTCAGACAAAGTCACAGGTTGTTCCACTTCAGTGTCACAAACATCTCTCTCACAACTTGCTGAACTTTCTTGAGGCGAAAGCAACTTTTTACTAGAAGCCTGGCATCGCAAGGGCATAGATTTCATGTTAGGTTCAGCAGCAGACATGAGTTGAGCAATCTTTCTACACAGCAATGTTGCTGATTTCTTCCTCCGTGCTGTGTCATCCCATCTGACATCCTCTGGAACATTTTCAGTCCCAGAGCTAAGGGAAAACACAGATGAAATAACAGGTCCTTCAAAAGGACCGCCTTTATTTCCCATCTTCTCCAGTTCAAGCGATTCCAGAAGATGATTATTTTTTTGGCTTACGGTTTCAGTTCTCTTTACTTTGCTCAAGCCAAAAGTTATATCCTCAAAAAGTGGAGTTTTAGTAACGTGAAAGTTTTTTCCTGCTTCAGAAGATGTAATAGACTTTTTATCAAAACCCTTTTCAGCTAAATGTGCTTCGGTAGAGCAGACTGGTAGACTCCTACGTTCTTTGTCAACCCTCTTCACAGACATTGTACCCTTTTCTTTATGGACAGCGGAAAAATTTTTGTCCTCCTGAGCAACTTCTACTGAAACATTCTTGGAACTTTTACCTTCAGAAACGGAAGCGTATTTTGGACGGTATGCATCTTCACCTTCTTCATAACAATACAGATCACTATGCAAGCTGTTTTTTCCATCTACTTTCCCCCTTGAGGATTTAAGATCACTTTTTTTTTCAGCACTGTTCTTCACCAGAGATGGAGAACAAAGTTCTATAACACCTGAATGGACATCAATACCTTTCACCAAATGAAAGCATAATTTTGATGTATCTTCCCTCTGTATAGATACAGAGCTATAGCCTGAGAGCTGAGAATCAGAAGAACAAAAGCATTCAGAATTCTTGTCATATGTATTATCCAAATTAAGCTGGTTACTAACACTGGATAATTTGTTTACATTCACTTCCATAGTCAGTAACTCATTTTGACACACTGAAGATGTTTTCTTTACTTCTGCAGATTGTTCTATACCTTGATTCTCAAGTTCCTCTTCTGCATAGTTCACAGGTTTGTAAGCTGCTTCTTTCATAGGAATTAGTTTAAGAACCAGCTGCTGTGCTCCGTTCACTATTTTTAGTTCTACTATCTGAGCTAAACAGTTGGAAGGAACTACAAGTTCAGATGGTGCAATTACAGTTAAAGGCATCCCAGGTTGTAAAGGCTCTGTTTTTGGAGAATAAACCTCAACTTCCACACTTTGATTCTCACATACACTCATTTCAGATGGCTCCAATATTGTCTTATCCTGGACTGATGATGTGTTTATGCTACATTCTACATTTTGAGACGAGCAGACTGTTTTAGTTGCTTTACTTGGAATCTCATAAACCATATCTGAAGACAAACTTGAAAGTTCATTTTGGAAAGGAATTTTATTGTATTTCTGCTTTTTACATAAAGTGCTTTGACTCTGCTTTTTTTGCTTGTGGTTCATGAGAGTATTTGACAGCCGTTTTCTGGGTGTTTCATGTACTCTTCTTGTATGTTTAACTATGTAGTCATGTCTAACAGCACCATATTCACAGTACTCACACTGATACGGAAAGGTTCCAGTGTGTTTCACCAAATGTCTCTGGAATTCCCCTTTGGTGTAGGATACATAACTACAGTGGGAACAAAGAAACTTAATTTCTTCGTGTTGCCCTACATGCTTTTTATACTGTAAAGGATCCTTTGTTGAAAATCTGCATTTATCACAGTAGTATTTGCCTGGCAGAAAATTTTTTACTTTAAACGTTTTCTGGCTTCGACCTGGGGTTTTTCTTTCCCGTTTTTCATAGTCTGCAGCATTGGCACCCTCAGGAACAAAATCAAAAGCTGGTGGTTTAATATGACTGCACTTCTTGCAGATGAAGTTTTTGTCTTCAGTCCACTCAAGCTTCTTATGCTTTTCGATATCTTGCATTGAAATTTTCTGAACATTTCTGCATTTTATGCAGCTTATCAGTGACAACTTATTGTTCTCAGCCTCAGTTCCTTGGTAACAGCAGTTTTGGTCATCTGCCCCTTTTGACAGATTTGTTTTATCATCAGATTGCTTTGGGGATGTAGTCAAAGAATTATTTTTATCATTAATTTGGCCAGGGTACAACCTTGGTAAAACTTCCCTCATTTTTTTCAACTGCATTTCAGAAGAAGCAACTATGCACCATTTTCATTAAACACAACAGCAACAGACAGAATGTTTTCTTGGTATTAGTCCTGTGTATGTTTCTTATCAATCAATCATTCAGGCCACCAATCTGCAGAATATAAGCTTTGGAAGAAATGATGTTCAAGCAACTGTATCCATATTATATTCCATGTTCTTAGTCGATCAGCTTGCAGCACTAAAGAACAAAAAGCAGAACATTAAGTCAGTTAAAATTCAATGATCACTGAAATACAATGAACTAATATTTGAACTATTAGTGGACTACAGCTGAATTACTGAGTACAAGTCTGCTGTTAATATACCACTGATTGTATTCTGCACATACAACCAATAACTCTAAAACACACCAAATCAAATAATCCTTTAACATTTTCTCACATTCAAAACATTCCAAAATTCATATAATTACCTGCTATGCATCAAAACCTGAAGAGTTTATGGTATTTCTCCCATGTCATCAAAAATTTTACACTTAAGAAATATATTTATAAGCCAAACAAGATACTTGATAACAGAACTGAGGAGCAGTGTATGATTTCAGTTCATATACAGCCCTCAACTCAGGACAAGATATGAAACATGCCAGTTCCATTCATATGTGAATAGCAGGGAAAAAGAATGTGGCTACAATGGTTACTAGAAACACAGAACTACTACTTTGTTTTTAAACAAAAGAATTTTTCAGTTAGCATGGAAATTCCCAACATACAGAAGGAAGTTCTTTTCTAATCAGTGCCAATGTTTCAGATACAAACAGTCTTGAACACTAATTCATAAGAAGATGTGATTTATGCTTCACATGTTCTCAAAGTAATGAAGTCAAAACAATCTGTGGCTGCAAAATTAATTACTTTTTCTTCTATTAATATTACAGTATAATCACTTCTATATATGTGGACAAGCATATAAATAATTCACTTCATCCTAATAAAACAGAACGTCAATCAAGCAAAATAAACAATGCAACATAAGGCAGAGGGAGATCAGTAGTATCACTGTAAAACACCAAATTAACACACGCAATATGTTTGGCCCACAGGTTCCAGCACTCTGTCTCTCTACCACATTTAACAGGAAGAAGATCTCAGCCTTGAAGCTTTTGGCAAGACTATGAGACCACTATTATTTGGAAAATAAACAATCAAATTAAGCTTTTCAGACATACATGAAGTCCAATCAACACCTTTCTTATTCTAACATCATTAGTTATAAACATACTGTTGCACACACTTGCAATCACAAACAGACTCAGTTGCATGAGGTTACTTCTGCTTTCCAATACACCCTACAAAAGGCTTCTGCTTCTGAAGTCCAGATCCTCACCAAGTCTACCTACAGAGATCAGGACCTGATTTGGACTCCAAAAGCACAGTGCTGAGTTCACTTAAGCAGCTTCCCATCACAATAATCATACGGTAATCAAGAACTTAAACTATGGTGCTGGAAAGACATTGAGGTGCCTGAGTGAGTCCAGAGAAGGGCAACGGAGCTGGTGAAAGGTCTAGAGAGTAAATCTTACAAGGAGTGGCTGAGGGAGCCTGGTGTGTCAAAAAGGGGGCTCAGAGGAGACCTTATTGCTTTCTCTAAGTACCTGGAAGGAGGCTGTGGCCAGGTGGGTGTCAGCCTCTTCTCCCAGTTAACAAGTGACAGGAAGAGAGGAAATTGCCTCAAGTTGGACCAGAGCACATTTAGATTGAATATTAAGAAAAATTTTTCATTGAAAGGGTTGTCAAAAATTGGAACAGGTTACCTACAGAAGTGATGGAGTTACCTCCTGGGGATGGAGTTAACAAGTCTTGAGATATTAAAGACATGTAAACTGGGCACTCAAGGATAAGGTTTAGTGGTTAGCCTGGCAGTGCTGGGTTACAGGTTGGACTTGATGATCTTGTAGGTCTTTTCCAGCCTAAATAATTCTGTGATCTCCCCAGTGGCTTGACAGGACTAAAGATCTGATCCAAGAAGTTTTTCCTGCATCTTATGTGCCCACAACCCAGAAAGCAACCACACTACTGCATCAAAAGCAGCATAGCCAGCACGTTGAGGGAGCCAGTTCTCCTACTCTCCTCTGCTCTCATGAGACCTCACCTGGACTGCTGCTGCATCCAGCTTTCGGGCCTCCAACACAAGGAAGATATTCAGTGGCTTTCCTCTGGACCCATCCAAAGCTTATCACAGGGCTCAAGCACTTCTCCCATGAGGACAGGCTGAGAGGGTTGGGATTGTTCAGCCTAAAGAGGTGGCTTCACAGAGACCTTATAGCACCTTCCAGTACCAAAAGGGGGCTTTCAAGAAGGCTATAGAGGGACTTTTCACAAGGGCATGCAGTGATAGAACAAGGGGAAATGGCTTCAAGCTGAAGAACGGTAGATTTAAATTGGATATTAGGAAGAAATTCATTCCTGTGAGGTGGTGAGGCACTGAAAGAGGCTGCGCAGAGAAGCTGTGGATTCCCCACCCCTGGCAGTGTTCAAGGCCAGGCTGGATGGAGCCCTGAGCAATCTGGTCTAGTGAAAAGCATTCTTTCTCATGGCAGGAGGTTGAACTAGGTCTCTTCCAACACAAACCACTCAAGTATTCCATCATCTTCCTTGTACTCCATCAATATCCATGACTGCTATATCAACACTGCCCTAGATAGGGCTCTTCAAAGTATTTTGATGTAACCACAAACAACAGTAAAATTAAGTTAGAAAACTGGTTAGGGACAACATAGGCTTTTCACTCTTAAGCAGATGGATGGGTGCACACTAAAACTCCTTAGTGGGTAGTTCTTGAACTGCAGTAATCTCATCTCACCACAATGCAGACAGCTGTGAAAATACACACAATGTGAAAAATAAATCAATGGCAGCCTCGTAGGAAGGAAGAAAGCATACATGACTGCTGTATCATGATCTGGAGAATTTTCTTCAAGCAATTCTAATGTGGATGACATTATGTGCTTTATTACCCTGATTCTAAAGAAAACTGAAAAGCAAAACATTTGCGGTAGTTCAGATGGAACATCCTTCCCTGGCTACTACCACATTCTAGACTTAAGACTAAACCACTGACACACAAGTGTCGTGGCAGGCCTATGTGCAGTGGCCACTGTTTTGTTTCAGGAGAAAGATGGTAAGAGCTGTATAGAAATGTATAAACCAAAGATGCTTTATGCATTTCTAAACAGTTTTAAGAAAGAAGTAATGTGGTATTTGAAAGGAAACACGGAAGCTATATCAGTATTTGACTTTTTCTGCTGTTAAAATCGATCCATTAATACTGAAACTGCCCTCCATGTGAACTACCGGAAAGCCAAGTATAGAGAGTTTATGCCATCAACATCCTTGACCACAAAAAAAAAAAAAAAGTATAAACCCAGAGAATTTTCTTGTATTTTTTAAACTCTGTAGATTTCACTTTATGGGAGAACATGAAAAAGAATCCACAACCTTTAAAGGGCAAGAAAGTACAAGAAACACAGTCCAACATTTTCAGAACACTTCAATTTAACAGTTCCAGGCTTCTCAGTCCAAGACTATACCAGAGATATTTATCAGAGGTTAATTCAAAGAACAGGCTCGTAATCCTTCCAAATTTTTCTAATTCAAACAGCTATATGCAGGAAAGTCTGCCATGGTTTAAGCCCAAATCCATGTTTTCATGCAGACTGTGACAAATACTGTGTTGCTAGAATGCAGGTTTCAAGTGTTGGTGTGTGCCTGCATTCCGTATGTGCCCAGGCTGATCCCAGGCAGCAGCCAAGCAGCCACTTCCTGCTGTCCCAGCCTCCCCTGCAGGGAGGTGACATAAGGGAAATCACTCACCACCTTCCACAAGCAAACCAATGCCCAGTCAGTCTCTGAGCAGCAGGCACCCTGGAAGGCAACCCCCCTTTGCCCTTCTTCCTCTGCTACCAGTTTTCATGGCTGAGCACAACATTGTATGATGTGGAGATTATCCCCCAAACCAATTCTGGGCAGCTGTCCCAGCCTTGTGCCCTCCCAATCTCTTGCCCATCCCATGCCTACTCAACAGAGTAGGGGGGGAAGAAAACCTTGACATTGTGCAGCAATAATAAAACACCAGTGTGTTATCAAGACTGTTTTAGCCACAGATCCAAAACACAGCACTGTACAGGCTGCTTTCAAGACATTTAACTCCATCCCAGCCAGACCCAGTAAAAGGTAAAAAAAGAATTGAATAACCTGAAGTCGATGTCGAAGTAACATCTCTGCTGTCTTCTAGCTAGTTTTTCACCATGTACCCTGAACACTGACCAGCTAATAACAAAGGTTTTGATGCAAACAGCTCCAATTTATACTTATTTTGGACAAAACAAGCCCAAAATGATATTTCAATTTCATGCCTGTATTAAATTTTTTTTTCTAGTTATTTCAGAATGCCAAGATCATCAATGTACACAGGGAGGTGAACATTACATACATTCACTCCATAGCACTGGGGAAGGTGGGGAGGGGGAGGAATTCCCCTAAAGATTTGTTTTGGTATTTGAAGGATTGGCAGAAACATGCTTCAGAAGATTTAATTAAAAGATAGTTGATTTTCGAGTTATATTCAGTGCACACAGACCAACCCAAAGATATCAATAAAGGAAGACCTCGAAGTCTACAAAGAGTCTCAATGGCAAACACAGGAATGGGATGGACAAAAAATGAAATAAGAGACACTAAGAGTGTCAAAGTCAATTCGAGTTACTGTCTTCACAGGAATGAATTCAGAAAAAAAATGAAGAAATAAAAAAAAGTACCCAAATTAGGAAACATTTAAAAAATTAGAGACCCTAGTTTGGGGAGGAAAAAAAAAGCACATGGAAAAAAGACATCACAAGGAAGATAAACCAAATTTTCCCATTCACTCCTACCAAACACATGCAATTCAGTGACATTAAAAGGTCAGGCATTCAACGAAACAAGCATTTCCACCTTTCACACAACACCAGCATATCTTGTGCTCAAGACACAAGAGATTAACAGACCCACAGAAATTAAAAGGCATTCCAAACTCTGGATATCCCAAGTACATAAAGGTTAAAAAACAAAGATCCATTAAAACAAAGGAAAATAGGATGAAACATCCTCTGCAGCCTGACTATGCCAAATTCAACCAGTACAAGGGTTTTTGCACTGCAGTAGGTTACAAACCACTGATGTGGCCACTGTCAGACTGTAAATTTCAATTTATTTCAAATACATCAAAAATTTGTTCATCATTTCAAAGAAGTATATGTATATTCCAGGGCTTTGGCTTCCTTTAGTTCAAACTACATGCTGCTATCAATGAAAAGGGTGTGATGAGCAGGATGCATTCAGCCTGTGTGATTAAATAAATGAGCCCTTACTTCAGCAAAGCACACACCTCTCACACACAAAGACCACAGACTGCAGCCAATAATCAGGGTGTGCTTTGGTACTGAAAAGCCCATATAAGTCATCCCTAAGAAAAATAAGTTTAAACAGAATTGGAAGACAATGTGCATCACTGCATCAGGAGGATGCAGTGTATAAAATTTGAGCCACTGTGAAAAATTTAAATCTCTATGCATGCTTAAAATTACCTCGCCTGTATTTTGCAATTTTATATATATATATATACACACACATATATATATACTGACCATTTAACATTGACTATCTCTGTTCAGCAGAGTTAACTGTTCTACTGACCCAACTACACGACTGCCAATTACTAGTCACTAATTTTAGGCCTAATGACTGGGAGAGAGCCAAAGTGCTTCAGTCAAGTATTACATATTGCATTAATTAAAATAATTAATTTTGTATTAAAAACAAACAATTCAAATGAACCAGAGAAATTTCTTCTACAAGCATTTCTTCTTAAAAAGCCATTTTGTCTCACAATAACAGCTAATCACACAGTCGTAACAGTTCTTGGTTTTTAGCTGAAATTCACATGAGGTTTTTCAAAGCAAAATGAATGAGGAATGACAATGGAGACAATTAAGAAGAGCAAGGACCATGCACCAAGTTTTTAGAGGTCATTTTTATTAAAAAATATACAGTTCTTTCACTCTATAGAAAAAAATCAATTACAATTAAAATGTTTATTACCTATAAAGTCATGCAAAACACCGATTGAAAGGAAGTCACTCTTTTTTGAATGCATAAGTGAAAAATTGTCCAATCTACTAATGCTTTTTGGCATTGTGTGGATGCAGGTACATGTATGTGCCATGCAGTATTCTACTGAAATGGAGGTCTGCTTCCCTGCGGCTCTAGGAGCAAGGCCTAGCTTTAATTGTATCTGAAAAAGACACATTTCTGTCATATCATTCAACTGCTTGGTGGTCTTCCTGCAAAAAGCTAAACAAGGCATTACCAAATAACTACTGTATCAAAAGCAGTATTCTAGAGTGCTCAGAGACGTTTATAGAGTTATTCATCATTACATGTATGATCAATTTTTTTAAATCTCTGCTGTTCATTTCATCATTTCACACAATTTACAACGATTTTCAAAGTCTTTCTGCATACCCAGAGCATACTGACTAGTATACAGCATTACCCTACTCTTGAGTTCTAAGGCCTCTAGGAAATACAGCAAGGAAGTATGGCACTGAAGAAAATGCGAGAAGAAGGGGGAGAATCCCATTAAAAGCACATATCCCTCCTTGCCCTCCATGCTCAGAACTCAAAGCACTCATGTAGATGTTAAAATTTATTTACACAGATTTCATTTCTGCTAAAATTAGCCACATACTGTTTGTATGTGGAAGAAAAGAGCCTTGACTGCAACCACCTACTGCAGTAACAATGCACAACAGACTGCTAGAAAAATCCTGTAAGACACCATTAGTCTTCTTAACTATAAAGCAGACTTTTTAAATTAAATGTACATCGTAGGACATTTTGACTACCTCTTCGATAACACTGGATTATTTATTTAAAAGAAAATGGGTTTATACGTCTAAATTACTTTAAGTGTCCAATGTAACACTTTTCAATGATAGATTGTATTGCAACAAAATTCAATATGGGATTCAATTAAGCCAACCTTATGCCCAAAGACTCAAAAGAACCCTATCTGCACACAAAACACAGGATGTTCTATTTTGCTCATGAATACATTTACTAACCCGAGAGCTCCTTTTCTTCAGGATGACCAAGACGACAAACCTGGACAACAGCTTTAGTCCAGACGAGTCCAAAGCGGCCTGATGGCGTCCACGAGACAGCAAGCACCAAAAGCCTCCTTTTCTTGGGCATCCAGCCCACCCACGCATCAGTGCTGCCGCCTCTCCGCGGAAGGGCGGCCTCCCTCGGCCGCTGGCTGCCGTGCGCGGGCCCGGGCGCGGTGCCGCGGGG
>WBNO01011394.1:23995-71764 GCA_013400575.1 Peucedramus taeniatus
GGCGGAACTGACCTCACGGCGCCCCGCCCGCCGCGCGTAGAGCTCTACCGAGCCCGGCACCTGCCCGCGGCCCCGCGCCCTGCGGCACCGGCGCCACGGGAAACGGAACGAGCGGAGCCCCGGCCCGCCGCATGACGAGCTGCGAAGTCGGGTTGGTGCCCGCTGGCCGCCCCTCCGCCTGACACAACAGGCCAAAGGATGCGCTGTGCTTCCCAACAACCTCCCTCCATTCCTTTCCGATTCCGTTGTGTTTTGCTAGGGTATGGTGTGGGCACACATTTCACCGGCATCACTCAGGAAAGTACTGTAATGATGTAGTTGTGTATTTTCATATCCTTTCTATAAAATCCAGATGTCTGTTGAAATGAAGCGATCTTAGGAAAATTTGAAGGGAGAAAAAGAGGATTTAACTGACTGCATATTGCCCTATAAAGTACCCTTGATGTCACTACAAAATCAAATCGTTCCACTTTAAAAACAAACAACATCTAACACAAGGCCCGAAGTCTTGCCAGATGAGGTCTTTGGAATGAAGTTTTTTTGTACATGTCTTCAAAATTGAGCTCTGTTGCTGTGACACATTTTCCGATCTATTCTCCACTGGGATGATTTGAGAGTGCTTGATCTTGTCTAGGCATGGACATACATCCTCAGGGATCTTGGACTTTGGGATAGGCTCTTCAGGTCACAAAAAAAGAAAAGGGAAAGCCATGTACAGGGAAGTCTGGGGGGAAAGAATCCTCTCAATTATAATTTTTTCAGTTCCAAAATGAGATCTTGCCTTCAAGAGTCTGTTACATCTTTTGATTAGCCGTGTAAGAAAGCATTCTCGATGGCAGTTTAGAACACTGTAGTTTACTCAATATCTTTAAACTTGTGAAGAAAGTTTCCTGGCTGATAGAGCCTGTTGGGATTTCTAGAAAGTTTTTGACAAAGATTGTCAAAGAAGCAAAACTGTGATGGCATAGGACCAGGTGTCTTGGCATGAATAGCTGGTTAAAGGTGGAGTGTGTGGTCCTTGTAGCATAGAGATGACGAGTGCACTGCTGTATCAATCTCTGCTTGGACCTGCTCAACACACAAGTGACTTGAAAAGGGAGCTGGGCACTCAAGTGACAGCCTTCTGATCATACCAAGCTATTGAGGGACCTGAGGACAAAATCCCACTCAAGATCATAATCACTCAGTGCCATGGTTCAGCTGAGGTGTTAGGGCATGGGTTGGACTCGATGACCTTTAAGGTCTCTTCCAACCTGCTCATTCTGTGAATTTGCAGAAGGACATTATGCAGCTGAATAACTAGACAGTAAAAGGGCAGATTAGATTTTGGATAGATAAAGGTGATGCACAGTGAGGAAAAACATCCTGACTTCAAATAAAAAATCAACTCTCAGCTGACTAGTGCTGTACAGGAGCAAAATCTTGGCCTTAGAAAAAGTTTTTGTGAAAATCTCACTTCAGTGCTTAATCGAGTTGATAAAAATAAGCCTTATGCTGAGATTTGAAAAAAAGCAGAGAACAAAGCAGTTTAATGCTGCCGTGTAAGTTCATGATTAAACACATTTTAAAACTCTGAGTTTCTAAGTTCCCTCAGCTCAGTAAAGACAGCATAGTAGTGGAAAAGGTTCAGTGAAAGGTAAAAAGGATGATCAAAGCTACTTTGCTCTCAACTTCTCAAAAGGAAGAGCTAAAGAAGCTTCTATCTGAAAAAAAAAAAAAAAAGATGACTATTGATAAAACAAAGGGCTAAAAATCATGAGTGATCCTTGTCATTTTGAGCAGTTACAGAGTTACAGTTGGAAGTTGTGTATGTGGATCCCATGAAAGCCACTAGGGACAATTTGCAGTTACTGACTGGTGTCAGCTATTCTGCAAAGGTGATTATGTAGTGTTATGAAAGTTTACTTCCCTGACTTAAATCAGTCAGTCTTTGTAATATGAACACGTATTCACTTTGTTACCATGTATTAGTTCACATAATACAGTGAAATGGAATGAGATAGTGCAAATTTCCTGGAGACTTTGAGTTTGTTTATACTTAAGTAAAACAAACTAAAGGACAGCCCAGCTCTGAAATAAGGACTTTGCTTCTTGGAAGCATAGAGCTGTCCACAAAAGATAAAGGACATCAATGGACAACCTAGATAAAGCCAGAATTCTAGTCACTCTGATATGTCTTTGAAACCCTTCCAGTGTTATCTGGCAAAACTGACCCCAGGGACATCTGGATCAATAGACAAACAGCAAGAATGCTGCAGAAAGAGAGTTGCCTGGCAAAATTTTGCAATTATTAGAATCGGTAGTGTGGGTCTTAGTTATTAGTCAAATCGTGTTGTAGTGGAGTGGTTGAAGGGTATAAGAGCCCTGTGTAAAATCACATTCAGGGTGACCCAGTTTGGCTGGGACACCTCATGCACATGAGTAAATATTTACTCTTGTAATTCTATACTTTGTTTCCTGTCCTCTCATGGTTGCCAAATGTTGCAAATTTTCATAAAAGTGAATTACACTTAGCAGATCATTGTTTTCAAAACCAGAAAAATCAGGAACTTTGCTAAAATACAAGATTATAATATTTTACACAATAATTCAAGGAATAGTTTGCTACCCAACAGGTTTTCTCACCTTATGTATCTGTATCTGAGAAAGTCCAGACTGCAATAAATATACTTCATATCAGTAAAATGGAATCAGTTATCTGATATTCAGCACGATTAAGCACTTTTACCTCTCTTTCTTAGGTATGTGTAGCTAGCCAGCTCTAAGGTTAGAATGACAATTTCCTCTAACAAATGCAAATAGAGTATTCAGTATTTAAACAAGGCCAAAGGAAACAGTGTCATCCGGAAAAAGCCTTGTTATGGAATGCTTGAGAGACAATTTACATAGTCCTCAGTGTTTTACAGCTGCATAAATTCAGTCCCTCCTCTGCATTTTCTGACCTTGCAGTTCAAAGCACTCGATCTCTTCTTTGCAGACACCAGACAGACCCGATCAGATCAGATCAGATCAGATCATAGCGCCTCTTTCTCCAGCCCACTTGGGCTCCAGCCCTGAACCGACTTGGAACACCAAACAGGGAGTAATTCCCTGCAGTTTCCACCTTACCTGTCCCCTTTGGTTTGCCATTTGCACACCATCTTTGATGACCTCAGGACTCCCAGCTCTTGTCTGGTCCTCGTTCTTTGTCAATTTGTCCTGTGATTCAGCCACCCGCAGTGCTGCTTCCGCGATGGTTCCTGGGCTTTGCTGCTGAGGCTCCTAAAGTGAGGGCCAGCACTTGGTAATGCCAGGGCTTGTTACCCCAGTAGGAAAAGCTGATAGCAGTGCTGCTAATTGGCAAACAGAAGCAGCATCCAAGCAAGAGACCTCTTTAACTTCCTGCATCCTTTGCAGCATTGCTGTCCATGAAATTGGTCCTGTCACCAGGAATTCATCACAGCTCTTCAGTTACTTCTGCTTGTCTTGTTGCCATCCAGCATTCCATTCCCTAACAAAATTATCTGATATGAAATGCTGATTGTTGCTTGTGGATCCATGAGAGCCACAGGTAGACAGAATCACATAATCCCAGAATGGGTGAGACTGGGAGGGACCACGCTGGGTCATCTGGTCCAACCTCCCTGCTCAAGCAGGGCCATCCAGAGCACATGGCACAGGATTGTGTCCAGATGGTTCTTGAAGATCTCCAATGAGGGAGACTCCACAACCTCTCTGCAAAATCTGTTCCAGTGCTCAGCCACCTGCAGAGCAAGGAAGTTCTTCCTCAATATTCACGTGCAATTTCCCATGCATTAATTTCTCTCCATTGCCTCTTGTCCTGTTGCTTGGCACCACTGGGAAGAGCCTAGTTCCATCCTCTTCAAGAAGCCTCCCTTCAGATACTTACAGATATTGGTGAGGTCTCTTGTCAGTTGTCTCTTCTTGAGACTGAACAAGCCCAGCTCCTTCAACTTTGAAGCTCAACTTCAAAACTATAAAACAGCTATGTTTAGAGAAGGTTCACAAAAAAAGAAAATAAAGAGGATGAGTAAATGAGCTACAAGATGACCAGGTGCTCTAGGTGCTTCTCTTGGAACAGTTTTGCTTTTTGTGTCACAAAATCATAAGCCCTTCTGTCACTGAAAATGTTGGCATTAATCAAACTCTCTAACACTATTTTTAGTACTAGATTGCAGGCATTACTTTGTTACAGCACTGGGTGTGGGCCAGATCTTTCCCTGAACATGCATAAGCACTTTCAAAACTTTTCACTATTTGTAGATTTTAGCAAACAAAGTTTGCTAATGTTCATTGGGTATAATTTATGTAATTCTCTTCATTAATTATTATTCTGTCTTCTATTGGTTGTTGATTGATTTGTTTCTTTTCATGCTAATTAGCCCATATTTTCAGTCTTCTTATTATCTTTTTCCAGGCAGAGAGAGTTTCAGTACAATTGCTGAATTGTCTTTGTTAGTTTTGTCTTTATCTCGGGGTTCTGCAAGATGTCCTTGTGGTTCATCAATTCTGCATTCCTAGTGTCCAGTTTCAGTTTATCTCTTGCCCAGGTCTGAGATTGCTGAAGCATATCAAGGTTGGTTACAGTTGTTTTAGTGAAACCTAAAGTTTCAGTAATTTTCCCAAACCGTGTTCCCACTAGAGCAGCTTGTGCGAAGAATCAATGCGTGGAGGTAGCCAGGGTGATCACTTAGCCCCAGGCTGAAGTGCAAAGAGTGAATTTATTTCATTACCTCGCTAGCAGCACCGGGTGGCACAGACACAGGCTCTGTCAGGCTCAGTTCAGCCTAGGATGGAGAGGCACATGGGGACACAGGCTCTGTTAGGCTCAGTTCAGCCTAGGAAGGAGAGGCACATGAGGACACAGGCTCTGTCAGGCTCAGTTCAGCCTAGGAAGGAGAGGCACATGGGGACACAGGCTCTGTCAGGCTCAGTTCAGCCTAGGAAGGAGAGGCACATGGGGACACAGGCTCTGTTAGGCTCAGTTCAGCCTAGCAGGCCATGAGGATGGGCAGGGGCTCCCTGCCTGCCCTGGTGTATCAAAGGGCTTCACTCATGCACAGTTTATCCCAAGGCTGTGCTTCCATGATCTCTCCCTTGCCCAGCAGGAGGCTCAAGTGTGTAAGAGTGTGTTATCCCTACACAGTACCCCTGCTTCCTCAAAACAGGTGAACAACTCTAGGCATAATAAGTGGAGTTTTCCCACACTGACATCCTGAGCAGAGCTATTTCCTCCTCACCAAATCTCCCAGTCTTAACCCCTTCCTCCCAGCACTTACTGAGTGCTGGCTACAGTGGCATATGACAGAGTGGAAAATGAGACTTCTTATGATTCATTAAAACAATTAATTGTAAATGAATTAAAACAATTAATTTGAAAAGTTATTAGAAAAGTTATGTAATTTCCAACATTCCCCCCCAGAAAATAAAAAAACAATATGCTGGAAAACCATCAGTGATAACTCAAGTTGAAAATGAAGGGCACTTTTTTGAGACAAACAGAATTTCTCTCTGTGCCATTGCAGTACCTTCCCATAGCAGCTTCTCCTGTCCCCTTTCAGGACACTGATTATAGCCAAGTGAATATGCTTTTTTCACTCTATAGGCTGCAATAATGGAATAGTACAGTCTTCTAAACTCAGTGAATGCACTTAGTGCAGCTAAACTTTGTCGAGTGGAACATTTTGGCTTCCAGGGTAAAAATACACTGCTTTGTAAGCATTCAGAGCACTTAAAAAAGAGAAATACAGTCTTTGTTTTCCAATACGTGCACACAGGATTTAAAAGAGCAAGATCAGAAGTTTCAGTTCTGAGTTTCCCAGCCTCACATGTTGCAGGCTTGGACTTCGAAGGAACCAGCTGAGCTGTCGCTTTGCGTTTCTGTGGCTGTTCTTGGTGCTGTTTGATACGCTCCCTCTTCAAGTGGCTGAGCGAAGTGCGTACAACAAATGACGCATTCTAGAGGTTTCTTTAGGTACAGGTTGCTGCTGGCGAGCAGATCTCTTCCTCCAGCCGCTTTGCTGGATCCGAGGCATCAGGGCGCGGCGGAGGCTCCGGGGCGGTTTCGCCCAGGGATCCAGGCTCGGCTCGCGGGTCTCTGCTGCCCTCCAGCGGCCGCCGCCCCGCTCCGCACCCGAGCCCGCCGCGGGCCCGCGGGTCCCGTCCTGCCCGAGGGAATCGCGCTTGGAGCGCCGCGGAGCGGGAAACGCGCGTCTCTCGCCGTTTGCCGTCCTCTCTCGCCGCATTTCTAGTATTTCCACCCACGTCCCCGTTCGTCGGTGGCCTCACCGGCACAGACAGGATCGGTTCTCCCCGCCAAAGCGCGCCCGCCGGCACAGCCTGAGCTACGTGGCAGCGCCGCCGCCGCCTCTCGCCGAGCGGGACGCGCTGGGATGGGCTGATGGCAAACGCTGCCGTGCGGCCACTTGCGCTGAGTTAGTGGCTGCTCCAGCGAGCAGCCTGGCTTTACAGTCTTACAGGAAACGCTCTCATGTAGACCTCGGCTCATTTATCGAATTGTTTGATTTGGGAAATAGATTTAAGCATAGGGGTGAAGGCTGTGGGCTGTGCGATCACATCACATAAACCTTAATCCTTTGGGTCATCAGCCGATGAAAGTCAAGCTGAAGAAGAGAAGAGCCGGCTGAAAGTGTGCTCAGAGCAGAAACTGGAACGAGTTCTGAACTACTGCACACTGGAACTCCCGCAATGGCTTTGCAGCACTGAGGGCAGTCATTCATTTGGGGGTAGCTTGGACACTTTTTTGAAGGGCAGCAAGCAATGATTGCCTGCAAGGAAGAGACCCAAGGTGAGCTGGAGGCCCTCCTGGCACCTTGCTCCCTGCCGGTGGCTGAGCTAAGAAAAGCCCCAGGGTAAAGGCCTGGGGAGTGCAGCCATCAGCCAGCACATCTCCAGGGCAGCCCCCAGGAAGGAAGGCAATGGGCAGTGGTGAGCATCCCAGGGTACTTACAGCTGCCTGAAAGAGGATGGGGAGGAAATAAGGAGTGAGCAAAAGCAAAAATTTATATTCTGTTAGATTAAGGACACACCCAGTTACAAGAAAAAAGTTCTTCCTCATCATTTATGTTTGTGGTTCACAGCTATTCCTTTAAAAATATTTGAAACTACCTAGGGATAGAATAACAGTCATCAGCAGGGAGTAAAATGTGTTCATGGTATGATGTGTCCTGTAAACAATACAGCAGGAGAAAATAGAAATAGAGTCTTGCATTTTACATAGAAATTAGAAAAATAGTGCTTAGCCAAATACCATTAATAAGTCATAATACTCTTTTCAGGCCTTTCAGATTTTAAATTTCATTGTCTTAGATTTCTCTAGGTATTGCAACTATTATAAGAGTTTTTTTCATGGGTAGTATAACTACTGTCAAATTTTGTTTTGCCATCTATGATGAAATTAGAGACAGTCAGAAGATTATCCCTCTTAAATCTGTGCATAATTAAACCCTGTTAAAGACCTATAGAGGTCTTAAATGGCATTCCTTTATTTAAAAGAATTTTATTGTGTGACTTTTTCTAAAAGATCTTAGTTTGATATTAAAAAAAACAACAGTAATGATGCAAATCCAGACTGCTCAATGAGTGCCTTTTTATTTAGAATAACGAGGAACTGCAAAATATGAGTTGGGGGCCATTTTTGGTTTTGTTTTCCTCCAATAACTCAGAAATCTAAGGCATCATTATTGCTTGTGTTTTACTTTTGTATCTATGCACTTTAATTCCTGAAGAAGTAAAGGTGAAGAATTAGTAGAAGGAAATGCTTTTTAATCGTTGTCAAGGTTCTAGAATTAGTAAACATCTGTTTCATTCAAGCCTGAGAACAGCATTTTCTTTTGAGTGCTCAACATCCCAAAGCCCTGGAGCTGCTCAGTCAGCACAGAGCACCATGAACAGCATTAATATGCTTTATGCATATTTCTTATGTGCTTTATGAAATATGAGCCTTCAGTACAACCCTGAGACATGATGTGGTATCAAAACTGCCTCATTTTGGATCAAAACCACATTTAAGGGCATCTTTTAATTTCTTAATTGATTTTCTTCAATTAATCTTAGAAAGAGATGAGAAGATTAAATTTGTTTTTCTGGCTTCTGGCTTACATTTTTTCCTCAGTCTGTAGATTCTGTGAAGTGTCTCTGACATCTGATAGTTAAGGGTGCCAACGCTGTACCCATGCAATTTAAGACAACAATGTAGTTTTTAGGACAGTCTTCCAGCAAGCTTATTACTATAGAAGTTATTTCCCAGTTTATCATTTGAAGCAAAAGAACCTGAATTTTAGAAAATGCTGCAGAGTCACAAATTTTCTATACTTAAGACATCTGGTTTTTAAGTTTCCTGCTGCTATGGCAGCTTTAGCAATAAATGCATTTTAAATGTCCCTTTGATGAGTCACAAGTGTCTGTTGAACTCTCTTTGTGGTGAACTATCATTTCATTTCCATTCAAAGAGTCTCTTTGCTCTTTTACATTAATCATTCTCTCTCCAATCTAATATTAAGGAAGAAAGAGGTAACGTTTCATATTTGTACAATCACAAAAGAATTCTTACCAAATTCCTTGATCTTCTGACACAGTCATAAGCATAGTGAGAGAAAACATTGCATCACATTACCAAGCAGCTCCAAAACAGAGCCTCAAAAACCTTGGGTGCTCACATGCCTGAAAAACACCTTTGTAAGCATCAGGCACAGCACACTGAATACTATAAACTCAGGATTATCATCTCTGCTGTTTATCAGAAATAAGATCTGATAAAAAGTCACTCTTGCTCCCTTTACACCACATCTGTAGATATTTCTATTTTACATGTACCCAGAAGAGAAGGATGATAATAAATTACTTGAGGTGAGGCTAAAAAACAAGCCTCTTTACTATAACCACTTTCAACCCCACAAACCTAAAGTTAGTCTCTTCCCTTGGGAGCTTTAAACCACTTTAGTTCTAGACACAATCTCAAAAGGCCAGAGATCCCTGGTGATCTGTGGGAGCTTAGATGAGTTGTTGGGGAAGTCTCTAAGGCTTCACCATTTAGCTGCCAGTGACTAGTTTGATGGCATCAGTCTGGACAGTTCAGAGAGCAGCTCTGCAGAAGAACTGTCTTGGGAGAAGAACTGTGCTGGCTCAATGTCGCCCTGATTTTCTCAAGTTTTACTAAGCCTTCTGATGTTTGCATTCTTTGCACAAACTTTCTCATGCACTTTATGTAAATAACTTATTGTTTTGCATTCCTTTATGGAGGACGAGCAACCTGACAGACAGTTGGGTTGCCCAGTGGCATTGAGGAGGTGGCACTGTAGCCCTCCAATGACACTGGGATTTTAAAAAGATATAAATATGGAGTCAGATGTTTTAATAAAAAGTTTTTTCAGTTTGCTACCACCAGAGCTGCTCCGTGTCGTTCTGGTGTCGCCTCCCAGGACAGGGGTGACAGCTCAATATTGGACACCTGGGGGCTTCTCTTTGAGGACTGATACTCCTCATTTCTTCTGCAGCTTTCACAAGCTCCATTGGAAGGAAATAGATACAAACAGCTTATGGTGGGGAAAGACTTATGTATATATGTATTCTGCATTTTTTTTAATATACATGTGTTCAGTCTTGTAATCACCACTGAAAAAATGTGCACTGTAGTAGAAAGGATTTCTATTTTTAAATAAAAGTCAGTTAATTTACTTTGAAGAGATAATGGTTGCAGGTAATCTTTTGAATACACCTAATGAGCTTATTTGGCTTTTTGAAGTCAATTTTGTGTCTCAACAGGCATCCTTAGTGATATTTTTAGTTGCAGTAAATAATTTCATAAAATAATGAGGTTTTCAACAGGGAATTTAGTCAATTTAGAATTCCAAGACTAGAATATATTTCCTAGCAACTGCAGATTGGCTTTTTTTTCATGAGAATACAGTCTTCATCTTCATTTCTGGAAACTATTCCACATAAAGGGAACCAGCACAGTAAAATTCCAATGGAGACTCTCCTTATGCTGTTACTTGACTGTAGTGCATTTTAATTTACATTATTATTGCTAAAACATGGCCTGGAGTTAAAATTGATTAAATTTATTAAGTCCTTAAAATAAACTATTTTTCTGCATAAAATCTTGAGTTTAGACTTGTAGCTTTAAACAGCCATTTTATTCTGGAAGCAAAGTAATAGCCTGCTTTAATGTTATTAATGAGAGTTTTTGAGAGTCCTGCTTAAAAAAAATGGCCCCAAGACCCCATCTACCTCTTCAAAAGAGCTTTAAAGCACTTGCCCAACCCACATCACTGACCTATTTAATAACACAGAATGCTGCATGGATTGCTAGTGCCTTTAGCTATACTTTGGCAGAACTAAAATTGAGAAGTGCAAATGGCTCCACTTTCCCACTATAATGCAATTCTACCAATATTAAATTTACTTAATTCATATTCCTATTTTTTTGTAACAAATGTGTATCAAGATACTTCATAACACAATTAGAAACATCATGAGGTCTGTGTTCAATTCTATGTTTAAAAGTCAGTCACCAACTGACCAAAACAAAATATGGATGTATGATCCATTATTTTTATGCTCAGAAGTGTATTAGTTTCTTACTGTCATCTTTATTCCAAGTTTCAAAGGCAGGATTCAAAATCCACTACAGCTGATGATAGTCTTTCCATTGATTTTCACTAGGCTTTGGTCAAGCCCCAGATGTCAATGAGCAAGCTGAAACTCATTGAATCTCCTTGTTTACAGAAGTGATGAAGCAGGTCAAAATCCTCATTTAATCTCACTGTGGGGGATAGGCCACTGATGAAAGATCACACTAGCAAAAAGGCAGATTTTGAAGAGATGGGCCTGAAACAACCTGCTGTGCAAGTGCCATTTAATTACCTTAGTTTTCTGATCTTAATTCCTCTTGATACAACCTGCTACAGACTGAACATTTCAGAATAAACATAAGGCTATTTCTGTTCCCTGTCTTTCTTTTCAGTTACCTTTGATGTTGGCAGAATGGATGAATGTACACGATGTTGTAGAGTGCAGTGGGCAGACCTGTGAGCTTGAAGGGAGTTTTACCCCATGAGTGAGACTGTGTGACTTCCCTGTCAGACCACCCAGGGAAATCCTTGACTCCAGCTGTTTCCCTCTGCCCAACAGCCCAATGTTTTTGTGTTGCCCTTTCCTGTCATAGACGTCCTTCTAGGTTTGAGGTCAGCAGCAACTGAACTGTCTCCACTTTTTCTTACTACCCCAACATGTACACATCTTTCTTAAAAGTGCAAAGTCAGGTGGATTATTACATAGGTTGTGTAAAACTAGGTGACTTAAAAGATATCACCAGGGTTGGCTGTGCTGGTGGCCACATCAATAATTTTTTTAATGAATCTGTTCAGAGGGTGAGTCTGAGCCTCCATGTACAGAGGAGGAGACCCCAAACTGCAGGATAAGCATAGCTGACAGTCAGCACATGAGCAAAGCAAAGCTGAATATGAAGTAGGCATTCCATGGCAGGCACACCAGTTCTGAAATGTGGAACAACACAGGATGGATGAAAAGTCAAGCTATTACCTTTGCACACCATTTCTAAGAGAAACCATAATCCTCACAAGTTCACAAACCTAGATGAGACTTCAGGCGAGAGACCTCCTGTGAGAAACCAGCACAGCTTTGCTGTCTCCAAGTCACTGGCCATTTACATCCACTGTCAGTCCAGGAGGGTAACCCAAAACTTGGGATAGTAAACTCCTCTGAGGAATTTACTTCTGTACTATGGATCAGTAGAGAAGCCTCATGTGGTTCTAGTGGACATTAATCTCCAGGAATGTTATCGTAACATTTGCAAGTAAAAAGTATGTTTGGTGGTATATTCAAAATCCCAGCATGATCTCCAATTAACACTATCTTTCATGAGGAAAAAACCAAAAGTTCCCAAGGCCTCTGGTTCCTCCTAGCAGCACATACATACACAAATTCTTCTATTGCAAATATATCTGTCAGCATAAAAGAAGAAACTATTCTTGTCAGTGTCAGTTACCAAATGTGTTTCTGTGTTTAAAATTCATGATAATTTATTCTAATGATTTTCTTAAGAATCTCTACAAACTGTTTAAATTTCTATTTGTTCTTATATCAGCTGTTATACCAGATAGGGTCTAGACATATACAAGATAGGGTCTGCTGATTTTAGCAACTAAATGCTTGGATGCAAAATGAACAGACTCACTGAAGCAGATGAATAAGCCTCTACAGAACACCCACAACATTCCAATATTTTTCTCCACGCTACTGAAAGAACACAAAGAGGAAAAACAAACTCAAATAGAAAACAAAATTAATTCTCTTGGGATTGTCTGAATCAGTATTCTAAGTGGCCTGAAAGCCTGAAAACAGTTAAATGGAAAAATATACTTGTTTGATAGTGCTGTGCACCTCCACTGGGGAACTGCAAGTAGAGAAATTATACATGGTCATAAAAAAATTAAATCGAATCAAAAGCCTTTTTGCTACCTCTTTAGCATATAATTGCTCATACAATCTGAATCAAGTATAATATTGTTTCAGTGTGTTGACTCTTATTCACAAGCTTCAGACAGGAAATATCTGCCTTTTTCTTCTCTTTTCCCTGTTGAAATACCATGTGTTTTGCCTTCAAAACTGTTGAAAGCCATTTTCCCTAGAGTGGTTTCTTTAATGAATGTTTTGTACTATCACCAAGCAGTTGATGGTGAATTTTTGGTCAGAACAGAAGGTGCTCTTCATGGAAGAAGACAGAACAAAAAGGGAAAAAGCCTTTGTTGTAATTTCCAGCTCTGTGGCACTGACAGAAGAGAACCTTTTGCACATCCATGTGCTTAAGGCTTTAATGCACAAGGTAGGCAATGTCAGGAGAATTAGTGTCAATATAGTGTGTTATACAGGTCTGCATTGCCTCAGGTTCCTGAATCTAAAAAAGACATTGCAGCATGACCAAGTGCAGGTTGTCAGATGACAACATAAGTTTTGTAAAAACCAAGAATCTAGAAAATAGGAGAATTTCATACCTAGTAGATTCCACATGGAATATACATGCTACTAAAGGAAAAGTAGATAATTGTGAAGCATTTTCAATGATGAAAGCAAAGTGGAAACAGAACAAAATATGATAGATCTAACTTTACCAAAAAAATACTGATGGAAATCTCAGGAAAAAAGTATAAGGACATTTTATTTTTAAAAAAGAACTGCATATTGTCTAAGGTAGAAATCTGAGGATTGTCTTGTGTGATGAAAACTTGGTTGAATTAAAGTATGTCTCTGCATAAAAAGAGGAGATATTAACCTTTCCTATTCAAATTAGGCATGCCTTTGAAGGAGAATTTAAATTGAGTAGTAGCCTGGAAGCTTTGATTTACATCAAATAATTGGATATGTGCTTCCAACATGTAAAGCAGGCAGCAAACAAAAACTATCTGAACCAAAACAAGATTTTCAAAATCATCACTGAATTATTTGGAACAAAGGCCATGAGTATTGGGAATAAAGCCAAGAGTGTAAAAAGTATTAAAACACAGATGATTCACATAGGAAAATCTCCTTTGTAAAATAATAGCCTCTCTGACTGCTACTGGAATTGAGAATTTTATTACAATATCAAGTAGGTGGCCAAGTGCTTAGGTCAGAAAAAAAAATCAAATGCTAGAAATGACAAAGAAAGGAATAGAGGACACAACAGGAAACATTTTTTTTTCCTATATGAACCCCATTTGCTTGCACCTTGGGTATTCTGGGATGTAACCCGGGAACTAGAATGGGTTCAGAGAAGGTCAGCAGGGATGATCCAAATCTGGACCAGCTCTGTGAGGAGCAAGGGCCAGCATGAGAAAGAAACTGCTGAGAAGGGAACACAGTGGAGGCCTCTGCAGCCATTAGCAACACAGAGAATAAATGGAAAACAATTGTGTTTTCTAGTTCAAGAGTTCATTTGTATTACTCTCAAATAAAACAAGCAGGCAGCATATGCAGAAAAAACAGGAGGTGATCTTCTACACAGTGAGGAAATAAGCTATAAAAACTCTAGAGCTAGTGTTGTTCAATGCAAAAGTGTATATGGATTCAGTAAGTGGTTGGGCAAATGCAGGAAATATCCACAGGGAACTAAGTTAAGGGGCATCACTCTCTGAAAGTACCACTAGGTGATCATTGGGTTTTGCATTGAGCACCAGACATCTGCTGTTTTTTGCTACAGATTGGTGGGTTAGAAGGACCATTGGCTTAATGTGTCATTTTTATACTCTTAGGCTGCCATAGTTTTGTGCTTCTGTCTTAACAAATTTAATTTGTATTGTGAATTTGGTTGATGCATAATGCAAATTATCTTCCACCTGTCAAAAAGGACAGGAGCATCAGAGAGCTGTTGCTAGGGATCTGTAAACTAGAATTAAATAATAAGTTAATGATAGTGATTTTACCATCAAAAACAGCAATAAGCTTTTCTTACATAGAGGCAGGTTTGTTGGCACACAAGCAGAAGGAATATTAAAAAGTAATATAACAAGATTGCAATTTAGAAATCCAAAGGCATTTGTGGTGCTTTAGCATATGGGAATTCAAGTTACCCATTGATACTTGGCTCAGATTTCAGAAAATAGCATAACTACTTTATAAATGTTACATAATATGAATATTTAGCATATCTTTCTTCATATTATCCCTTTAAAAACCAATTTATAGTCCATGAGAACTGGGACACTTTTGATGTTAGATAAGATAGAAGCTTAGTGTCAGAGACAAGAAGTTCATTAAATAAGCACAGAAATGAATAACAGTGTAAGTACTCTAGGAAAGTAAGCTATGAATAAAGTGAGAAAAGCTCAGTGAGAAGGTCTGTCCAAAACAATCTTCCAGAAGTAGCAGCAGAATGACCAATGACTGAAAAAGTTAATCCAAACCTCTCTGTCCTATAAAGGTGCTTCAAGATCCCCTACAAGACTGTAGTGACAGTGTAACATGACCAGCCCAGAAAACTCACTCCTTTGATTTTACTGGGATTAAAGTGTGTCCTTCAAGTATTGGTGTTTCTCTGCATCTTCAATAATTGAATGTAACTACATTCTTGGCTGAACTAGTTTAGGGGAGAATTTACTGCTCATGGATCCTGTCAGTGCTGCTCAGCAATCCTGCAGTGATTGCTCCTCAGGACAATTACACTGCCTCTGCAGGGCTGTGGGGGCAGTAGGTGGGGGATGATGGATGTGGGCTGTTTATTCAAAGGCTGATATAACCTACTGAGATTCTACATCTTGGGCTTCTTCTAGTATTAGCAGTCAGAGCTGGGGTCCTTCAGAAAGAGGATCAGGAGTGAAATTCCAATTTCACCACTTTGAATTTCTCTCTGGAGTGCTTATCTCTCTGCAGTGACTGTGCAGGGAGCTAAGGCACTGGGGCTTGCTATGCTAATGTGGAGCTTTGGGACACCACTGCCCTTTGAAGATCTGTCACTGCATGCCAGAAGCCTGTTGGGTTTCACAGTAACATCACAAAGCCCCCAGGAGTGCCAGGGAGGCCAAGAGCAGAGGCTCCAGCTTGGGTGGAAACACAAACCACAGAAGGTCAATGATTCATTGGTGCAGGAATGCAGCCTTGGGAGCTGGGAAGAGCTGGTTTGGGGAGCTGGGCAGGGCTGGCTGGGGAAGCAGGGAATTGCAAAGAGAGCAGAGATGTATCTTATGTATGTAAACCATCTTGTACAAAGTGAAAACACAAGATAACAGGGAAGTGTAGATAACTGACACAGTCCTTACTAGGGGACAAAGGAAGAGCAGAAATTGCTCCAGCACCCTCTCTTCCAGTTACAGAGGAGTAATGTCTGAGTAATGTCACTGCTCCATCACTGCTACCACCTCCCTTACCTTTTGTAATGAAGGAACACTTTCTGATTTGCCATCTTCTTCCTTTTGCTCCCACGGTTCAGCAGTTTTATGTGGAGTTTTCCTTTATCAAATCCTCAGGTTAAGTAAATAAGTACATTGAAGAGCAGTTTGAATCTCTGTTTTCTGCTTCTACTTTCCCACAGCACAGTGTGATTTATTATCAAACCAATGTGAAATAGGGTGCAAGAGCTATGATAATGTGCATTCATTGGAAATGTTTAACAGTTTAGAAGTGAAATTAAAATTATGAGATGGGGAAGTGATATTAAAATTATGAGATGGTAAAGTGAACTGTGAAAATACCTGTTATATGAGAGAGAATATGAAGAACCAATGGCTCAGTGAATGTCAATAGTTTTTTCACTTCTACACACACAAAAAGTTATTTTCAGAGTAAACTGAATTCTACCTCTTTAATGTAAAATACTTAGCAATGACTGCTGACCTGTGGAACTGTCTCTTTATTCCTTCATAGATGGAATGGCCTCTAGACAGGACATCCCATTGCTGAATGGACTGGATTTTGTTTGTCTCCCTAAAAGGCTTCATATGTTTCAGGGAAAGTCTTCCAGATGCAGTAAAGTAAATCTTATTTCCTCCTGTATGACTATTCTGACATTAGAGCAAAATATTCACTTTTTGAACCATGACACATTTCAAGAGCTTAGGTAGCTAAAGTCACAGAAATTCAGTGCACAACCTCCTTTGCAGCTGTCATCATAATTTCTCTATTTACCCTCTTCATCAGGCACTCTGCCTGATATACACCTTGGAGCTTGCTGCATTTGAAATTATATTGTTATTGCCACACCTTTGAAAGATAGAATCTGGAGTTCAGTCATCACAATGCAAATACCACCCCAAAGTAGGTGCCTCCCACACTGTTCTCAGCCAGGTGCCAGTGATGCACTGCATGTGTGAATCTCATTTGCATGTTTGTATTAAGGATGTCTCTCAAATACACAAACTTCACAGCTCAGGTACAGGCTGGGAATGTTTACTTTTTTATTAATAACCAACATAATAGAACAATAAAGTGCAGGATGTATCTGAAAAAAATGAGCTCTGCTGAAAGGGGTGAGAAAGTCCTTAGTTTAGGGGAGAAGTGTCACAGCAATCTCCAAGAAAGTCAGAGATGGAGAACTTTCAGAAAGGGACCAATAAAGGACATTTTTTTCTGATGAATGTAACCTCTTACATAAAACCTGGATGAAGACAGGAATTTCTGATTGTGTGGGCCAGCATAAAGCCTACAACAGATTGTCTGATTGTAGGCAGACTTAATGGATTTTTTGGCGTGGGATTTTTTGGTGTTGGTGTTGTTGGGTTTTTTTGGTTTTTTGGGGTTTTTTTTTAATTTTTTGTATGAAAATATAAAATCACAGTTTTCTTTATTTTTTTCACTGATGTCATTTATAAGACTACTCATAACTGTGTAGCTGTCCTGGCTGTTTGAGAAGTTGTAAACAAATACTTTCCACACCAGTTATCTTAACCTAAATCAAGTGAAACAGGATATCAGCCTTTGGATAATATTACACAACTTTTGCCCTTAAAAGCAGGAAACTGAAATTTTCAATGAGGACATTTTGTCCCAGCAAGCTGTTTTGGGATATTCAGCTGGTAATATGTTTTTTCACAAAAACTGCTTAAATCAGTATGAGATCTAGAATCATATGAGTCAAGAAAGATGTAACACACTGAGAACTGTGCCTGACACCCAGCAGTCCCCAGGGTGTATCTAGCAGTTGTCACTTCTTCACACAGCTTGGCACACTTTTGTCATTAATTGTTAGAAAGCATTAGGAATTCCTCTCATGCCTTCTATCCAGTAATCATTATTACAGTCATTACCAAGTTAATTGCAGTAAGTAGTCATGATTTTAATACTTTTCCTGTCACCTGTTTAAAAGAAGTGCATATAAGCATTAAATAACACAGCTACTTAGTAACAGCACTGGAAATGGAACTCAGATATCTAATGGAATTACACTGCTCTCTAAGCTCACAATGCTAAAATGCAACAAAAAGCAAAATAGGAAATTGGAGTGAAGGCAAAAAACTTGTTCTGTTTTAATTAAGGAACAGTTCTTGCAGCTCAAGTTAGACTAAAGGCATACAAAAATATAAACCAAGATAAAACTTCCCATTGCATCTTATTTTAGCTGGAACTACAAACTGCACTAAACATATAAACAAAAGAACAGAGCATGTGCCTCAAACAGGGGTACATAGAAGAAAGATAATGGACAAAAAAAAAACTGTGTTAAATAGAAATGACAGTTGTTTCACATTTCTTAACATTGAATGAACTGCCTCAGAACAGAAACAAAATCTAAGAAACATTACTGTTCAGGTGCTTTCATCATGTTTATCCTTTTTTGATGAGAGAAATGATTTCTTGAAAAGAAACAGTTAAATAGGACGAAATCCTTCATATGTTTTATATTGAAGAAAAAAAAACAAGTTCCAGTAATTCATAAGAAGAATACAGTAATACATTATAAACTGCATGTTAATCATAGGAAAAATATTTGAAAGGATGAAGTTCATATCCAGTCAATACACAGCCAAATTCTCCTGGGGTTTACCTTGTATTTTGAATAGCATAAATACAATTATACAAAGGAGTATACCGGCTGAAAATATTCAGCAGGTATACTCTCTTGTATAATTGTATTTAGGAGTATATTCCTGCTGAAAAACAGCAGGAGAAATGGTGCAGAGTGGGAGTGGGCCAGGAGGATGCTCTCTGCCTGCACCTTTACCTGTGTCCTACCTCCACCCCGGGCTGTTTGGAGGACAGTGGCAGTCTGAACCCAGACTTTTTGTCCTCTGTCTTCACCTGTTTTCCTGCTGTGCTGCTGCTCTGATGATGCTGCCCAGCCCTGCTCCATCAGCACACAAAGGAGCTCCCAGTGCAGGGCTGAGCAAACCCATGGGGTGAGATGCAGTGCACTGAGTGTTAGCAGAACCACTGAACCGTTTTGTTATGGCTCCAGCTATGCTCCTTGCTAAAAGTTTCCTGCCAGTGATACACTGCAATAGTGAAGGCTACAAATGTATTACAGCTGTCAGCCAGCTGTAAATAACAACCAGTTGCATTCAACGCGTCAGACCAGTGCAAGAACAGAGAATAGAGCCTGAGGAATCTATTTTGTTTGGAATAGAACCAAACCTTAGCCTCAGTTCTGTCCAAATGATTAAACTGAAGCTGCAGTGTACTTGAAAAAGAATTTAGGATTGCTATTAAATAAAGATTGAGTATTGCAAGCTTTCTTGATGAGGACAAAATGTCAAATTAATGTACATTTGCAGTCAGGACACAGCTGTGGAAAGTTACCTCCATTTAAGTCACTGATCAAGATGAGGGAAGTAAAACAGTGATTTCAAGTACTTCCTCAAAGAGGAAACTGGAATAAGAAGTCAGTATAAGAAGTCATTTGTTTACTCCCCAACTCCACCAAACATGGCTCAAGCATGAGGCAAAATTTGCAGTTAATTACAGATGATTGAAACACTGAAAAACAAATCCAAAAGTAATGCCAAATGAAGCAGAAACAGAACAAAGTATCTGGGGAGACGGTCAAGAAGACCCAGGTAAGCATCACAACTCAAGTGGCAGCTGTAGCAGTGATTAGTTGATCTGTGGAGGCCACAGATGTAACACTGAAGGGAGGTTGTTCCTTTGCCCAAGACTTGCTGATACAGGTACAGATACTGCTGATATTGGTAAGAGTTCCTGACAAGGCAATACAACCTTTAAGAGACACCGAATTATGTTTATAGTGATTATAAAATGTAAACTGTAGATGCTGATATTAGATTATTCAAACATTTATAAAACTGATATTATACTTGAGCTACTTCTTTGTTACTTCTGGCAGGAAATGGCCTTGTCCTGGCAGCAGCAGGATGTGATGCATTAACAGTTGTACTGGAGCCTGCTAAAATAACAGCAAAGATTTTCAGATGCAATAGCTGTCCTTCAGTTACTCTTATAATGCTTTATTAAAATGCCATCTGGAAACATCAAACATCTCCTTTGTTGCCAAATAATTACCAGCTTTAATAAAGACAGCAAGTTAAAACGAAAACTTGAATGGGCATTTCTGGCTAATGTCTATACCTAAATATCAATTTCTTCTATCAAAAGAGGACAAAGTCAAGGTAGAAGTTAGAGTAACATGGCTTTCATGTTTTATAGATGAAGTCCTTCATGAATGTGTCTACACTATACTTTAATTTTTCATTTGATAAATACTGAATTCCTTCCCTTGTTGGCACATTTGAACTTTGATGAAATGGAGATTTTGTGTAGAAATAATTAAATAACTTAGCAGAGGTGCCATTTTAACCTTAGTGGAAAACAGAAAGTTAAATGGGTCCATTTTGTTCTGAGCTTTGACAAGAATTAAAATGAATGTCCTTCCTTTCTGTAAAACTTGCTTGGAGAAGTGCCTTCAAGTCAAATCTTTCTATATAATTCTTTACCCATAAATAAACATTTCCAGCATTTAATGCAGTTGACAAACAAGACCAGTTCCTCCAAACTGGGATTCTTTCAAGATGTGTTTTATTTTCCCACACCACCTACCCCCAGCCCAGCTGGAACCCATTCTGGTTCTGTCTTCTGGAAAGTTAACACAGCTATTGATTAGCCATTTCTTAAAACAGCACCATTTACAAGACAGTAATAAGCATCATTTCACATAAGGTTAAACATTTGCATGAACTGATTTTCCAGAGTTATCCAGGATAAATTTGTCCTTATTTTCTTGGGTACAGCTCTTAGCTTATTTTTTTTCTATAATGCCCCAATTCTTCTGGAATCCACAACACTCAGAGGACTTGTTACACTGCAACACTAAGCAAAAATGCTGTAAAATTGTCTAGGACTTCAATGTATTCAAGGACAGTATTTTAGTTCACAGTTATACCTATGGATCTGACATTCACAAAACACAAATGGTGAGATTAACGTGCTTCTGAACAGTGAAAGATAATCTCTGTCTGACCTAAATCTCTTCAGAATAGTAGAAGTTATTACTACAATGCGAGTCTTTCCTTTTACATGACTTACATCCTGTTTTCAAGTCCAGACTAGTCAGGGTGTCTCTAAAGCCTTTGAAATCTAATCCTTATCTTTCCATAGGACTCTGGGTGGATTTGGCTAGAAAAAATGATAAGATATTGTTGTAGTGCAATTTTATTCTGAAAACACACCAAAATTTTCAGCCTAGTATTCCTCCTCTTGTGGATCCCTGTTTGACAGCCAGGATTTATAAATTATTATGAGCCTTGCCAATATTGTATTTTATTCAAATATTTCATCAATCAATGGGAATTTTGTTTAGATAATGTGAGGGTTGTGAAAGCTAGACTTTGTTAGACTGCTTTTCAAACTATTTTCTTGCAAGTCTCAAGGCAATGAACCGATGCCTCCTGGATGTCATTTTACTATCTATTTTCAGCACAGAAAGGAAACCTGAATTGCATATATTAGTATCAGGAAGAATCATAAATGCTGAAGCTGTGGGAAGCAAAAATACCAAATTTGAGATCCACCAGCTGGTTTTTCTACAGACAACGATGCAGCCTTAGCTTATTTTCCAAAAGCTCAGCCTGCTATTCCTGTAAACGAAAATAATTTACACACTGAACTTTATAGCAGATTTCTTGTAAATTGTCTGAATAATAATCACTCTTGGGACAATATTTCTGCTTTTATTATCCTTGTGTGCCATGGGTGGATTTCTCAGCATTGCAGTTCTTGTACTTCTGTGGCTGTTTACTTACCTTCCCTTTAGCAGAAGGGGAATGATCTTATGCTGTGGCCTCAATACGACACAGACAGGGCATGTTTCAAAAACCACATGCATAATCTTTGTGGAGAACTCACACATGCTGTTACAAGGCACAGAAAGCTGGTTTCTTGCTAAACGTCATTTTCTTCTTCCACAGGATGGAATAGAGTGGCAGAAGAACAGAAAAGAATCACAAGCAGCTGCAGCCCTCTCCTACATCCTTCTGCATTATTCTGCCATGCCAGAGGCAGGTAGCTGACCCACCTGAGTAGCTCTGGAAGACTAATTGGCAGGATGACTTTCACAGACCTTGACTGTGCAGATATTGCAATCAACTGGAAGAACATCTGAAATACCTGAACATTTGAGTGCAGATAAGATATTGTTGTAGTGCAACAATCTTTCGGTTTTTCCCCTCACCTGGGATGTTCCCAAGAGTCCTTTTCCACAGCTGGGTGATCCAAGAAAAAGTCAGAGCTGCTTGGCTTTCGTTCTCAAGGTTGTTTATTGTTTCTTATCTGTAACATGTTCTCCCTGACCCGCCAAGATGCTCTCAGCAGGTCAGTCCAAGGCACACTGCCTGCCCTCAGGGCAGTGGTATCTTTATATACTATACACTACGTAGACATTGTTTACCATTATTCCCCAATACCTATCACCTATGTTAGACAGTGAACTTCTACCTTAAACCAATCCCCAAGTGCCAACATCACCAAGAAGATGGAGGCCATGAAGAAGAAGGAAGGAGGGCAGTACACACCCAGATTCCTCCATCCTGACCCCCCTGTACACTTCACATATGAATCTTAACATTCTATTTCTCTACTCAGTAATAAGCTACTCATTTTATTCTACTTTCCCTGGTTTGTAACTCCTCATATAAAGTTGGTAACAGTTTCCATGGCTCAAGATCGAGGGCAGAGGGGTCTTGGGCTCTGTGCCAAGTTCTCTGAGCCCCCTGCCCGGGTCTCAGCCCATCCAAGGCAGCAAGAGGGGTTTCCTGGTTTCCCACAACAATCTCTCTTAAGTCAATCTTAATTGACTGCTCTGTATGGTGGTCTCCTCTTTCCATTGCATCTCCTGATGTAGTAAGGGCGGCACAATACAACATCCTGAGGTGAAACCAATTTCCTGCAGGGCAACACCACTTGCCAAGGCCTGCAGTCCTGCCCTCCTGGTCAGCATTTGCACCCCTTGGCTACCACTGCCCCTGGGTGAAGACCGAGCTGGCATGTATCATGTATGACTATGGTTTGGGTGGTAAAGCCTGATCAGGGGGTACTGCTGACTGCTGAAGGCATGTAAACAGCTGCTGAAATGCCATCTCTGTGCATCTTGTGCCTGTGTTCAAAATGGCAATTGTTTTAGTGCCAGTATTGCATGAAGGATGGGGCTTAGAGCAGAGTTCAAAGCTCCCCAAAATGTGGAGTGAAAAAGCACAAGAGGAAACACTGCTCTCTCAAGTTACTCAAGATTTTTCAGGTAATAATTAATTTTTTTATTGATCCTCTGTCCTTGTGAGACCCCTTGAACACTGACCACAATTTCTTAAAATTATGTATCTGTCTTTTTGCAGCCTTTTTAAATTCACAAGTATCTGTCAGTCCCTCCATGAGCCTCAGAGCATCAGGACTTGCCATTCAAGAAGTACTACAGGGCAAATCCCCTTTTGGTTCTGTGCCCAGTGAACACAGAGGAAAATGTCCCCCAGGTGTGCTCAGCAGTGGCAATGAGCAGCTCAGAGCAGTGCAGGCAGCTCACACACATGGATGGCAGCACTGGGCAAGCAGTGTCTGAAAAATGAGCTCTCCTCTCTGCAGCAGGGCACTGTCAGCCTGGTGCAAGGGGGGCTGGGCACAGGGGTTGCTGATGCTTGGTACCAGAGTGAAACCCTGAAACAGGGCTCATGTATGTAGGAGGGGATTACTCACTTTCTCTCCTAGGACGCTTCAGGCTGAGACAGCCTCAGACATTTAGTATGGACAGCTGTGAGCCTGCATTTTAGTGTGCTATACAAAATTATAAGTTTCTTTTGCCATTTCTCTGGCAACCACTTCAGTTATGCAGGGAAAACTGCCTTGGCATCTTGAGTGTGAGAGCTGTTAATTTTACAGAACAATCCCTTAAATGGGCAGAAACTCAAATATAAATGCATGACGCTGGATCTATTGCACCAACCTGAGAAGGTACACTAACATCCATGGCAATTATTCCTGAAAAAAGAATTGGTTGGTTTCAGGGTTTAAAATATTTATAGTAACACATGCAAATTTAAAGCAGGCTGTGCAATGTAGTCATTGGGACTCTATGCACAGGCATCCTGGCAACTGTTTACCTCTCCTATGGACTTGTTGATGCACTTGAGCAAATCACTTCATTGCTGGTCCTATGTCACCCCCAAGAATGTCTGAAGTGTTGTTAGATACCACCAGAAAAAGGAGCAATGTGTAAGAAGGTGACAGGTATCTTAATGCAGAAAACAGTGCATCAAGAAACCATATATCCTTCTAGGAATTACTGATTAGAGTGCCTCAGAGACAACTAAGCCTACGCATCAAAATATATCTACAAATCTCAAGTTGAAAGTCCCAAAAATAACTCATGTAATTATAACTCAGTAATTATTCCACATATGGTGATTTGACCAACTAAAACAATACAGTGAAAAAAATCCCATCAAAATACAGAAAATGCTATGTAGAAAACCTTCTTTTGTATTATTTCTATTCTCTTCATGACAGAAACATATTGTACCACCAAGTGTCAAATGGGGATAAAAAGACTGAACTCCTCCAAATTTCTCTAGGGTATCTTCCAAAAATTAAACATTCATGGAGTTTTGCAATTTCTGATCACACCACAATACACAGGGAAGTACAGACATGAATTAATCTGCCCATGAAATTCAATCACACGTTTACATGATCAAGAGTGAGACTCATGGAAACAAACAGTAAATAAATGCTTCGAAAATAATTATAGCTACTGTTGTTTTGACTGACAATGAAATCAGTCTTGTAGTCACCTACTGCTCTTACTCAAGCAGGAAAAAGTAAAATTGCAGACAAACTGGCTTAAACAGAGTAGTGTAAGAAACAGTAGTAAATAAGCAAATGGGAGAAAATACTGAATGAATTGCATAGAGATGAAAACCCTCAATAGATATTACAGAGAGAGATATAGATACACAGTTATATCATTATATAGAGAGATATTGATGACCAGATATATCACTGTATGGGTATGGAGAGATATATATGTACTTAAAAAAGCCACCCTCCCCAACTGGTTACTGTTTAAAATAAATGCATAAAATTGTTAAGAATTCGGTGTTCTTAGAAAACTGATACAGAAACTAAGAATATGAGACAAGGAAATTTTAGTTAATTGAGAAAATATTTCTAGGGCTGTATGAAGAAAGCTTATAGAGTGAGTTAAAAAGTTTAACATAATAACTGTGGGTGTGGTTTTTATATCTCTCTGAGAAATGATACTACTGTGATACTTGCATCAAATTCAAGTGCAAGATTGGCAGCTATAATGCTAACCATTAAAAAATTAAGCTTCTGGTTTGTACATTTAAAGAATGTTAGATATCATGACCAATAAAGACATGAAAAAGGATTTTTATTTAAAGGCTGAGATTCAGAAAAATAAAACAGTCTGAAAAAAAATTGAATCAAATCAACCTCTTTAGCAAGTAGAGAATTCATACATAATCACATGTACACTCTCAGATATAACCCATAGAAAAGGGATTTGCTTATGAAGAGTATCACATTTTGCTACTTATTCATAGTTTGAACAGGGGATGCATAAAATGGAGCGTGACATGATGCCAGAACATTCACAATAATGACAAACTTACAGTTTGACCATCAAACCTGCTTGAGACAGGCAAAGAGACAGGCACATGTGAGCAAATTCTAACCTTGGCCTTCTGTGGTTCTCTAATCTAACAGCTGCCCATAACAAAGAGGATATGGCATAACTCTGCTACTTTGGCACCTCAGTGATTCAACTTGCTCCTGAAGTTAGATTTTTAATGATGAACAATATTTTTTGGCACTTCTGGTCCCTAAAATACCATTCTTGTTTTGCTGAACTAACAAAACAGAGGCTACCCAATAAATCAGACCAGTGATGTGCAGTATTGCTCTATAAATCAGCAGTTTTGTTCCTGGATTATTTTATAGGCATCTGCAAAAGACACTAAAGAGAAAATAAATAAATTTTCAGGTTTAAATCTCCTTCAAATAATTCTCAATTGTTGGAAGAAAATATTTATAGGCTTGTTAATTGAAAATGGTGCTGATGTTAGAAGGAGATTTCACCATAAGACTCATCTCTGAAAGACTGAGTGAAAACTGGAAAGAGAGATTGCAGTGTTCTGTACACCCTCAAAGACATTACACTGGTTTGATGTTAAAGTTGTCATGGACTACACTACAGGGCACCACGTCTCCAAAACAGGCAACAGATTCTTCATGGACACCATCGGTAATTGTCCTGAATAGGCCATTGGCTGCAGTAAGCAGGTGGCAATTATAACTGTGGGATTAATGACTGTGACAGCTGGGACCATATTCCTCTTCCAGTTAATGCTATTCTATGGCAGGAAATATACATTTTTTACATGCTATAATGTTTAATTTGAGGGATGTCTGGGGAGTCCAAACACATATGCTTTGAATTCAGTCATTTTTGGATCTGAGGCTACTAGCTAAATTGCATCCTACTCCACATTGCTCCTGTATAATAATATGAATTGGGAGTCTGGACAACTCACTAGGGCACAAATGAGCTACATTTAAAGTACTGAAGAAAGAACTTGTATTACTTTCTACTCCTTGCTTAGAAAAATTTGGATTTTTCCATGTATGCAGTTAGGGCTACTTAGGAAGACAAGAGCTGCTGTTGTTGTAATATCTCTTTCTGCTCATCTGTTATGACAGAAGCTGTCTCAGTGACTGTTTATTATCCCAAGATGGGTACTGCTCATGATTTACAAGCCAGTGCCCAATTCTGTCTCTCAAACTTTGGGTTTTTACAACCCAAAGACTGTAAGCTGCAGCCACACTGTAGTGTTTGCAAAATGCCTTGCTCCAAGCAAGCATGCAGGAACAGGAAGTGCATAGACTGGCCTTCAGTTCTTCACTTGGTATCTCACACTTGTCATCAGTTGAGATTTTGTTAGCTGGTATCAGGAAGGAGAAGCATTGTGGGCAACCCAAGTGACTACACTGGCTGGATGAGTTCCCTTCCATTTTTTGCATGGGAGATACCTGCATCTCCAGAGATGAAAAATTACAAAGTGAAAAAGACACAGTCAGAAACTCTGAGCTTTTTGAAGGACACCTATCTCCTCTGAAGTAGTCTTTTGCCCTTCCAGAGTTCTGCTCAAAACATGAAACTCAGATGATGGTGTCATGAAAGAAAGAAGTGGCAGTGGCTTACAGATTCCAGTTATGGAATATTCTTCAGAGAAAATATAAACAGCATTCTTGTGCAGCTTTTATCTTAGAATTATCAACCCTAATATAATTAATGCCCAAAGCACTAATTAATCTGTCATACCTATTTTGTATGGCAATGCAAAACCCCTCTCCCTGTGGGTCAGCATGCAGGATTCTTGCCACATAACCATTTTTTCCCCATGTAAAACAAAAGCATTTTCCTCTCAGTGTTGATCACTGATTTCATATCAAATAAATCATAATGTCCACCCTAGCAGTGGGTTTCTGGACAGGCACTAAAGAAGGGCACAGATGAGTAACTGTGCTTGTGACTGGCCAACTGCTCCTTTGCTAAGCATTAGGTCCACCTACTTTATTATTTTCAGGATCAGGGAGGAATTATTCTCATTCACTCCATTCCTGCTCTAGCAGACTGGCCAAAAATGAAATCAAGATTTCCTCTCCCAGGAAGAAAGCAGGGATAGAAAGATGAGGTTTGTTCTGGTTACTGCAGTGCTGATGCTTTGCAGAAGGTAAAAGAGCCCTCGGAGCTGTGACTGACTTTGTGACATACTTGGAAATGCCAGTGTAATTCATTGGATTGTAGGATTTCAGGCCTTTCTGCTGTCTGTCACTAGTCTGCTATAGCAGTGGTCTCTGTATGGCTAATTTCCCTCCAACACCCCTTGTAAACTTCTCTCTTTTCTGTGTTATTTTTAAGGAATTAAAAAAGTGTAATGCAGGAACAACACAATGAACCTTGTGACCTTTACTGGGACTAGTGATACTTATTTTTAAATTTTAGATTTTTTTTTTGATCCAGATAGGATTACAATGCACTTATAATTAATTGTGGACATCAACAGACAAGAATATAAGAAATTTCAGTGACTGGACTTTTTTTCCCAAATGCAGAGCTTCAAAAACTAACTGCTGCATAAGAAAAGGCAAGTTTGATTTGTCTGCAGAGCAAAGAATCTCTGCCACAATTATTTCTATCAAATAATTGCAGACTGCTATTTTTTCAAACAAATACTGTGACTAATGAACTAGAGCAATTGCAATTATGTTTGAGGAAAGCTCTATTAACTGACAATTTTGTGGACAGTTTGTTCTATCTCTTCACTATTTGTCTCCACCCATAAGCAAGATACAAATGGTAGTTTCAAAGCCACAAAAACAGACAATCTTTAATTTCACATAGTGTACCACTTTATATAATCTGGCAAATCTTCTGTGTCTATAAATAAAAATGCTCTGAAAAGGTAAGGAAGGGAAGACCATGTCTTTCTTCCTTGCATCATCCTGGGAAGGTTTGGCACTGGGAGACCTTTTGTCTGTCCTTTTCTCAAAACACATAATTTTTTCTTTTTCCAAATAGTCAATGACTGTTTACATGGTTCAGAGAATTTCTAATTATCATGACAGAAAACAACAATAATTTGGTGCAAGAATGAGAGTATGTGTGAAGGTGTGTTAGCATGCAATTCAGGCATGTCATTCCATTTATTCTTCTATAACTAGCCAAAAACCTATTCTTTTAAAGCCATTGTAAATCTTGAAGGAGAAAAATAATTACAACAATATGTCCAATGTTAAAAAATACCAGTCATATCTCTAAAATAAATTATACTATTGTAATAAATTATGCTATTGTGTATTTAATACAAAGAGGTATTTTTCTTTTCTATCCAGCTTTCTTTCTATTATTGACAGCATTTTCAAAAATCAGGATTATTTTAAGACGCCTCAAAAGCCTAATGGTTAAATCTTCTTATCCACCCTAACAGATTAATGTCAGCTAAAGAGGCTAGTGTGATACAAGCATTGCTTCAAAAGCCACTCTTTTCCTTGGGTAGACTCTCCTGGCTGAAGCATCCTGACAAACAGCCAAGAACCTGCTTCCTTAGGGTCTCCTTTCAGGCAAGGCACAGAGGGACCCAACACAGAAACTAAAGAAAGTCTTTCTGAAGTATCTTCATGACAAGGACATGTGTCTCTGCTTTTGTGCTACCTTCCTTCTTATTTTAAATAGCTTCTCATTTCACCTGGGAAGTTTCTACAAGAGTTCACAGGCAGAAAACAGATCTCCTTTTAACCTCCCCTTCCCCAGCTCTCTCAGCAGCCTCTCTCTTTTTCCAGTCCTTTTGAAACATCAGTGTTCCAGCCAAGACAGTCTTCAGGGAGTCTCTCCAGGCCCTCTCACTGACATTCATACCAGCACTACTGGAAATGCTTGTCCTGGTATGTTCTGGAATTACATTCACCTTCTCCATAGCAACTTAGAATTATATCCAGCTTCTTCTTCTTTTTCTTCTTCTTCTTCTTTTCTTCTTCTTCTTCTTCTTTGGTCCTTCTTTGTGTTTGCTTTGTAATGGAACACTGACCTTCCAGGAGGACTTGTATCTGCCAAACCCTGAGTATAAAACCTTAGCCTTTCATTCTGTGCTCTGAATTTCATGCCAGCCCTGGCTGTACAGTGGTCAAGGTTGTTTAGTTCTTCCTCAATGTAATTCTGGCCCTCATCTGTTTTGACAAAGCATCCAAGTTCAGTACAATCAGGAATTTTCATTTTTAAGCACTTACTGAGTCAGAGTCATGAGAGAAGATTTCAAACATGAGCAATCCTAGGAATGATGCTCAAGGAGCTCCCTTGGCCACTGCTCCATGTCCTGACACATTCCTTTGCAACACAGCCCACTGTTCCCTCCTTTCTCACCAGCTCCCCATCCATTCTCACACCAGTTCCCACCTGTGATGACTCATCCACAAGGGGAAGGGAGAACCTGATCCACCCTGTGACTTAAAGCCACCTTCTCTGGGTCTGTATACCATCTTCTATGCCTTAGTACTTCTCCATATAGTGTCTTTGGGCTACAGGGAGGCTACTAGGAGAGTTCTTGATCAATAAAACCTGACAGCATCAATTCATCTAAAATTTAAGGACTTGTACAGAAATGTCAAGCACACTTCACAAAAGAAAAGTTGATATTGCAGTGCTTATGGAAAGTTATATGAGATCCATATCTTTGCTAGAAAACTGGGAAGAGCTATCAGGACAGCCTGGAGCCATCTATTCTGGTATATCTATATTGCATTTTGCCCTAATTTCCAGGCAGCTTCATGTCTTCATAATTATTCTTAAAATATGTACAAATTATTTATGTACTCCGTGTGCTTCAAAATTTATGCACTTACTCCTGTTGCTGTAATTGTCCTAATTTGTTTGTTTTGTCAGGCTTCAAACCAAGGATGGTTTTCTGAATTAGTAGACTTTCTATTGTTTCAAGAAAAATCTCCACAACACAAACACAGCAGAGCAGGCAAACAAGAATTATCAGCTAAATTTTAGTTTATTTGTTTTAGCATCCTTCAGGTCAATTAAGGACTAAAACTGACTAGGCCTGAAAGGATTTCTTTTGATCCACATTCATCATGGCTGGTGCACACCACCCACCAGGCTGAGGGGAAGCAATATCAAATGTGACATACAAAAGAAAAAGAAAACATTAAGCTTCATTGTACATATAGATAACAGGCAATAAAGCAGACATTTGAGTTTCTTTGCCCCTTTGAGTATGCCAAAACCTGCCTTTTTGCTTCCCAACATGGAATAAAGACCCAAGGGAGATTCCAGCCTGTAGGACACTGAGTTGACCCTCTGTTCTTCTCTGCAAGGTCCAGTCAGGGCTGTATGAATCTCAGGAAGGGCTCTAACATTTTCTCTTGACATCATCAAAGATCCTACTCATTCTGTGGCCAAGAGGAAATCCAAATTTAAACCTCTAAGACTCCACAAGCACAGAGTTATGGTGGTGTGTGGGTTCTGGCTGAGATGAATTGCCTGTACAGCACAAGGCCTTCTCTTTCTCACACTGCCCCCCAGTGAGGAGGTTGGGGGTGGGCAAGGGTTTGGAAGGGGATACATCTGACCCCAACTCACCCCAGCTGATCCCAGGAACATCCCATAACATCTGACACCATGCTCAGCAATGTGAGATGCTGAGTTTTCTGAGGGGTTGTTGCTCAGGGGCTGCTCAGCAGCAGTCAGTTGGTGGGAAGTGATTGTTTTTGCATCACTTTGGTTTATTTGGTTTGGTTTTGCTTCTTTCTTTTTTAATCCCTTTTTTTTTAAACCCTTCACTTATTATACTGTACTTTATCTCAAAGCATGACTTTTCTCATTTCTGCCATGCCAGTTCTTTCTTCTGTTCCACTGGGGGCTGTGAGTGAGCAGCTCTGTGAGGCTGAGCTGACACCCAGGGTGAGCCCATCACAGTCCTTCCTGGCACCCAACACAGGGCAGTAAATCTTCAGAATAATAACAGATTCAATCAGAGCATGGTAGAGGAAACTAATTCTATATCTATTTAGCAGTTGCTGGTTGAAATATTGACTTACTTGCTCTTGACACCAGCTTGTTTGTTCCCTTACCTGCTCCATGCCACATTCCATGTCTTGCTGCACATCAAATCTGAGTGTGTGGAGGGCTGGTTTCAGCTTTTGCAGTTTGCTATGCTGTGTATCATTTGTTCACTGGTTTTGAGAGTAATCTGGTATTTGGGCCTAGCCCTGCAGTCACCCCTGTACCTTGGGCATCATCTCATGAAAACAATAAACAACTAAACATTTTCCCTTTTTTAATTTGAGAGCTAAATTATAGTCAAGATGAGTAATGGCACCTTCTGCAGTGAGATGTTTTCTGCCTTGTTACAATGGCTCCTCAGTCCCTCCAGCATCCTTGGGTAATCAGAATGCACATACCTGTTGTCTCAAGAACCTGTTCTGACTGTTCCAAGATACACCTATTTAGGAATTTCACACAGGAGCATGTCCTGAAGCAGTGTGGTTATGGATAGAAAGGTGCATGGGAGAATGTGGGCAGGTACCTGGAACAGTTTTCACCTCTGAGAATGTGGCACTTCTCCCCAGAGTGGAAGGATGGAGAAATCTGATGTGCACTTTGGGAAGAATTAATCTTGGGTGAAATAAGCCATGATTTGAATGACATGGTGCCATTGCTGTATGACACTCTATGTCACCATTAACAGCAAAATAGCTTCATGTTAAAAAGTCTGGTTTGGTCTAAAACGGGCAGCCAGCAAACAGTGTATCAAAGAGTGGAGTCTACCTACAGGACCTGGCTTTTGAACACTCTTTAAGCCAAACTGACTCCATGTATGAGCCATCAGAGCAGGGTTGTGTTTAGGGCCCTGCAAAAAGCTCAGTGGGAAGTGGCTGGCACTGGTGTGGAGCGAGGCAGGGCTGCTGGGGCTCATCAGTCACTGTGTGCACACTCCTCTAAGAACAGAGAGCCAAACCCAGACAACATAAAAGAACATGGTTACAAACCTAATTCTCATATTTTCAAAAACCAGATCAGCCTGATAACCCCATCTGCCCAAAATGAAGGCCACACCACCACCTGTCCATAAGGAAAATCCATCTGGATGAAGAAGAGATGCTTGTTTATATAATAAATGAGTTTACATCGATTACACTGCTCTGTCCTTCTGTCCCTCTGTCCCACTTTTGATCACAAGCCCATGCTATAATCCCACACAGAACACTGTCTGTCTGATCAAACCAAACTAATGACACACTGGGCTGGTAGGATAAGCACAATACATGCATATTCTCTCATACACTCAGAGTTTAACTCTGTGTTTACAGATGATTTGATTTTTCACAGCAGTAAGAGCATACTCTAAGTACTTTATCTTTTCTGCAGTTATATAATGAGATAAAAGGTTTAAAAAACAATTCTGGAATAGAGAAAAGTGAAGATATTAAATACATCCCAATTCACACAATTGTTTTGAATTGAAGCTGTATACTCCTAACTGAGATTGAGCTCCCTATTTTACACACCATAAAGTCAGACTTATTGTTCACAATTGCTATCAGCTAGCAAACAGCACATACTGCTCTGGGAATGCCACTCATCAGGCTGAGAAAGCCAGGATTTTATAATTATGTTACAGCAACTAGTAAAGAAAATATTTCATTGCATATTTACGTCTTTAATAAACATAACATTAATATAATATTATCAACTCTTTATTTATAATCAATTAATAAATTGATTGTAAATAAAGAGTTCATAATATTATATATGTATATAAATATATTGCATTTGGGCTCTTCTGCATCCATAGCTGTGTACAGTGTTGACTTTCACATCTGTTCATAAAATTCCTATTTGTTTATAAATAAAATATATAAATAAAATAGTTTTCATCCAATTTAATTTTCATTAGGTGCTGATTTATTAGGCACATTGCAGGTACAAGCATGGTAACATGGGAATGCTGCAGCTAAATCAGAGTGTATTATTTCAATTTGTGATGGTAAAGTAAGAACCATGTCCAAGTCTGTTTGAACATTATAAGAACAGGAACAAACTGTGTTTTGCTGGAGATTATCAGCATTTTAATATTATGTGGCAAGCAAACCACTACAGTGGAAGTGAGAACAGATGGGGAGAACACTAATGCTTTCCTAGACTGCAGAATACAACTGGATATTGTACTTCAGTTGTCACCAGGCTCCACCATCCATGCATGATCTCACATTCAGCTGTAGGAAAAGTGATGAAAGATAATATTTTAATAAATTAAAATTACATCATTCATGCTGCAAGTGAGGATCATCATCTAAGTCCATGTCAACAGCTACAAGATTCAGGTACAATGGAATCAATGGACAAGAAACACCAAAAGACTTCACACAAACTTAGAGGTATTTTAAATACAGGGGAGAGAGAGATCTCTCAGTTCCTTTTCTGGAAAAAAAAATCAAACTTGCGATTAAAAAATATTATCAGATTAACAACTGTGCTGTAGGATATTTATTCTGAAATTTCTTCTTAACATCTGCACTTGCATTCCCAACTGCCATCTCAACAGAGCAAGATATGCCACCCTATATATAAAAAGGGTTGTCTGGGTATACAGTGTAATTAAAAAACATGTATCTTGTATCTTAAAAACTATAGCAATATATAAGTAGATTTCTCACAAAGTATCTTGCAAAGCCTGGCTGTTAGGCTCATAAAAGAGACCAGTCAGAGTCAGAGCCAGCCCTGACAAGCTCGCAGTCCTTCAGGTGGACATAGGTCAAGACAGGGAGATGCCAATCAGAGATCCAAGCCTTTATACCAGCTCCTTGTTAAAGTGGTAGTGTGTGAAGTTTATACAGTGTCTGACAGCTTCCCAGAAATATGTTATGAAAGTATGATACCCTTTATGAAAGCTTTGAACCTCTGACGGCAGGTCTGGCTCTAAAAATACAATGTGGAAAAAGTCCTGCAGAGAGGAATAAAGGGAGAAAACAATTTGAAGAAAAGACTGGAGCCATTACTGGAGCAAGAGGAGCAGGTAAGAGAGAAGATCAGACTGCTGAACGAGATGGAGCTACAAAGACCTTCAAGACTAAGATGAGACTTAAAGTGATTGAGGAAACAAGGGAAAAGGAGAAACAGCGGCAGACACTGGAGCGTGTTGTGTTTTGAGCGAGGGGGAGTGAAGAGAGACAGTTCCCAGTGAGACTGCAAGGAAAGTTATATCAAGGGAGGAAAGATGCCCAAGGGACTGTGGGTATGGTTAAACTGTATTTAACTGAGAGGAGGGAAGGAGCAGACAGGCTTTCACAGCCAAGTGAGGATGTAGAGGAGGGAGGAGCTTCCTTCAGTCAGGACTCTGAGTAGGGATGGAGCAGTTGCCAACAGCAGCAGATTAAAGGCAGCAGCGAGAGGATTAAGGGCAAGAAATAAGAAGCTTGGTGGCACTAGTGTGTTACACCTGGGCTGCCAGGGAGCCATTCACTGTCATGCCAGGGACGTTCTCCATCACAGCACTGCACACACAGCACAAGGACAGGAGTGGATTCATGATTCCCCATGAAAAACTAATGACTGGAATAGCTTGAGAAGCTCTCCAGGATTAACACATAAAGTGAGTTGAGCTCTGTAACACAAACTCCTCTCTTTCCTTCGTGCTCTCTCTTTTGGCAGGCTCTCTCCTCTATTTTTCTCCATGCTCTCTTTGGCCCATGCTGTGGACCAGCTCTGTGGACTGCCTGGATTCTTCCCAGGTACCTTCAGTTATTCTATAACCTCTGCCAAGCATCTTTTTCTAGAGTGTAAAACAGTTTCTGCAGTTTATATTTAAAGCATGCACATGTGTGCAAGGTCTTCATTATTGACCAGGAAAATGGAGCTTGCTGTATGTTAGACTCCTGTATCTAAGATTTTTTAGCCTTTAAAGCCTTGTCACTCCTTACAGCTTCAGCATATTTGATCTATCAGTCTCTTCCCTTACAGTTTTTGATTTTGCAAAATTAATGTGACTGTTTTCACCTCAAGACTTTTTTGACCTGTGTGTTTGTATTAATTGAATTTCAGTCTAAGGAACACAAAAGCTTTTTTCAAAAAAATAAACCAAGAATAAAGTTAATAATTTTGCTGTGATCCAACTCCCACTTTTCCTGGTTTATTTTCACCTAGGCTTTCTGACATAAGCAAGACGGATTTTGTTTCCTAATATGAGTCTTTTATTTTCCTTATAATTAAAAATGGATCAGATACTCAACAGTTATATAGGAAAACAAGCTCCCTGTGCCATATCTTTTATATTAAATACTAAGAAAGTGTGAGTTACAACAAAGTTCCTGAACTATTTTTAAAATTTGAATGCATATAGTAGGAAATGGTATTTTAGGATATTCCAATAAGGCATGTTTTATGATCTAATAACTAAAAATAAATAATATGTTTAAAATTGATAAATGAACAGAATCAAACAATCAGAAAGAGAATTAAGCAAACTTGTTCCTCATTCAGAAAAATACAATTAGCAATATTTCCATGTCTTAATCTGCCTTTTGGAGGGGTGCTTTTAAGACATGCAGCATATAACTAGGCATTAGTCAATATAATTCTAATATTTGTCCCCACAATAAACTTAAAAATAAAATTGTCCCATTCTTTTCAGAATAACTTGGAAACCTGAATTAATTTAGAATTAACAAGCAGTATTACATAGGGAAACACATTTGATATAGCTGTCATTATTCCCTTCATTATGAACAAAGGTTAAACAGACACTTCTCCCATTCAACTCTCCAAATATTAGCCACCCAGAGGTTAATGGCTGGCAGCAACAGCTGTTGTTGAGAGGAGCAATCTCATACCTACCTGCAAACACCACCCAAAACCAGAGTTCTCGTGACCTCCTGATTGCATTAGGAGTTAAAATGTTTATGTCAGCAATTTACATAAAAGTATTGCAGATTTTAATTCCTGTGCCAGAAAGAGAGATGGGTTGAAAGTGAGGATAATGCCAGACAGGGAGAATAGTGGCAGATGAATACCCATGTCTTTTCTGTCCTACTAGGAAGAGTGGAACAGCAGCTACCAGGCAGTGACCCTACCCAGCATGGAGCAGGCAGCCTCACACTTTGCATTTAGATTAGCAGCTGCAACAAAAAGCTCTGCAAGCAAATCTGGAGCTGTCATTTCCACAAAAGGTGCAAAAAGCCCACTAACCAATAACAGAATATAAGGTCATTCTAATAACAGAAATTTTAAAAGGCAGACAGCTTAGTAGAGAAAGCCAACTACTTATAAAAATTGTCTGTATTGCCTGTATGTTCTGTAAGGAAGAAGAGTTAACAGCAGTTATTGAGAAATTGTTTCAGAGGACATCTCTGGTGCTTCTTGTCTCCTGGAAACCAGGTGTACACTCCTGGGGATACCAGGAACACCCCTGGGAACAGTGTCACAGACATACAAACTCACCAGTTTTGCTTGGTAAGAAGGGCAGAAAATCCAAAAACTCAGACTAGAATCTCAGGAGACAACACAAGCAGGGATGAGATTGGCAAGTGAATGAGCATCAGTTTAAAAAAAATCAAATCTACTGGAATGTCTCCATGTCTCAGTAAAAAGGGATATAGACAGAGACTATAAATATTTTATATGTAATTGGCTCTACATTTTAACAGTGACTGCAGTGATTGCTGAATCTTGTCATTCTGAAAAAGGACTGTCCCTGCAGACAGGCACTGATTAATGATACCATCCTCTGAAATTTGAGCCACAGGGACCTTCAGACTTCAAGAACATTTTAAACTGAATTTATGTGTCCTTCCTAGTTCACTGAGCTCGCTGTTTCATTGTGTCACATTTGCTTACAAGAGAAGACTTGAGACCATAACTGGCTGATATTGTTCCTGTTTTCTTGTGGCACATTGACATAACATTTGGAAAAAAAAAATTGATTTTGAGCAAGAAATTTTATTAGGTGGAAGTGGTCACTCTGATCATACATAAAGAAAAATCTCTGCCCCCTGTAGAACTGTATGTCTTTGCCCTTGCCATTTATGCTTCTATTTACAGTGCCCATTTTTAACCTGATCTCATTATTAGTTATATATTAACTAATATATTAGAGAGAGATCCCCACAGCTGGACAATTTCCATTGTCTAGGAATATTTATAAATGACTGACAAACTCCTTCCATGTCTTCACTGACTTAACATGGTCCAAAGCACAGATGATGGTGAGTTCTGAAATCCTGATCATCACAAAAAGCCTTCAAGGTCACTGTTAGGGATGAGCATTGGAAATTAGGGTCTCTGGCAAAGATAACATGATAACACATTATCTTAGTCACAGATAACATGACTCAAGCTGATATCCAAGGTTATACTTCATTTAAATTTGTGTCAAGTAGAGATAAGCAGAAGCATAATCTGTTGCCCAACTGCTCTTTTCACTTCTTTAAAGTTTTCATTTTTACTGGTTTTAGGCATAATCCCTATAAAATAAAACTCCCAAGAAATCCATATACTTTTGTTACCAGGTCGAGTCCTGATTGGACTCTCTGCCTCTCTCCAGGAGCAAAGGTAGGAAAGTTATGATACTTCAAGCAGAAACTCTTGTGATGGAGACATTTCTTCCCTTGGCAAGCAAGATAAGCATAGAATCCCACAGGAAGTATCAGGTTTCTGCTGAGCATACAGTAAAAAGATTTTACTGCTTAGACATTTTAATGTAGATATATCAGGTTACAGAGGCTATGGGCTCCCACAACTGTCTTGTCTTGTGTGGTTGCTCTGCCACTGGAAAATCCCTTTCTCCAATTCCAGAGACAAAGCTCTCCCTCCTCATCCTGCATGTGGTCAACCCTGACACTCTAAATGTTTGGAAACACGAATTTTGTCTCCCTATCTTGTGACAGATTAAATAGATAAGAACAATAAAATAGGTGACAGAGACCAGCAAGAGTGCCAGCCGGTCATAAATTCTATAAGCAAGTGAAAGAGAGAATATGTCATCAACAAGATGGTTACTGAACAAGGCTGACTCTTCTCCTGGTACCTTCAGCTGGGGATGAGCTGCGTGTCCCATCTCTGTCCCAGGCACTCCCAGGAGATGATTGATGAACAGAGCTGAAGCATAAGAGCCTTGCCATGGACTAGAGAGGCTGCAGCCACAAATCCAATATCCAACAGAAAATGAGTCTCAAAAAGATGATGACAGGGAGGAGAGGGGAGGTGACCGAGGGGGGCAGCGGGACTGAAGTGTGATACTCTCTAGAGAACAAGACAAAACAGAGCAGGCTCCGAGCAGCAAGCCGGGAGGAGCAGCTCCTGCCGGGAGGTCTATCCGAGCTGCTGGCACTAGGTGTCATTGGCACTGCACCTCCTCGGCATGCCTGCCCTGGTGCCTTGCTGGCAGGAGCCTCTCATTTGCAATGCTTAGGAATAGAAACCTTTTCTTCTTGCTGCTGGAAATGCTTTTGCTCTTTTCTTCAGCCTGTTTGTAGTGCTGTTGTTTCACATGCACGCTGATGCCTAAAGAGAGAGGGTCGGTCATGGAGGGAGGCTCAATTCCTTGAGCAAGTCACCAACAGCCAGAAAGGACAACATGCTGCAATTCTACCCTTGTGTTATGTTATATATATATATATATGTGTGTGTGTGTGTGTGTATATACATATATCACATTAAAAAATACATATATGTGTGTGTATATATATATATGTACAAAGTGTGTGTGGGCAGATATCTCTGCCTGCTCACACCACTGGCAGGAAGGCTGGAAGGGCCCCCCCATTGCTGCTGCTGGAGAAGAAGCATAGGGCAGCATCCCCCTGACACTCAGCATGCCTTGCATTTTTCTCTGAGAGTGATGAAAGGCTTCCTTCAGTCATAGCAGAATTTTGGTCACATGTAGGGTTACACCTTTATCATCCTCCAGCAAGGTGCTAAGGAAATTCTCCTGTCTTCTCTCATACTGACCCAGGTGTAGCCAGAGGGGTTAGAAATAGAGTATTAAGGTTACATAATGAAAAACACTGGTGAATTAAAAATTAAAAAACAATCCTACACAGCTGGCAGGTGGATGAATGTTAAAAAGAGGAAAAAAATTCAATTACTGAGTATCCAATTAACCCAGTGCTTTCTCAATAATGTTTTTTTAAGAAGGTAGGAAAAAAAAGTGAGGCTGTAGATGAATAGAGAATTACTATCTCCAGGAAATATTTGCATTGAATCCTCAAGAACCAGAGGTTGTCATTTACTCCAATACAGAGAATTTATATATTTAGAAACTCTGGTCTTGCAAACCATTGAAGTTTCTTGAGGTATTTAATAATTCTTGAAAGCAAGTAACTCCAAGATTTGATTAACTAGATTTTTGTGCCCTGCAAACATTGAAGTTCACAGTTTCATACTGCAGTACTCATCCACCAAGAATACTTCAGAAGAAGCATTTTTTTTTTAACTGAGTAGTGCATTTTCTGAATGCAAAGAGTCTGAAAGATATTTTACTGTGTCCAATTTTGGGTCACCTACTACCAGAAAGATAGATGAGGCATCCCAAAGGAGGATCACCAAGGACATCTGAAGCTGGAGGACCTTCCCTAAGGGCTGAGGGAGCAAGAGATAGCTTCAAGGAAGAGGGGGGAAGGGGGATGCTGAGAACAGCTTTTAAATTCACAAGCTCTGAGATCCAGCTCCAAACTCCTGTGTCTGCCTTAGTTTTTGGCACATGCTTCTGCTAGCACAAGAACAGAGTGCCTAAAGTCCTTAGTTCCCCTGTGCCTTTATCCCTCTCTGAATAGGGAAGAACACAACTCCTTTTTCCACCCTTGTCTCTGTCTCCATTGTCTGAGCCTCTCACTGTCTGTGTGTGTGGTGTCTAAAGCTGCTGGTCAGGGTTTCTCCTCACAGAGATGACACAGATAGATAGTCAAAATCATTAGAGTTACTATCTAAATCTCCATGAGTGGTTTCAGAGGTTCAGGGCTGCCATCTGCAGTTTTTAGCTGCAGTTTTCACTGTTTTCAAGGATTAGGTTTTTCATAAATCAGATGTCACCAGAAGCTATTGTTCTCAGGGACCACTGCACCACTTGTAAGAAAAAATCCAAGTTGTTCAGCATCTGCTTAACAGGCATAATCTGCCAGACATCTTCATTTTCAAATAAATTGTATAGAGAGGCATTCTTCAGGCATTCTTCAGCTGTAACTGTGGATTTTTCCATTTTGTCTCTGGATAGTTTCCCCTAAAACTGTGACAATCTCATTATGTTCTTGCTGATTTTTCAGAAGGACTCCTTCTTTTTACTATCTACAAGCAGCACAGCAGAACAGTATTTTGGCAGCATCTCAAACTATATCTTTAGTTTCATGATGTTTATTTTCATTCTCAAAATAATCCTTATGCCACAGTGTACCTTTTTGTGTAACATTAAATATTTCCTAAAAAGGATTTTCTTTCCTTTTGGTTCAATGATGCAAACCCATGATGTTGACCCATATAAGGATGGACTACATTAACTTTGCCAGATCTGAAGTACTGGCAGTCTTCTTCACTCATTTCTGTAGCTAAGTGAAGGGATCTAGTAAACATCTCCTCTCCAGCCTCATTACCTAATTTCCAGAAAGGTACAAGAGCAATCACCATGGGGACTTCTTTCTTCACAGGAATGAATCAGCTTAACCAACAGGATTTGTTTTCATGTACTCTATCTGATTTGCTGTAGAGATTCTGGTTTGCCAGAACAAAATGTCATGGTAACACAGTTAAACAAACACTCATATTTCCCCCAGCCCTAAACAAGAACCACTGTGAGCTTTCTTCTACTTCCTTCAGAGAGGCTAAATAATTCACCCTCCATGCAAGCCAACAGGCTGCACTTCCTGCATTTCCTGCACTTCCTGCACTTCAGGTGTGGTTCCTGAGAGTGGAACACTGAGCCTCTGCAGTGCTGCAGGGTGACTGCAGGGAACAAGACTGGCCTGACTTGAACACCAGGAACAAATTTTGTGTTTCCAGCCTGCTGTGCTTTGCTGCCAGGAGTACTCCAGCAAGAGAGCTACATGGATTGCCTACAGAAGCCATGGCTCCTGCAGAAAAGCCCTAGCCCAGAACACTGAGGGGAAACCTGTTCCCTCAATTGTACACTGACCTCATGGCAGAATTGCTGCTTCCCAAACTGCTCACTCAGTTCTGTGTTCTTGGCACTTGCCTGGTTCAGACACACTTCATGTTCTTGAATCATCTGCATTTCTCAGTCCCCTTGCTCACATGCAGACAGTTCTGCTGGGCTGAAGTTAATATTGCATGACTGCTTTCTGAAGGGAAAAAAAAAACAAAGAAAAAAATCCCTCCTTTCTCCTCTTATTTTTAGACTATGGCACAGTTTCAGATGATCCTGGACTCATTTCTGCATCAACTGACACTTGCCATTAATCTCAGAGATCTGTGAGGGAAACAGTTCTTAGAAATTAAAAGAACTCTGTCTCTCTGGTAGAAATGCCCTGGAAGTAAGATGAAACCAATGTCAGAAGCGAGAGCTGCTTCTCCCTGGTGCTTGCTTGCCTGTCAGCATCGCCTCTGCCCACTCCCCCAGGGAAGTCAGGCTTTCTGATATGTGGGAGGCTTATCAGATGGTGTCTGTCTAAATCAAAGACCAAATAATGCTGTTACACAGCCTGTAGAGGTGGGTTGTTTTTTTTTTTTTTGATCCTTTTGCAATAATTCTGCCAAAAAAATTATGCCTTTACAGTCAGAATATACCTTTTATAAATACTCCTTTAACAATGATTCATCTTTCTTTGAAAATAAAAAACCTACTGTTTTCTTTCACTTAAGAAACTAAGCATCTATTAAATAAAGGTTGTTATGCTTAGAAGCTTTTCAAAGTGCTGAGGCAGTGCTCCAACATATCCTGTCTTCAGCATATTTCACCAGGTACAGACCAGCTCTGTCATTTGGAAGCACTACCATGTGTAGGCTGAGGATCATTGGTAGAGGGGAGTATTCCATGCTGGATCTAACAGCCCAGGAGGGGAGGCTGCACCATCCACGTCTCCTGCTCAACAAGCAGTGAGGCTCAGATGTGTTCCCAGTAGGTGTATGCAGGCAGAGCACATATATATGATAAATTTACTTATATTCATGCCTAGACACACAGATGGCAGACACACAGAGCACTCACATGAACACTGAGAACTCACAGGAAATCTGTTTCTTCCCCCTTTCTTTTCAAGACCCTCTCTTCTTCTCTCAAGGCTCTTTCTCCTCTGGGAAACCACAGCACTGGTAACTGTCACAACTACACAGTGTCCGTGCACAATTTGAAAAGCAACCAAAATTAGCTTTTCCCTCAAGGAAAAGCCCCAGTATGAACTCAACAGCTTCTGTTGGCCTGCCAAAACCAAACAGCATCAGCACAGCTCCACACTGAATGCTGCTTTCTTAGGCAGTGGAAAGGAGACTTGGTGTGAAAGTGATGGTTAGCAATTAAGTGAAGGTTACTGGAGGCATTACAAGTGCAAAGAGTGTTACAAGGGACAGAACAGGAAAATGCTGACAAAATGTAGTGAGAAGAGTACAGAAAGAGTACACAAGGCAGGATAACTCAGGTGTTATTAGTTCCATCATTAGTGTAATAAGTTTTTTCTGCCAAGACTTTAGTGTAGAAAGTATGTCTTCTTTTCCCTAAAGAGACTAGGACCTCAATCTTGCCATTTAAGGAATCTTTTAATGTCAGAATTTCCACTTCAGTATTAGAAAGGGGTCTGTACTTGTGTTGTCTGAGCTGGAATGCCTCAGGTAAAAGCAGATAAAAAGTACACAACGGATGAACAATCTTGTCTAAAGTGAGCCTTGCTTCATTGCTTGTAAAATTCAAATACTGAACCCTGTACTGATGTTACTAATAGGCACAGGAGTGGTGCTGTAGAACTTCTGGCAAACAATTGCAAATCCAAATTTCAAAGGTCGTTTGGTACACATTAAAAAAAAAGGATAATTTAATATGAGTTTATCTGAAGTATTTCTTATGTGTGCACATAAAGCATTCTGTACTAAGATCAAAGTTGTGTGCTGTGTCATGATTATTTACAAGTTCCTGCTTCTGCACTGCTGTGAAAGAGCGGCAGCAATCCTGTACACAGAGTTTTGCTAGGAACCATTAGGATGTTTTTTGAAATTACTAAGGTGCCACTTACCAAGCTACATTTATGAAAAAAAAAAAAAAAAGAAACCAAAAGAAGGAGGCTTGCAAAGCTCAGGAAGATGTGCTTATTAGTCAGTGCTTATTCATGCACTGACTAATGTGAAATGTCACTTGAACAGAAATCAATGTGTCTCCACAGCCTGCAGCAGCAGCCCACAGGTGGTCTCCAGACAGTTACAGACTTCCCTGAGATCAGAAACATTCTGTTTAAGCTATCTTGATATTTTTTTACAAAGCACAGTTCAAAATTATAGCTCAGCCTTCCCTAGGGTGTTGTGTCACTTTCCTGAACTCTTTGGGAATTTGCTGTCTGTGCTCCTCACTTTCTTCCTTGTCCCATTTCTTGCCAGCACAAGGGAGCAGAGGAGACAACAGGTACACAAGAGACAAGTGTGTCCTTGGGCTCCTGCAACACTGACTGATGTTTGGGCTGGAATCTCACAGATTGGAGGCAAGAGGATCCAGATGTGCTAAATAACAAGATACCTCAGACAGATAATGAAACTCTGGAAAAGGCAAAGACGATCCTTGGATGTTTTAACTCCAGTATTACAAACAGAAAAAGGAAAATCTCAATGTTCTTGTGCTGTCTTCTCTGGGGTAATGCATCTCATTCCAATCACTCACACTTGAGACATAAACTGAAAAATGGCCAGGATGACCCTGAATTTGGAGACTCCATCACATTACGGGTGGCTTGACTTATTTAATCCATCCAAGCAGAACCGAGAATTTTATATGATCATTGATTACAAATACATCATTACATTTTCAAAAGAAAATTCTGCCAAAGTGAGAGAACAATTTGTCACTACTAATTATAGCCTCATAATAAACAGCTTTAGGGTAGAAAATTAGGGGAAAAAAGAGCTCTGAGGAAGAAGTAAACTAAGCTTGTGAAACAGTCTTCCAGATGCAATAGAGGATACAAAAATCATGTCAGGGCACAGCAAAGCCAGATGAGAGATCCCCAGGGGGTTCATCAGGGCTCCCAAGAGCAGCTGGGGGCACCAGGCCAGCCTCAGCCCTGGGCATCTGGCACCTCCCTGGGGATGGGAACAGCCCAAGATCAGGCCAAGCCTTCAGCCCATGGGTGGGCCTGACTCAGGGGATCCTGTGGCTGGGCAAAGAACACTGGACACTGGTGTCATTGGGGCTGGGATGGACATTCCTAAATAGGGGCTGAATGGCATCCTGGGCAGTGTGGGGAGGGTCCCCAAAGGGCTGAGAAGGGACTATCAGGCCTCTTGTTATCTCTCTCCCAGAGCTCCTGTGAAAAGAAAAGCCACAACTGTGGCTTTATCATAAATTCAGCTGTTACTAAATTGAGGTTTGAAAGTCACTCATTGTACCATGTCTGTAACAATAAAAGAAGATAACTGATACACACAGGATCACTTCCAGGCCTATATTCCCATGTTGTATGATGCAGTGGGGCAGAAAAAAAGGACTCACAGAGTCAATTCTTCCCAAAATCAGTAGAATAGACTCACTGGATCAGACACCTAAAAAAAAAAACAGTCCAAAAAATGGTGCCCAAATGGCATTCTATTTTCTGCTTTCAGAATGAGTCACTCAGATGAAAAAGGCAGTTTGTAAGCTTTTGTTGGTGCTGGGTACAGCTCTAGACTACAGCTCCAAGACACAGACCACAGTCAGAGAGGTCTGCATAACATCTGTGGCTTCTCCCTAGAGCTTTCAAATTCTGCTGATCTCCTTGATGCAGCAGAGCAGTCATCTGCTCTTAACTCTAAACCTGCCTCTGGACATTAAGGCATTAGCACTCAGTGATCTGTCAATAAATTTCTCAACAGCACAAATGATGCTACATCAGTTTTAGTATAGCCCCTGTCTGGAAGACATCCAGACACCAATTATCACCAGAAAGCCTTCCTTGGCAGAGTTCACTCACCCACTGGAACAGTACAACTACTAATCTTAGAGGGCCCTTGGTACTCCTCCTCTTATGTGCTTGATTTTGGCCATATTCTTCAGGTAAATAATATGTGTGAGAAAGGGGACAGGAAATCCACAGTCTAGTGAAATCCTGTGAAAATATTAATGAAAAATCCATGAGCTGAACATCATGGAGGGGAGACATGGAGGCTCATAGAAATGTTTGCTCAAAATTACATATACTCTACAGCTCTACCCTTTGCAGATTTTAACAAGAGACTCAAAAATATTGGTCATTGTGACTCTAGAGGTTCACAGAATGTGTGAAAGCTATGACTAGCACATCCCCCTCTGTTAAGCACATTTCTACCCCCTTGTGACAGTATCTGGTTCTTTACAGACACAATACAGCAGCACATTTGGCCTTGGCAGGGTTGACACTGTCTTCTTCGTGCTGAGTCCTGCAAAGCTTGATGTGCTAAATAATGGCTTTTATGCACTGGAGGTCGTGGCTGTTCTTATATCAAGAGAACCAGCATCTGAATGATTTAACAATTTCATCTGCCAGAAATGTTTTCAGACCATAAAACCTCAACATTCCTGAAATAGCAACAGAAAAACAGACAAACAAACAAACACCACAAACCCAAAGTTTTTAGCACATAATTTACTGTGGTATCTTGGGGCTCATAAACTGAGTAATTTTAAAAGTTTTTTTAAATCAGGACTGGTTGCCCTAGATTAAGAGTGTTACATTAAATTTGAATGTGTTGCCAGAGTAATTTGGATTGAAGAGGAGGGAGGAAATGCACTCTTAGCTGCTTTCCTTTATGTGTGTAAATGCTGGGTAGCACACAAGGATGCAAGAAGCAGGTTTCCAGACAAAACCAAAAGTGATGCAAAGCAAGGTGAAAATCCATCCTCTGAACAATTTAGTCTTGCTGTTAAGGCAACAAGAGTGAATTTACTCTAAATTCCTGAAATGTCTGTGGTGTGATCCTGTATCACAAGTCTCTGAGCTAAGTGCCCTCTGGACATCCTCCATTTAAGTGAGTTCACTGAAACTAGGCTTTGACAGGTCAAAATTGGATGCAATATTACATAGGTATTAATAAACATTTACTTATAACTCAGACGTGGTGATCAGCCTTTTAAGAACACATGGTGTCATTTATAATACCTTTTTGAATGAAATGGCATGAATGAACAAGGTATGTACCTCTGCAAGTCTGTGTCTCTGCATGTAATTAATGCAGGGTTTGCTGAAGAGTAAATAGTGTTCTGGTAGAATTTGGGGTCTGCTGTTAACTAGAGTTGTACTCTCTGACCCTGTACTGACCAGGGAGGATGGGACCAGACCATCTCCAAAGGTCTCTAATCATGTTCTTATCCAACATTCTAACCTTTTTATTATCAAATAGCTATTTTAAGTCAGAGAAGCATACAGATCAGGCCCTTGGTCAGTACCATTGTGGCAGTCCGTGTTTTTGATTGTAATTCAGTCAGTTTTATATCCCTCCCCATTTTGTATTGTTATAAAATATTTAATACTAATGGATTGTTCCTTTTCCCCCTGTGTTATTGGTTTTACCCTAGTTGTCCACCTCTCCAAAGACCTGCCCTTTTGTTCCCTGCTCCTCCTCCCATTACATGTCAATCCCTCCCCAAGCCTGCCCCTGTCTCTAGAACCTTCCCTTTTAATTTTGTATCGCTTGAAACCCCATTGGTTTAAGTTGTTCTCCTCCCCTGTTATCCCCTATTGGTTTAAACATTGTATTCCCCACCCTGTGTTCCACCCCAGTTTCTCCCAATTGGTTAGAGATTGTATCCTCCCCTGGGACCTCCCCCATTTATAAATTGCTGTCGGCCTCTGATTCAGTGTCTTCTGTCCCTGACCTTCCTGGGAGTAAGTTCCTTTGGAAACCATCCAGGAGACCTCTCCCCGTTCCTTGTCTGTGCCCTCGGCGCAGTCCTGTCCCCACGCGGTCCAGGGTGCCACAGAGCAACAGTGCCCACAGCAACGGTGCCCACAGCCACAGTGCCCACAGCAACGGTGCCCACCGCAGCAGTGTCCACAGCCGCAGTGCCCACAGCCGCAGTGCCCACAGCCGCAGTGCCCATAGCTCCAGTGCCCACAGCAACGGTGCCCACAGCCGCAGTGCCCACAGCC
>WBNO01011397.1:0-45613 GCA_013400575.1 Peucedramus taeniatus
GAAAGAAAGAAAAAGAAAGAAAGCTAAGGAGACAAAAACTGACTTCTTCCTACATATTTGTCTGGAGAGGTACATATGGTATATTTGATGTGCAGAGAGAATTTAAAATGACCTTCTACAAATGTCCTAGTGCACAAAACAAGAAAAATCCATCACTTTAAATGTCTGGAAAAGTTCATTATGCTTTCTCTAGTCTCTGTGGAACATCTTTAAGCAAAAGCATGGTAAATAATATATCAATTTTCTATCGCCACCTATGAGTGAAAATATAGAACTGCAAATTATTCTTCTGTGCATAACAGAGGAAAGAGATGTGACAGCTGTAATTCAAATATTTCCAGACATATATATTATATGTCTGAGGCAAAACTAACTACAATAATTTGTTTCTGGTGGAAATAAGCCAATTTTGAGCATATTTAGGGTTTATTAATTTATTTAATTTTATTCATATACAATTTGGGACTTATTCCAGTAGTTCTACTATCCTGTCCTAATTGAAGCCAAAATTTGGGTGTTCTGTGGTCCATGATAGAGACAATTCTGATTTGGATGGTGAATACCACATAAGAGCAAGGGTAGCCTCAACCTCCTGTATCTACATAGTATTTCTATGTAGATAATCTGTAGATTATGAACTCTGAGATATAGGTAGTGATTTAATGGCAACTGGTGCAAGAGGAGAGAAGGAAATAGGAGAGAAACACAGATAAGAATTTGCTTAAACCAGCAACAGGGTCAAAGGAGAATAGGGCAGAAAATCTGAATGAATCCAAACCAGTGAGATATAGAGTGGTTGAACAACGAAGTTAAAAGGAGAGTCAGGACATGCAGAACCACAGGATTAGGGAGGAAAAGGGCATGGCTGCTGAAAATATGTGATTCCTAAGGTCACAGAGTGGGAAGGAAAGAACCCTGTCAGATGGCAGCAGCAGGACTTGAGGAAGAGCAAAGTAAAGTGAAGACAACACAGAATGTGTTGAGACACTCCTTTAGGATCCAGGAACTCTGGATATCATGTTTAGCTGAACCACAACCTTCCTATATGATTGGAAAAAGAAGGAAAAAAAAACCCAAAAACCTCTGGGCCTAATTCATGGCAAGAGTCCTGGTGGGATTCATTAAGCAAAGGAAACATTGCAGCACAGAGATCTCTGAGTCTCCCCAGGCTCCTGAAGAGTCATTGAGGAAAAGCCACGTGCAGGCTGTGAATCATCTGCATGCATTTGGCTGGATGAATTGCATTTAAAAGGGGCCTATTTTTCTCCATTGTCTTTGAAGGGAGTCAGGGGTGCCCAGTTCACATGGAGACTTCTGGAACAGTCATTCAGCTGCCTCCTCTTGTGAATGGAGAGAAATGGGAATTTCCAGTGTGTGATTCATTCCACCTATCCCAAGCACTTGTCTAAATTTTCTTCTGGAATTGACTTTTATTTTTTTTATTTTAAGAAAAACTCAGCCTGTTATTCCTGAGTGACTAACAGGCTTTGATAACTCACACTTCCACGCCTAAAGTTAGGTGAGATGAATCCCACTCATGAAATATGGAATCCCCATGAATTCCTTCCTGCCAGACAGTTAGCTGACAAAGGTCTAGAGACCAGCTAGGCTGAAGATTTACATTACAGCTGTCCTGGCTTTTTTATCCTCCCTGCCTCAGTTAGATGGATAACATATTTATGCTGTCAATATGCTGTCTCTTGGACATACTTCTCAATGCATCACAGAGAGGTCCCTAAAATGTCATCATTTTGGTAGTTCAGGAGACACCACTGTGTCTCCAGCCCACAGCAACCCTGTGCCTGTGTTCTTGGGGCAGGACTGTCTCATCTCACTATAAGGATTAACACATGGAGGTTGCTTGCAAGGATGTAAGAAGGTATGAAGGCAGAGGTCATAAATAAAAACAACACAGTGTAAAATGTTGAGGAGTTCCATTGAAGGACAAAGCAAAGTTGAAGCAGTAGCATTACAGAATTACCATAATAAAGTGCAATTTAGGCATATGGTGAATTCTGAAACGGGTCTTTCTATGTTTGAGTTGGATCTGTCACAAAATATCTATGTGCTCCTCAGCAGTGCAAAGAAAACTCTTGGGAAAGTCAGGCACTCTTTGCTTATAGAGCATAAACCAGAATAGAATCTTCATTTAATGCAATTTTTATTTATCCTCTTTAACACCGAAGATACAGAGAAAGCTTCCAAAAGGCAAACAGCTTTGGCTTTGAATGGAAAAACAGTATGTTTACATTGGATATCAGTGAGAAATTTGTAAGAAATCTTCATTGTGAGGGTGGTGAGACTGACACAGGGTGCCCAGAGAAGCTGTGGCTGCCCCATCCCTGGAAGTGCCCAAGGCCAGATTGGATGGGGCTTGGAGAACCTGGGACAGTGGGTGGCATCTGTGTCCATGGCAATTGTCTTGGAACTAGATCATTTTTAAAGTGCCTTCCAACTCGAACCCTTCTGTGATTCTTCAATTTTCTCATCCATGTTTGCATCCAGGATCAATGGACACTTCTGATCATTCTGCTTTGCTTTGCACTATTTGAATGGAGGCACAAAATATGACATTTTTTAATCATAGGAATCACAGAGTGGCTCCATTTGGAAGGGACCTTGGGAGGACAAGTGGCCCAATCCCCCTGTCCAAGAAGGGCCACCAAAGCCAGTGGCCCAGGACCATGTCCAGATGACTTTTGAATATCCTCGGGGTAGGAAATCCCAAAACCTCTCTATGCAACCTATGCCAGTGCTTGGTCACTCTCTCAGTTAAAAGTATTTCCTTAACATCCAGAGGGAACACCCTGCATTTTGGTTTTGTACCCATTGCCTCTTGTCCTGTCACTGGGCACCAAATGACAAATATAGTGCTGAAACAAACACATATCTTGAGATGGTTGTTTTCTTTACATGGGAAATATGTCAGTTATCTGGATAATTTTCTCTTTTTTACATTAAGAATGTCTCGTGAAATTAATATTTATCTCAAACCTAATGAATATTCCCAGAATATTAAGGAAAATCACATTTTTTAAAGCTTGTGTGGAGTGTATGAAATATTTATAATTCCATATTGATTTTGGTAGCTTTGCTGGTAAATATTTTAATTAAAGAATTTCACAAAAGAGATGATATAGAGAAGAGCAGAGTTTTTTCAGCTTTTTAAAAATCCTTTTTCTTGATGATCCCTAATACTTATGATCAGCTCTGAGAGACATGTATCAGGTTATAAAAACTGAAACATGTGAGCAATAGAAAAAGTATTTTAAAAAATCTTTTTAAAAAAAGGCATTCTCCAGATGCTCATTTTCAAATGCAGTAGTAGTATATTTAGGACCTAATCTAAACAAATCATTTAAACATCAGTTTTAAATTTCATCATCTACTGCTCTGTCCAAATGTTTAGGAATTCGGGATATAAGTTTGAAATTATTTTCAGAGGTCTAGGACTCATGCACCATGAGAAGAAAACTTTTAAATTAAACCTATTGGACAATCAAGAATTTATCATTCTAGTAGCTATTTTTACTGCTAAAAAGAGAAAAAAATCAGTTACTTAAACCATTTTTTGGCATTAGATATACTGTTAAAAATGTTCAATTAAAACTTGTGCAAGTCTTGGAGTATTTCTACTTCACTGAAGATATAATGGAATATATTTAATTTGAGTGAAAGGATGTTAAAGATATAATAAAAGACTTTGACAGGTTTCTCAGAGAGCAAATGAAATTTAAATATGCAGATCCTACAGGCAGAAAAAAATGTTCTCTGAGATCTGATTAATACACTTCAGTTCAGCAAATATGACTTTACCACTAATCCAGGTAAAATAAAAGCAATATATTAAATGATTAATCTACAGTCTAAGATGGTTGTCCTCAGATTTTTGAGGATAAAACAGAATATGGAAAAACTCAGACAAAACAGATAAAATGTCAATGCGAAGTCTAAACTGAAGAACTGAAAATTCACGACCCTGCAACAAAAAGACAAATATTAGTCATTTGAATAGTTAAAATTGCTCTGACTACTCATACCATGTTTTTCTTTTACTCCCTGTACACAATGTTAGATATGTGCTGTATGGAATATTTGCTGTGAATTGTATTTGTATCTTAACCCCTAATTTAATAAGACACCCCAAATTAAGGGACTGACTTTCAAGCTGAAAGCACAATTTAAAATTCTAATGTTTCTTTGTTTAGTTTGGTACCAATAAAAAAAACCTTAAACTATATAGGGGAAAACAGGCTTGGAAAACAGATACAAGTCACTCCAATTAAATGTTGTGTACTCAGTGGGTACTAATTGGTGGGACTGATTCTCTAGGATGAGGGTTCACTTTGTCTTTAGAACAGACTAGAATGAAATATAAAATTATGATCAAGCTGAGAATACAAGGTTTGAAGGATAAATCATAAAAAACATTAAACTTCCATTTTAAAATGACATGAGGTCTGGTTTTCAGAGGTGGTTACATAGCTACAGCAGCATAATACTCTTAGCTAAAAATCTTTACAAACCCCACAGCTCATATCTGCTGGGAAATTGCTTGTGTCCCTAATTTTCTCCTAGAGACAAATGATACATAAATATCTAATTGTTTTCATTAATAGAACTTGATCTCTTAGAAACTTTTGGTTCCTTTGAAATATTACTTCAAACTCTCAGCTGACATGAATTTAATGATATGATGCTACTGTTGCTCATGAGGCTCAAAATTTGCTTTTCTTTTTATTCCAACACGCCTAGCTCCAGGAGTCCTGTTATGCAAGAATCAATTTTTATTTAGTAAAAGATTAGCTTCTGCTTCTTGCTATCCACAAAAAAAAAAAAAAAAAAAAGTATGAAAATGCAAAACAAAGCAAGATGGAAAACAAATAGAATTAGTTCTGTAGTTCTGAAAATCTGATTATTTTTATGCTGGACCTTGTATTTCAAGAAGGGGAGAAATTCATCACTTATCAAAAGTTGAGGTTATTGATACTGAGCTCCCCAATGTTCAAAGAGGAACCCACAAGTTGTTCTTTCATTGAATACCAAGGGGATCAGCTTTATTGTGTCAATAAGGAATATAGAGTGAATCAAACAGAATGTCTGCATGCTATAAATACCTTGAAATCAGGAGAAATGTCATTCCAAAAAAGGGAGACCCAGTTTTGCAGAAGTGAAATAAACAATATTGCATGAATAGCCTGAAGGGAGTTATGGGTTACAAAACCATCTTTCTCTGCTGCTTTCTCCTGGCTTTTCAGCTGGCTGGTGTTTTCTCTCTGCTTTTCTCTCTCAGCTCTGACTCAGTCAGGCAACTCACTTATTAAGTAAACAGCCTTCAGAGCAGCTTTTCTGAGGAATACAGTTCCATTAAGTAAAAATACAGAGCAAGAAGCTCTTGAGAAACGATGATCAGAGATCTAAGAATACAAATGAACAAATGCATTTTCTGATTTAAATATGTTATTGTTATTAGCCCCATTATTCATCTTCCAGTAGCTTCAGAACAAACATCTTGCTGCACTAAACTTTTGCAGCCATAAACATCTATTCTGCCCTAAATAACTTCCAGTGTAATTGAATGCTAGCAACATAAAACACTTATCAGGAAATGAGGCTGACTCATAGAATCAACTCACTGTGTGACAGGTGGGTTCCAACCTATTTTTTCAGTCGAAAAAAATGCTCTTTGTGTTGATCTTGGGGTCTCTCAGAGGCTGGTTGTTTTTCAACACACCCTCCTACAGTGATGGCTGCCAAAATGCTTGTAATTCTCCATTCAGCATTCAGCTTAATGATCCTGTTTCTTAAGGGTCTTCTAAGTGGTTTTGCAAAAGAGAAGGGAAGGTCTACAAACCCCTGTGAGTTCTGCTGCAAAGGCCCATGTTGCTGCACAAAATGTGAGATGGGAGCAGCTGCAGGGCCACGAGGGCTTTAAAATGCCATAGAGCAGGGTTAAATTAGATATTAGCAAGAATTTTTTTGTGGTGAGGGTGATGAAGCACTGCAACCATTTGTCCAAAGCAGCTGTGGCTGCCCCTGGATCCCTGGAAGTGTTCCAGGACAGGTTGGATGGGGCTTGGAGCAACCTGGGACAGTGGAAGGAGTCCCTGCCCATGGCAGGGGTGAAACTGGACGATCTTTAAGGCCTCTTTCAATCCAAACCATTCTTTGATTCTGTGTCAGTGCTCCCCTGCAGCAGCCAAAAGAAGCTTTCCCAGGTCCCATTCTGCCCTTGACTCTCAGCCCAGTGCAGGAGTCTATTGTCTTTGACAATCAAAGTTAACACACTCCTTATTGTCCAAGGCCAACGAAGCACTCTGGAAACTGAAAGCATTTCAAAACATGCCTGGAGCATCACTTTAGAAACAAGCAGACGCACAATATCCCTGTGAGGCAGAACAATGCTATTATACTAATTTCACAGATGGATAAACTTGAACGCAGTAAGGTAAGGCCTAGATCCTGTTTGGTGCTGTGCTTTGATATTTTAGGGGATTAAACAGCACAGAGAGACTTTTCTTCCCTAGCAGGAAAGCTGAAAGGCAATCCATGCAAGGAAATACAATAGGAATGCAGCTGCAAATGCCTTTACACACACAGCCTGCACATGGAAGAGTGTGGCTCACCAGCTGGAGGGCTCCTCTTCTCTGCTGAGATGCACAGGTAACAAGGATACCAATGAACATTTTCCTGACAAGCTGCTTACTTTTTTTTTTTTTTGAATAGCAGTGAAATGAGTCCCATCTGCCTCAAAACACTTCCATGTTTCCCAAGCTGGCGTGAGTTCAAGGCAGATGTTGCCTCTGCCCCACTCCTTTCACCCTCACCTCACCAGCAGGGCAGGGTTTGCCCAGAATAACCTTCCCCAAGCCCATGGAGAGCACCCAGGTGTCCTCATGGCCATGCTGAGGTCTCTGCTCAGCCCATCCCCTGAATGTTAATGCTGATCTTCCTGCATATCCCATGGAAGGGGCTGCACTTGGGCAGGGTGACAGACCTTTCTGCATCTGCTGGGGAAGAGCATTGCTGAGTTTAATCTCACTTTTTCACTTTGCACTACATGAAATTTTTAATTGTCTGGTTGAGAGAGGGTGGCAGCTGACAATTGCTTTGTTCAGACTCACAGAGCTGATAATGCTCTGTTCATGAAACTGGGGCTGTTAATGATTCGTAAGCTGATACTTCCTCACACTTGATTGTGCACAGTAGACTTCATAATTTGAGCTTGTCATTTTCATTTTTCAGGGGGGGAAAACTACAACAGAACCTCTCCTTTTCATGGTAGACTTCTCTATAAGTGTGTAATTACATCCTGATGTTCTCTGTGATTTGTACCTTGTTCAGCCCATTGAAAGTCAATTTTAATACACTTTCATAAAACATTCATTTTGTTAGGAAAAAAATGGGAAAAAATAGGATTTTTTTTTTCATGTGACACTGTGGGGGTACTGTTATCTTATATATTAAGAATATTATTTAAATACATAAAAGATGCTCCAAAGAGCATTTCCATCAGAGGGAAGCTGTAACCATTCCTATCCTGATATTTACCTCAAGAAGGGACTTGTCACTTCTGCAAGTGACTCACTGTGGAATCATCTCCATATCCATCCCAGGTCCTCACACAGAGACAGTAAAAGTCTCCTACAAGGATCCTTCCACATCTTGCAAAGCTTTAATGACCTTCAGTGTCAATGTTAGGGCTGTTTGCAAATTCATATAGAAATAAACTCTTCCAAATCCTGCATCAGCTGACTGCTGTGGCTTTGGCTACATCAATTAAGTGGCTGAAGGATAAAGAATTCTGAGTATCTTAGCAGCTTTGACCATTTATTTTAGGACACATTATTGTTCATAAGGTTTTGGGTTTGTTTTTTTTTTTTGGCAATGCAAGTCTAAATATTAAAAGCAGACTGTTGATTTTAAGTGTCTACCTTTTTTAGAAGACTGTGAAGTCCTGTGCTCTGAAAACCAGGATGTGTCCAAGCATCTTTGGTTAGAGAATACAAATTGATAATAATTTTAAAACAATCTCCTCTATAATTGTATTGTAGACAATTGCAACCAGAACCACCTTAGAGACATATTTTTAAACAATTTGTTAGAAGAATACCTAGCCCCAAATGACCAGATTAACACTTTTATTCCATGACTGCAGAATGGAGACAAGGGAAAGCTCAGAGTCTGCCTTGGGTTTGCAGCTTGTAGTATCAGGGAACCAAACACAAAAGGTGATTTCAGGTGACAAAGTAGAGAATATCAAAAGATCTGTAGTTAAATAAATAAAAAATTAATAAATACATAAATTATTTTTAGATGCTCTGTATTTAGTCATATTTATGTGTGAATAAAATTGTAGTTTGTGCAATCATCCAAGATGTCCTGATACAATAAATGCAGAACTTTTGCTGTCTATAAGGAGCCAGATAAGCCTGGAGAAAAGGCTCTTTTCAATCACTTAATTGCATATTTACCTGACTTCCCATTCCTTTCTGGACTCTATGCACGTGGCAAAGTACAAAGGGAGAGATCTTTTCTCGATGGCCTTAAACATATGTAGCCCAGCTTGTTTCCTGCCAAAACTGGGAATTTCAATTCTCCTAGACTTAGAAAATCTCCTACATGCATTTCCCATTTCCTAAGGCACTTTTCTGACCACAAGGCCATAAATTTGGGATAGTATAATAATATACTAATAAATTAGTATTAACTTATTAATAAACTAATAAATTTGGGATAGTATAATAATATACATAATTTTGGGATAGTTCTTCAGGTGCCTGAAGAAACAAGATTCATGAAGTCAGCACATAGTGTGGAGCCTGATTTTTAACATGGTTGCTAAGAAATATCTTCTGGGAGGGAAGGAACTGAACTGTACCCCTTGATAATGAAATAATTTCTGTGTTATAACCAAAAGCCTTCTGATGTGGAATACTTTCACACTTTCATTCAAGAGTGAGGTTAAAATGCTCTTGTACCTAGGTAGTATATGTTCCTTATGTAAGAACAATCATAAAGCAGATTTAAGTGTATGCATTTTCCTCCTCTTTTAGGAAACAAACAGGGAACTTCTTAGGTCTCACTCAAATTCCTTGCCAGAAGTCCTCTGAACCCTGAGAAAGCTTTCCTTCTGTCTTATACAAATATTCAGAATCATGTATTTGCTGAGCCTCAGAGATATTCTCCATCTTCATGCCCTGAAAAAGAAACATTAAAAGGAAAAAAAAAAAACAACAGTGTGGTGAGATCATGAACAATCTCTGTGATACATAATCTGAAAGTCGTGTGGCCATCATTATCATTAGCAAATCTGTATTAAATGCATACCTCATGCTCCCTTCTCTGTCAATTTAATTCTTTTGGAAATCAGTCATGCAAATACCACTCAGATGATTTGATTTAGCAAATCTGATCTGCTCTGTTCTAGAGGTAAGCTGAAGAGTGATTTAAAAATCATAAGGACTGTAATCCCCATTTCTAACTGAATGCATTTCATTACACAGATGTAGTCAAATACTTTGGGACGTTTAATTCTTCCTAAACTTACCTCAGTTATTAAAATCACGGCAATCCTCCAGAGCAATTTTCCAAAGTTCTACAGCTAAACTGCTGTTTGTTGTGGCTGTTACACAACAAGAAAACACACTGAATATTACCTCAATTTAAGAAATTCAGATTTATCTCACCTAGCTTTATCCACCTGAAAGTTAGACATCTGCCCTGGTTATCTGGGGTCTCTCAACAACCAAAGGAGAGAGGCACATGATGAGGGCATGATTCATCCTTCCTCTCTTAAACACCTATCTCATGCTGGAAGCTGATGCAATTTTTCCTATCTGTTAAAAATGGATGTCTTATTTCCAATCTGAATCTGTCTAGTTTCAGCTCCCAGCTACTGGATCCTGACATGCTAGATTAGTGAGTTATTTACTGTAAAAAATATCTTCTCTCTGTGCATGAAGAGTGCAAATAATCTACTCTTCAAAAAATGGAATAGATGGAGATTCCTAGTTTCCCACTATATGACATTGTGGTTGCTCTTCAAATAAGTCTTGAGAGATAATATTTCTTATCACCCCAACTGACACAGCTGGAAAAAAATAGGCAGGTTTCTGGGCACATAAGCTCTTCTTTAGGTCTCACTGAGTTCAAAGCTTCTCTATGAAAAGCAAATTTATTTTCATTTTTGAAAAACCATTTAACTTGACAAATTAAAGCTTTGCAAGGGAAGAAGCACTTCTTACACATAATTGGCACTCTAAGGTTTTAATTCTACAAAAAGCACCACAATAGTGAGCCAATTTGTCTTCTATTACCAGGAGTCTCTTTCCAGTGTGTACTCAGCGAATTCCGTACATAAATGTGATGATTTAAGATCACACTCCTGAAGTTGGAGGGAATCAATGGGATTGTTTCCACTAAATGACTTTCATTTAGGCCTCTTGGTTCAATTCTCTATACTCACACAGGATGAAAACTTCTATGGGCATTGAGCAGCAGTCATTAGGAAGCTGTGGTGTGCTTGTAGGAATAAAGTTCGCATAAATGGTGAGAGAAAGCGTACTGTTAATTTGCATTTTACTTTAAAACTCAAAGTGTATTCTAGCAACCCATGACCCTATTATCAAAGGCTATAAGAAGATAATGAGATTCTAAATAAGGTTCTGAATAAATGAAGGTTTTCTCTCAATTATGAATGGATACATGCTTACTATTATAGAGGTGTTCTCATGTCACTTTTCTGAGGTCTTTGTCAAAACTTTCCCTTTGTCAGATGAAGGTCGAGGGGACATTTTTATTTTCACAATTACAAGCTCACTGTGAAAAAAAGGTCCCTAATAAAAAATCCAATCCCCAAGCAAACATATTCCAGCAACTAGAGGAGACAACTTTAGAACATTTGACATTTTCACCCTCTTGGAAATATGGAACTATTACTCCGTCCCTGGTTTCCTAACAGATCTTAAATAAAGGGATTAGGTTAATACAGATACCCCAGGATACAAGAAAGTAATGGGGAAAAGAAAAAAAATAAGGCTGCAGCTGTTAAAAAAAATTGCCCTTTTTTTTTTGTATTTAATAGCAGATACAAAATTTTTCTAATTTTCTGAAATTTTCTCACTGGTTTTCCTTTTTTGTTTTATTCCCTAGATTTCACAGCTTAATTTTAAACCAAAAAATACCTATTTCAGTAAACCACACAGGGAAACAACATTTCAGTGGTAACAAACTTTCTGAAAAGAGATTTAAGAGATATTCCAAAGGCCTTCCCCAAGGCCATTTATATCTGGTACATCCATTATATCTGAGATATAATGATAAACAAAAGCAATATGTTAGTATTAATTTAATTACAGTAATAATACTCTAAGATACATTGTTAATAGGAAAAATGTTGCAAGTGATTCAGGCTATCAGTTTAGTTATGTTGGACAATACACAATATCTGATGATTCACAAAATGTCAATTATGTCTTCAATAATACTTCTGTCCAAATATCCAGGTAACAAAAAAAAAGTGGATATAAAGCAGGAATATAATTCTGTCCATATAGTACAGAAAAGCATGAAACCTCTTTCCTCCTTTGTGTTGGCATAAATGATATTAGTGGCACTGCTTCATTATTTCTTGAATCTACACTGGGTTTTCCCTGGGGCACAGCAACTGAGACATGCTTGATTCTCTTTATGTGTCCTGTAACTTGTCAACAAGCTGATGCAATTAGTACTTTTCCTTCCTGGTGGTCCGTGTGTGTGCCTGAATGATTGGTTTTATTCAAAAATGGACCAGATTTAACATTCCTCCCAGAGACAAGTGCCACAATCTGCAGGTCAACTCAAATCAGAACCCAGTCACAATTAATTTGGTATATTTAGGGATCTTTTTTGAACCAGCTCTCGAGTGAAATTCTTGTGTTGTCTCGCAAACAGTTGAAAATGGAAATTGGCTGCTGGATTAAAATAGAAATTCATAAGCTTCTTATGAAGTATCCCTGCTATGAATAAGGGTTGTGCTGAAAAATCAAACTATTCCTATTATACACAGTAGACATCTTTCCACCTGAATGCTCTTATCTTTTTTTGATCATATAAGACAAACAAGAAAGATTCTCTGGATTTAGGAACAAGACTAACTCCTTCAAATCCACCAATTTGAAGAGCAAAAGAACAAGTAGTTTATTTTCTGTCCATTTTTCATTTAAAATTGTAACATTTATATCTCTAGTGAAATATGCAGGTTTGTTTCATTGGCAGTCACAAAGCCCTTTTGTGCTGTTATCTTATTCTTTATATTCATGTATCTTTCTTTTAGAAAGCTAACAAATGACAGATTTTTAAACTGTCGCAAGTCCTTTAGAACTCATACACTTTCAAGAATTTCAGTCACTCTAAGCTGTAAAAATTGGGAACTGTGACAGATATTTTAAGTGTACTATTGCAACCTGAACTTCTGATTTTCAATAAAAGTCCTTATTCTCAGATGAAAATGACTTTGGCTGAATATAGCTTATTGTAGTCAGAAATCTATCTCAGTAGTTTCACAAAATTTAGGTGAGACTGCTTAATCAGATTTTTAATTTTGAAACATGGAAACAAACTCAAAACCAAACCTAGGCTTCAATTAATCATTGAAATTCCAACTCAGATTTTTATATAGTTGTTATTAAACATGTGGTTTATTTCCTAATTCTACAGCTGAAGATCAACAAGTTGTGAGCCCTTTCCTGTGATGTTTGAATCCTGTCTGCCATACATTCAGTAGGAATTTTCCTTCTGATAACATTAAGCTGCAAGGGAACAAATAACACAGTGTTTCAGTTTGCCACAGTCTGTGATCACCATTACTCACTCAAAGACAACCCCCCAGGTTATGTGATGTCTGAGGAAAATGTTTAGAAATCCCCAGAGTGTCATATTTTTATAATGGATATTCATGCAATTATTCATGTTCTGTCAGATGTTTTCTCACTCCTGGTATTTTTGCCACTTGTAGTAATTTCTGTCTGCAGTACCTGACAGGGCTGACTGAGCCAAAACCCTGATTTTCCCAGGAATGCCCCAAACTGAGAGGTTTGTTCGGCCAGCAGAGAAGATGAACACAGAGAGGGGAAGGGATTCCCCTGTGAGCACAGGGTGTGTGGGAAGGGAAGGGAACCCTGATCCCCCTTTTGGGGCACAGGGCCAAGGTGTGCTCCATTCACATCAGCTGCTGTTTAAAGGGACTAAGAGAGAGAAAAAACACCTCTTAAAAGTCAGTTGGTTTAACTATACAGGTTTGAGGACACCAATAAGGGGATGCCCTCAAGATGATGAACATAGATGGAGGGAAAGAAGATATGAAGGAAAAAGAGCACTGCCCAGTATGAAACACTGACCACATCAAATGCAGCAAGAATCAGAGAATCATTGGGGTTATAAGGCCTCTAAGATCATGAAGTCAAGTCATTAACCCAGCAGTGCCAGAAGTTCAGGCAATACTGACTCAGAAATACTTTACACATCCCAATAACTCTGATATCCCCGAACTCAATAAAATGGCAAACCAATCCCATCTCACCATAAGAAAAAAAAACATCTGAAAAGCAAATCTGGATGTTTTTCCAGTGGGACGCTGATACAATATTCTGCAATATTAATTTCTAACAAATTAGATTTTTTTAAATCTACATGTGTAAGAAAATCTTTTTTTTATTTTTCTGAACTGAATTATTTACTGACTGCAGAACTTCTGTTTTTTCATTTGGAAAATATCTTCTTTAAATATTTAGAAAAAAATATCTATAAACAGCATGCAGTTTTAATTACGATTTATACGCTTGCATTCTAATTGCCTTTTAAACTAATTTAGCTTGTTCTTAAAGTTAATTAAACTCATTGGGGGGAAAATGTTCCTTAATTCAGTTGTGAAAATGGAGCAGATGTGGAGATGTATTTGTGATTGTGTCTATCAGTCTGAACTTATAAGAATCCTTTTAATCTTAAACTCTTTAATAGACTTTAAAACAAAGTGCTTCCCATATGATCAAGGTGCCCTGTGCATTTTCTGCTTTCAACATTAAAATTATACGTGCACAGCACATTATTTTTTAATTAGTTTGTCCTTTCTAAAATTCATTGAAGCTGGATATGACAGCATGCTCCATTGACTGTATTGTTAAAACTTTGGGTCTTGGGGACTATTCACTGTAAGTTTCCAAACATTTAAGTAATTCAAATTAAAAATCAGAGCTTGATTCGAACAATAGTGACTTTTGCATTGAGCTTCTGGCAGGTCAGGGAGCATTTTGGTAGTGAGAAGAGGGAATGCACATTCTCAAGAGAGGAAAATATTAGAAATATATATCAGTTGAATTAGAGGTCACTGTGGCACTGCAATTTAATCCTTGACATTGCTTTGAATAGGCCAAATGGATGTTTACAGCAATTCTGTTGTTGGAGAACTCATCATGGGCTGGCTGCAATTCCTACAAAGTCCAGTCTGTTAGTCCATGCTGACCTTGATCTTAAACTAGTTTTAATTTACACCTGGTTCAGGCGCCTTTACTCCAGGCATAATAACAGTTGTCCACCCTGAAAATTAAATTGTTTGTTTATAAAATAATATAGGAAAAAAAAATCCTGAATATCAATTAGTGAAGAAAAGTTCCTTCCAGCCAAATAGCCCTACCAGTTTCCAACTTTAATTCTTACCTTGCTGTGGTAGTAGGATGTGCATCATGTTAGCTACCAAAAGAACCTCATAGCCCATTTTCCCTGAAGTGACCTGTTCTTATTCCTTATCTGAAAGAATTTTATCTGCAATTAAACTAAACTATATCCTCATTCTACACACTGTCCCCGAAAATCGTCCAGTCAAAATTTCTGGTTGCAGTGATAGTACCTGATACATATTAAACAATCAGGTCATTGCAGACAATTGATCTTGTGATAGACACAGAATAGTAAAACCATAAAATAAATCCAAGCCTTCAAAAGGATCATTAAAATTATCAGAAGTGACTACCCAACAATGCTTGTTAGCCCAAATCTTGAATGGTGTTTAACCAACATAAGCAAACAAAGGAGGATTTATTGTGAAGGTTGAGGGAGAACAATAGCCAGCGTTTCAGTCGCCTCAGAACAGAGTGCAAGACACCTAGAAATTCAGAAGGAAAGAAAAAAAAAAAGAATTTAGATAAAGAAAACCAACCCTTTCATCCTCACTGCATCCAGCATCCGCGGGTCAGTGGTTCCGAGGTCACTGACAGAGCCTTACAAGTTTTATAAAGAAAGCCTGGGTTAGCCTATGGTTCTGTTATTGCAGCAGAAACAAGCTCGCTGCTGGTTTGTTAACTTGTTTTGATTCTGCTCTACTCTTGTTTCATTGACGTTCACCAGGCTGACATCCAGAGACACTCTTCTTGGGCAGTCATGTGTGTCGGGCCGGGTACGCTCGCTGTCAGCTTGAGAGAACCACTAAATGACTGTGCGCTGATCCAGAAGCAACCATTCCTCACACTGTGCAACTTGTTGGAGCTTTTATGCATACTATATAGTGTGTGACAGCTACTTTTGTGCATGTGTAGCTGCTCATTATATACACATTTAAATTCCTTTGCAGTAGCGCCTGCATGTATTTCACTTACAGATAAACTTTATGTTTTTCTCCTTTTGTCACGAGTCGTTATTTCTCCTGCTCTCTGGGTTTGAAAGGATTTTTTTTTTACAAGCTTTTTCTTTACTGACCATCCATGTTTGCGAGAGTTATTTCATTAACTGGTGCAGCATATAAACCTTGTGGAATTAATCCATTCTTTCACACCCAAAAGCAAATTGAAGTCAACTCAACACTTCCATAAAACTGAGCTTGTACTTTTTAGATTACTGAGCACAGAGATGTGTGCATGCCCTGTTGGAGGAGCTGTACATTTCCACAGGAAATGTTCTTTTTTACCACATTGTTGGCTCATTAGTCTTTCTTCCCCAGTACTGCATCTCAAATCCACAGGGAGAGCCTCTGTAGGATGTAGCTCTCTCTGAGGCAGCTAAACACAAGTGGGAGATTGATATGGAATCTGTGGGATCCACTTAACCTAAAAGGATGCAGGGACCACATATTCCCTTGCCTGAATAAAAAAACTGTCAGCTGTCATGGATCACCCTAGTCACACAACGCACATGTATAATGAATCACATTTCCAAATCCTGACCTGTTACAAAGCTTTCTCTGGGTGTTTAGCTGCATTGTGAAGATTCCCCAAATGAATTAGCACACTTGGTTTCCTGGTGGCTCCTAGAATGCAAACCTAAGGCTGTGTGTGGGACTATGAAGGTCAACAACCGAGTGTCAGAATATGAATTTCCATTGGGTTGTGCCTATTTAGCAACTGTGGTCTCCAATTACTGATAAAACCTTCTCATATATCTTCATCAAAATTATGGGTGTTACTGAATTGTCAGACACATCCTAGGAGTTAGCATCACATTTAATTATCTAGAATCCTTCTACAGTCAATTAATCTATTAATCTAATCTCATCTGGGGGCTATCCTGTGCAGGGCCAGGAGCTGAACTTCCCTGACCCTTGTGGATCTCTTCCAACTCACAGTATTCTATGATTCTAATTTAAGCAACTTCTTGGGTATGGGAAATATTTTCTTGTACCTCTAAAGGGATTTTTTCATGTCAATTTACATTTCATAGTAAACTTAACTCAGAATTGTAGATTAAATACTCCCTGTTCACATTTTAACCAAGTACTCAAGCCTTCCCTATCCTTTCCAAGATTTGTAGCTCTACCGGCCCATCTAAGATCAGCACAATAAAGTCATTTCCTCAGGTCTCTAAACAGTGTTAATGGTCTGGAATAGAGTAGTCCAAGGTGTCTTCATTTTGTCATCATTGCAGACTTCTTTTGAATCTTCTGAGACTCCATGCTGCTGGCATCCACATTTACCCTTGAAAGAAAAGGCTGTCTTAACCTTGCTAATACACAAGTCCCAGAGCACGAGCTGTCATGACTATGCAAGCAGTGAAATAACCACAGGGTCTCTGTAGAGTTTGAGATTATTCCCTATTTGCACATAGGTTAACTGTGATATGAAAGAAGAGAGGAAAAAATTATGCCGTAGTGATTCCTAAAAAAGAGCTGGTAAGAGTCAGCACGTAATGTCACTCTTTATTAAAAAGAAAGTAATATAATTTTCTTCTGTCATCCTTTACTGATTTCAGTGACGTTTTCATTTTCCCTTCTTTTCAACTTTTTACTGGTCACACAAGTTATGAGCCAAGTCAGCAGCTCATGAAGTGCAATGGTTAGGCCATAGCAAAGGGCAAGCTTAAGGGGAGGGTTTAATCTCATTTGACTTCAGACACTTACATCGACCTGAGCTATATATTTATTCTCATTTCTAACTCGTGAGGAGAAATTGCTGGTTATCAGAAGTTTATTTTAATCCTAAAACATGTTTTGTAATAATCCATACAAACATGTTCCAAAAATTCAGAATTGTGTGTGAATATTAAATGAAGTCTGGGCTTCTAGTTCAGTTGTAGGTATGAGGCATCTAAATTAGGGAAGATTAATTCACCTTAAGTAACTTAGAAGCAAAACAGGAACAGCACAAATCAAGGCTTGCAAATCATTCAGAGAATAAACAGAAGGCTTGGCTACATATCATCTCTGTGTGAATGGAGATAACCTAATGTCATTTGAACAGAAAATACCTGAACTAGCATTTTCAACAAGCTCATATTGCGTAATGTATCCCAAGCCACATAGGAAATGTCAATATGTTTTCTCTCTCCATTAACTTTAGAAGGCAATTAGAGGACTAGTTTACACTAGACAGATCACTTTTTGAAAGCTAGAAGTAAAAGAGATTAATTCTACCCTATCTGTTTGCTCTGTGGATTTATTTTTTTCCCCAAATCAGGCTTGTGCTGTCAGGCAGTGTGTAGTCTGGCTAGATCTATATCTCTGACTGACACTTTTAAGAGCACGTGGACAACACAGTGTTCAAAAGACCCAGGTTCCCCTGCCTGAGCAAGTGACTGGATCGTTAGAACAGCCCTAATTCTGCACATTGTCTTTGTCCTGACAGCTCAGCACAGAGCTGGGATCAAAGCCACTTCAGTATTGTCTGAGAGAGCCATCTGGAGACACCAGAACAGGGAGTTGTGCTCAGCAATATAATTTTTCAGCTTTGCTATTCCTTACATTGAGCTGTGGATACTGCATTTTCACTTTTGAAACCAAATTTTTTTATTGATTCCATGATAGGATAAAAACATTTTTCATTTGAGGGATTTCAATCAGCAAAAGGTAAACCTCTAAGCATAAAATACATCTTCTGCCTTTAATCTGTTTTGGATAATCCATCTGCATTGCCACCATTTGATGTGTGATAGCACAGCACCTTGGACACTGTGTTGTACCTCAAATCCTGGGGTCAGATTTGAGTCCTTTATGACAAGGGAGACATTGAGGGGCTGGAGCCTCTCCAGAGAAGGGCAACAAAGCTGGGAAAGTTCCTGAAACTGCTATTTATTCTGTCTCTTTCTTGTATGGATAGCAGGTAACATTGGTTGGTAACAATTTTCTGGTAGATCAGTAATGGGAGAGTCATATCTCTGTATTCCTTATCAAGTAGTTTTTATTAGTTTTAGAGAGGAGAACCCCAAACTTGTATTTTAGCCACAGTGGATGTCATTATTTGTCAGAACTTGTTCCAAAGCCCATATAGAGGATTTGTATATGGAATACTGCTCGGATGTTTTGTGTTGTGATGGAGATTAGCTGCAGTATATCAATTACAACCCCAAATTAACCCACTTATCAGGAAAAAATATCTTAATCCAGTAAGGAAAAGAGAATAAAAAAGTTGGTTATTAACAAAGAATGAAATAAACTCACTTCCACCTAACACAAACTTAGTTTTATTTTGCAACAGACTGTTCATTTTAAGAAGTTGGTTCCAATGTTCCCATGCTGAATCAGACCACTTGTGATTTCTACTGAATCCAGACAAAAGCAATTTTTACAGTTTATCATCACAATATTGATTCTGTCATATTTTCTCTTATACAAGATTGATGTGGATGTTGAAAACTGCTAAAGGGAATTCAAGATTATGTTATATTCCAGGGAGTGGTTTATAATATGTAGTGAAAATAACGTTTTGTGTTGTAGTGAATTTAAAAACTTACTTTGTCTTTTGGAGTGGGAAGTGATCCATATATATGTGTATTTAGATAGAAACAGCTCCTTTGACTAATTTAAAGAATTGTAAATTAAATAACATGGCACAGACAATTAGGGGAAAGAATACCAAAATGAAGTTAGATTAAATAAATTTGAAAAAAATAGCATCAAAATGATGAGCAGATGAAGATATTCTAGTAGTTCATATACCCTCTACTACTAAATGCAGATGAGTATCAAAAATTCTATATAAATATTAACTCTGATCAGCATGGTTTTCTAATTTTTAGGTATGTAAAATAACTTAAAAGACTTAAATATTGTTTTCAAGCATTATTAATTTCTTTCCACTTTGTCTGCAATAGCTGTGGCCATAAATTTTATCACTTTGATAAATTCTTACAGGGCCTTTGCACCCACAGTTCTGATACTGTCTATTGAATTAGCACATTGCAAAGGAATTGAATTAATACATTTATCATTAAAATGCAACTATTTAATATTTCTACTCTATAAATATAAGACTATATCATCTTTAACTTCCTACAATTCAACAGTTGTGCTAAAATTATTCTAAAAATGAAGCTTCCAAAAGAAAACAAACAAAATAAGCTAAAGTTAATATTGTAAAAAGCATAGGTAATGAACTCTTCACAAGTCTAGATTTTTTGTTAGGCAACAGTGCACATCTTAGGTGTATGAAAATATTTATTTCCATGGAAATACAAGTCAAATAAAATTCTTTATCTGGTGCAGTTGGAAAAAAAATTTCTGCCAATGTTTAGAAACTTTCTCACTATCTCCACAGCTATAGATGTCTCCATCAGTGAAATTGGCTTCCCAGCCTATGGGTTTTGTCCTTCCCCAGACCTTTTTTGCTTGATTTGTTGGTAATGATGCAAGTGATCCTTTTTTTACTTAGAGGCATTTTTATCCTAAAAGTAGATTCTGCAAATATTTTGCTCCATATACATCCTGTGTGCTTTTTAGTGTTTAGCTAATTCCCCAAGAGTGCAATCATATTTATGGTTGGAGAAAGATAACCAGGGATGAATGAGCTGCCCACAGAAACAACCTTAACTGATTACACTCCAAAACTGAACATTTCAGATCTAGTTAAAATCAGATGAGAAGCAGGCAGGTGTTAGTGTGCTAAATACAGAAAGAAAGCAATGTTCTCAGGAAGTTGGGGCATGAAACTCAAGATAAGAATCTTCCATTCCCAATTCATCTACTGGCCAGTCTTATCTCCTTCTGATTTGGAAAAACAGAACCATAGAATGTCCTGCCTTGGAAGGGACCCACGGGGATCATTGATTCAGTTCTTGGGCCTGTGCAGCACACCCCAAGTCACACCCTGTGCCTGAGTGCATTGTCCAAACACTTCTTGAACTCTGTCAGGGTTGGTGCTGTGACCACTGCCCTGGGGAGGCAGGTGGTCACAGCACTTTTTCAATGCCAAACCACCCTCTGGGGGAAAAATCTTTACTAATGGCTAAACTAACTCTCTTCTGACAGAGCTTCGTGTCACTACAGTTCTATGCCATTCATACAAATGAGGATCTCTATCTTAAAACTTTTTTTAAATTTATTTAATTTAATTTAATAAAAAACTTAAAGCCATATATGAGAAAGATACATTATTTGCATATATGTTATTTTAAACTTTGAATGGGGTGGAATCTTAAATAGGAATGTCTTGGTTTTAAACAGAAATGCACAGCACATTAAAGGCCTAAAATCTTCTTTCAGAAAGTTTATCAGGATTATATCAATGCAATGAATGATGAACACAAAACATTGTGCAAAAGGTCCTAGTCATCATCTGGCTCCAAGATCAAATCTCTCTCACTAAAAAAGTAATGAATGAGAACAGTTTCTTGTCCACACACCCTCTCAGAAAACTGAGTGCATGCAGTGCCTTTAAACTGTACAATGCTGGTGGAGTGACAGATCTTGAAAGCCCATCTGCCCCAGTATTTCAGCTCCTGACACTTTTGTTTTGTGGGAGTCTATTCACAAATTTTTATTTGCTGATGCTTTTCATCATAAATGTTTAAAAGGAAAAGTGCATAATCATTTTCCCTCAAAAAAAGCCCAATCGAAATCTAACTGGAGTCAATGGGAGCTTTTCTTCCTTTGACATCAATAGGCTTTGGATCAGATCAGTACAATGCAATTTAGTACAGCAGTTAAGCATGTGCTAAAGTTCCATGGACTGCAAAGAGGCTTTAGACCTACTCTCAACAAATGCCCTCAATATCCAGCTGTCGTGGGAAGAGAGCATTTGTTTGGTGGTTTCGGGAAGGAAGGATGAAGGCAAGAAGACACAGGATAATTGAAATTGATATAGTATCATAAAAACTTTTAATTAAAAACCAGAGAGTGTCTTACAGTGTTCATAGAAACTGAGAAGGTCACAGATATAAGTGGGCCAGTAGGAAAGTTTCTAAACTGCAGAAACATATTATTTTTACATAAGACTTGTTTCTCTTAAAAAAATACACACTGGAGTATTCTGGAACTGATGTTTAGTTCTGTGCCCATATAAGATGCCCAGGGATCCTAGAGGGCAGAATACAAACTGCCAGTCTGAGTAAATTTTTGGAAGTGGGCCTGACAGGGTAAATGTGTAATAGAACACTAGGAGCTGGATGCTGTTATGTACAATACAACCCAAACAAATTTGTAAATAAAATTCCTTTAATTGCATTAAAAACCATCTAACTAGATGGTAAAGGTATAATCCTTAAAATCTCTTTTATTGTAATCTGAGCTGTCACAGTTTGTTGGGTTTTTGTTTTTGGTTTTTTTTTTTTTGCAGCCATCACTTACCTGGTCATGCATCTCTTTGTAGAAAATTAGGAAGTATGGACGCATAATAATTATAATTATTACATAGGAGGTGTCAGGGCCAAAACTGTAGGTCCCCAAGACTCACAGATGAACCATCAGAGTGGGAGCTGGGTACACACAGTCCTTGGACAATTTGGATGTCCATTCTGACTATCCAACACATCAAAAGTAGGTGCTCAGATGGGCTTTCCAGTGATGCTTTAATTGGGTTTCCACAGCATCACTTCTGCTGAAGAGAATTTTCAACCTTCCCTGGAACCTGTGAATACTGCAGATCCACATTTTCATCTTAATATGATATTCCAGTGGTCATTTTGCCTATCCACTACAGGAATTTAAGTTCTTTGGGCTTTGAGCCTTGCTTTTTTCACTACTTGAGTTTATAATGTTGAGTGATCTCATTTATACAAAAGGTTATGTGCAAAGGGAAATTACTGCTGTTGAGACACAACTGCACCAAACAGTTATGCAGAAAAGTAAAATGTTAAAATAGACAGCAAAGAGGGGTTATTTTGAAGTATCTAATAAACTGGTGTTTATTAAAGTTAAAACTCAAGAAATTTAATTCTCTTTCTTTCCCTTAGTATTTTAATTAAAGAAATTTCAATCTGTCCCTGGAAATCCCAAGCAGGAAAAAAAAAAAAAAAACAAACCTTTCCTACAGACAACTTTAAAGTAAACTGGGAAAAAAGCTACTAACTTTTTATGAAGTCTTTAAAAATGAAAAGATTTAAAAAAATGTGATCAATAAGAAAAAGGGTCATCTGTGAGTCTTGCATCACTTCTGCCTTTATCACAAAGCCACATTAATGAGTACACTAACATGAACAAAAATATTATGGGCTGTATTTGCCTTCCACTTAGGCCATGGAAAATTAAAGCAAAGCATCTGACTCCAAGCTGAAAATGGAACTTAAAAAGTGTTTCTTTCACCCCTACAGCCCCTCCTTGTTATTGGTATTTTTCTTACTTTTTTTTCCCCCAAAATCATCAGATTTTACACTGAATGCAAGGAGACAATCCAGCCACAGTAAGAAAAGACTGTTCTCTGGAAGGATTGAGTCACTGGAAGTTGGAAACACAATTCCTACTGAACGGGGGAAAAGAAAAAGCCTTTTGACAGTTTATTAGTTCCATGAAAAGGTATCAGGGGTCACCAACTCTTCCTGTTCTGCTAAAATATTTATAAGAGAGAGTTCTGGAAAGATGTGCTCATATGATAAGTTTTTGGATTATTCCTGAAGGTGCCTATGGCAAAGGACCTTTTTGCCCTGTCGTGGTTTAACCCCAGCTAGCCCAGCCCCACAAAGCTTTTCCCTCAAGCCCCTCAGCACAGAGGTGGGGGAGAGAATTTCAAGGGTAAAAGTGAGAAAACCCATGGTTTGAGGTACAGATATTTTAAAAGCTAAAGCAGAAGCTGTGCACAAGCAAAGCAAAACAAGGAATTCATTGCCCATTTCCCATGGGCAGTGGTTGTTCAGCCATCCCCAGAAAAACAGGGCTCCATCAAATGTAACAGGGACTTGGGAAGCAAATGCCATCTCTAAAAATGCCCCTCTGCCCCTCTTCCTCTCTGGCCCTTTCCTTCTTTTCTCCCAAGATTTATGAACTGCACATGACCCTGTTTGGTGTGGGATATCCCTGGGATCAGTTGGGGTCAGCTGTTCCAGCTGTGTCCCCTCCCATCTCCTAATGTATTCCCAAGCCCTCTCTGGTGGAATGGGGTGAGGAGCAGGAAAGGCCTTGACTCTGTAAATTCTGCCCAGTAATAATGAAAACACCACTGTATTATCAACACTATTTCAGCACAAATCCAAACCACAGCCCCAGAATGGCTGCAGTGAAGAAAATTAACTCTACACCAGCCAAAACCAGCACAGCCCCTACTTATCCCTAGATCTAATGAAACACTGGGAATGTCACTTTCCTTCCTGTGTCCTCAGTCTCTAATGGCCCAAACACAGTTTGGAACCTTTGGGATTTTTCACCAGCTTTATCACAGGGTTTGGAGATGCTGCACTTTCCTCCAGGACTTTTCAAACAGAATTATCTGTGTATTATCTGTGCATCCTGAAATGAAAAGACTATTTCCTTCAGACCTTGATGAAGGCACTTGATGGGAAGAAAAATGCAAGGATAAACCATTGATACAGAGGGCTGTGCAGCACCCTGACACAGTCTTCTTCTTCAAAAGTAATAAATATTCATTAACCATTAGTGAAATGCCTTCACAATCCAGTCAGCTTCTTTTTTTTCTTCTTGCAAAGCTACAGTAAAAAGACTCAGAATGTAATTTAGCTTATTAATATTCTTTATTTGTATTACAGTAGTAATCAAGGCCCAGTAATCACCCCACTCTTACTGTGCTCTGACAAATGACCTTTTTTTGGCTGCCACTGCAAAATATATCTGTAGCTGAGAGCAGCAGATGACCTAGTACAGCTTCAGAACAAGTACATGTGGGAGCTGCTGCAAACTCATCCTTTCTCTGGAAGTGGAGCTCAGCACTGATGATGAGAATGGAGGACACCAATTTCCTGTTATATAAACTATTTTAAGTCCCTGTCACCTCCTTTTTTTTTTTTTTTTTTTTTTTTGTTTCTTTTTTGTTTTTGCTCTGCACTGTGATAAGAACCACATTTTTACATTTTTGCAGGGGATTATCCCTAAATACAAGTCTGTCTATCCCAAAAGCAGAGGTCAGATTCACAGATATTCACTTTGCCTGAAGAGTTTTTCACCTCAAGTTACTGCAAATTATGCCAAGCAGTGACTTAACCTCTGTTCCCCAGAGCTTAGACCACTGCCTGAAACTCTTAGTTACTGTGTTTTTTCTTCCTTCACTTCTGCTTGCTCTTTTCTCATTTCTTCTCCCCCACATCCTACTGAACAACAAAAAATTCTGTGGAGATTAATTAAGTGATTTCTGTGCTTTTTTTAATTGTTGTCATTGCTGAGAAACTGAGCAGAGGTCTGAGGAAGTACATGGGCTGGTGGCTGAGGAAGGAAAACAGGTTTCAAGGGACTCAGTTGAGTTTCTGGCTAACTGGAAATCTCCAAAGTGTCACTGCTCATTAATTGTTCTCTGTCCTTTTCGCTCTCTGTAAAATGAAAACAGGGGAATGTCCTTCCTCCCAAAAGTTTCTTTATTGATTTATTATGAGATTTATTATCTTTTTAGTTGTGGACATTATTTATTTTCCTTATATTATTATCCTTACCTAATTAGGTAAGCAAGGTAAAGTCTCCAGTAAAGAAACAAAGTAGCTGAGGAAGATCATAATCATGTGAATGTGCTTATTTAACCTGAGGAGGCTTTGGGAATCTACTATAGCAAAATTTGTATTAGATTAACCATGATTCTCAGCATTGAATAATTCTGATTTTGCTGATGTGTAACGTGAAATTGGATTAAGGCTAATGCCAAATATGTAAAAAGGCTCCATAGAAGAGGAACAGAGACTGATTTCAGGAAACACAAACAAAAAAGGATGTTTAGCACCCCCAGTATGGAGATTTGATGGCATTTAAGATGCCCTAAGGTGATTCAGTTTAGTCTCCAGCTTTCACCTCCTAAATACACTGTGCAGTTCAGCTCACTTAAAACTACACACAAAGGCAGGTCAAATGAATATTTAATTTTCTAGGCTGTCATATTGGTTTGATCTGCTCCTAAAGTGATGCAAACAGACCCACTTTAGCAACATTTAGAGAGCAACATGTAGACACTTGCATTAACCTGGAGATGGATTTCACCCCAAATGTTGAAATAGATATATTTCAAGTATGAAGGGATTAAAAATGGCTCCTGTCATAGAGAGGAGTTCCTAGCAAATTTGATTCTGCTCCAACATGTCCTGTCCCTCCCAGTGACCCAAACCAAGCTCTAAGTTTATAATGGCATCTGAAGCCAGGTGAGTTTCCAATAGCTCTAGGCTTGCTCACGTCATGCTGCTCTGCTAATTGCTCAAGCAGCTGTACTTTTATATCTTCCATTCTTTCTAAAAAGGTAATCTAATTGAACTGGGATTTTTACACAAAGAAGCTAAGAAAACAATAAACTTTATTTTCAGAGAGGAGTAGACAGGTGCAGGAACAACAGATAACAGCAAACACATTAACAAAATTCTCCTCCACCATACTGGAATGCTAAGGAGTAACAAAAAACCCACTGATCCTGGCACGGGGAGCAAAGCTGTGATTAACCATTGAATTATTCATTGTTACTCTTGTTATGTAGAGATTACGTGAAGATTAAGTAAAAGTAGAAGAAATAAAATTCAGAATAGAATCAATATAAAATATTGGATGGAAGAAAGTGATGAAATGTTGGTTTGGTAAGTATTGCGTATTGTTCATAGCAGGAGTTCTCAGATTCAAGTCTAAATTTAAGATGGACTTTGAGTAATGAGATTGTGGAAGTTGGGAATGAACTCAGAGAGAAGTTCTGACACTCAGGTTCCTGCATCATCTCGTAGCTGACGTTAATCAACAGCACACTCAAGATTTGCCACAAATCCCATTGCTATGATCACTAATTGAGCACAGCTTACAGCTAAAACAAAATATATTTTCAAATCACTTTTTTTTATATAGCACCCAGAGTCCTTTAAACAAAAGAATATGTCTGATGAAAATAACAAGAAAAACTAAGTGTACAGCCTAAAGGAATTTCCCTGTTCCTGGATGTTTGTTGTAGTCATTGACTGGGCTTGATGCACTGCTGAATTTTTCAGCTATTTAAGTGCATAGCACCACTGATTTCAGAAGCTTTACTGCAGTGTGTTTCTAATGTAAAATGGCAAATCAATTTGCCCATTTAATATGCCTAAGTTGCATATTCTTCTTTACCCTTCAAACTGGGTATATCTTCAATTATTACTGTCTGTTTATAGTCTCTTAGCTAGTAATAATGTAAATATGTTTATTGTCAAAATTAAAATCATAAAATAAAAATCCAAAGATGGGCCAGGTAGATCCTGCAACTTAGCCCTTAAAACTGACCTTTTTCAGGGCTGACTTTTTTCCAGATCATCTGTACATCATGTCAGAATCTTAAAAAATTCTAATATACCTAATATCATGTTTATTATCACTTGCTGTCTTTGGAAGTAGGGATCATTTTTAGGTGGGAGATGTGATTTTGTGGCTTTGGAGATTTTTTTTCTTTGCATGTTATTATCTTGACTCATTACAAGTTGGAAGAGATAGAGAGGGATGTGAGTTCAACAGTCAGAATCTGTTCAGATTGCACTTGGACAGTAAAGTACCTGTTCCTGCAAATTGACTAGATTAAGGGCTCAATTTCCCTTTTAACTAAGAACATGGAGTATTTATTTGTGGAAATACCCTTTGGCTTATCAGAAAGAAGGTTAACAGGTGGCTTGATCTGAGAGTACCCAAAGAGCAGCTAGAAGAGAGCTCTTTAATCAAGTGGCCAGACACGAGCCAAGATCCAACAGCTAGAAATTGAAGATAAAATTAAATAGGGAAAAAATGCCGATTTTTATTCTGGAGGGTAATTAGCTGTTATTTGCTATTGGTTATTAGATTACAGGGAGAAGTGTTTGGTACAGGAATACAAGACTGTTGAAGTTGGAAAGGGCCTTTGGAGAGCATCTTGTCCAACACCCCTGCTCAAAAAAGAGCCTTTTGCAGCAGCTTGTTCAGGGCTAAATCCAGATGGGACTTGAATAACCTCAAGGACAGGGACTTGCAACATGGGCAATCTGTTTGACATTTGACCACCCATACAAAGAAACCTGATATCCTTACATTTACTTGGAATTCTCTCCGTTTGAATTCGTGCTCTCTGCCTGTTGTCCTGAGCACCACTGAGAAAGGTCCAGCTCTCTCTTCTCTACTCTCACATCAGGTATTTGTACACAGTGGTAAGATGCCTCTAAACATTCTTTTTCCAGCTGAAGTCCTCTCATCCTCTCTTCATTTGCATCACTTCAAATTTTGCCATCAAGAGTGAGGGTTTCTCCACTAATTTCTCCTTAGCACTAAGATGTGGTTTAGTTCAACCAAAAATATCAAACTTAAATGCTTGGTTGTAAAGGGATTTTTGTCATGTAGGAAGTCAGATAACCAGAGCAACACATTTTACCATTAAAATCTTCAGACTAACACCTTTGCCTTTCAAAAAGAACAACCTTCATTGAAGGTACAGATGAGTTTTCTTTCTGCCTCCAAGAACTGTAATTTTCAGTCATCAGAATAGAATTATAAAACCTGAATAATTTTCTGAATAAAAAAAAATCTCATGCAATTTTTTTGACCAATTATTTAGAGACCTGTTGGGCTGTAGTGTACCCACAGTGTTCTCCTGGTCTACAAGCACTTGAGAATGTTGTATTAGGCCCTTGTTTCCCTCCTGGAGACAATGGCATTTTGGATTTAGTGGATCAGCAAAAAGGCAGTGACATGGCAGGAAACCTGAGACAATTATTGCCTTTCCACCCTTTAGCAATGTGGCTGCAGCAGGGCTGAACAGCTTGAGATGCTTTACCAAATTATTTTCAAAATGTGGATATTTTTTTGACATGACTTATTTCTTTGCTTGAATAGATCTATCATTTTTCTTGGCACAGGGTTAATGCTGTTACATTTCTGATCCTCTGGAGGGAATTTTTCTTAGGTTTTTTAAAGCCTTTCATTGGAAATCAATTTCTAGATTTAGTTCATCAGTATGTTTTTGCTTAATCTGTTACCTACCCCTCAAACATTGTATTCCTCTGAAAATGGCCTGGGATTAATACAGGAACTGGATCACAGAGCTGCTTGCATAAATCTGCTTCAGATAGATAAAAATTGGGGGATTCAGTGGGAAAAACCTCTTTGGATGGAGTTAAACTGGAGCTCTCTGGATGTGGGAAGGTGGACACCATTCCAAGGAAAGCCATGCCCAGTTGGAAGTCTGGCTCTTCCTCACCCAGCTAATTCACCCACTTAGGCCTTCTCAGCTTTTTTCCAAGGGGTGGTGAAACCAGCTGTGGGGTCTGGGTGCTCCTGGGCTGTCCTAAATGGGGACACAGCCCTGATACAAGAGTTCAAGGAGCAGTGGGATGCGCTGGTTCCCACAGTCCTTGTGGTGTTCATGCATTCTCTGTCTCTGGATGTTCTCTGGCTCTCTCCAGGCTCACATTGGTGAGCAGCTGGCATTATTTCTCCCTGTACCTTTGAGTTGTCTCAGTGTAAAGGGGTCTTAAGGGCCTTTGTCTTTGCACTGTTAGAAATTAACACATTGGGAAATGAATTACCCCTCCCGCCAGCTAAATAAAAACACAGACTGATCTGAGAAAGTAATTTATTGATCTTTCTTCTGTTAAAGTGATTTCAGGGTGCAAAATACTAACTCAGCTAAATCAATATCCCTTTCACTACCAAGCTGACTTTAAGATTGTGGGGATATTTTGAAGGCTGGAGTTTAATTTCAAGACATGTTCCTAAGCCATCACCTTAGTTAAAGCTACAGGACACATTTTGGGCAAACAGGGAGGGGTGTTCTAACAGTGGTGTGTGGATCTTCCACAGCCAATTCTTTGGGATCTCAATGACATGTGAAGGCAGAGAAAGGTATATTGCTGGAAATTAGAATTGCTTCTGAGTACAAAGCAGTTTCAAATCCCTTATTAAAGAGTATACTTGTAAATTCTGCTTTAATAACTTTTCCTTATCTGAGTCCTCAAGTGCTGTATATCAGCATGGCTTTATTGAGTTTAGTGGTGTCTCTTTGGAAATCTGGCCCTGTTTTTGATAGCAACTTCTAAACATATATGTGTGTACAATGTCAGATAGATATTAATTTATGCAATGTTTGCATTTTAAAATATTATTTTATAGGAATATTTTAAAAATCCTTTAAGAATAATTTTGAAAGCATTATTTTAGCTATAGTAAGGGACTGTTAGTTATCAGCTGTGATTCATATCTTGCAGTGATGAGCAAGACTGTAAAATGTGAAGTAATGCTGCAGTATTCATCTGGAAAGCAGTCCAACTACAAGTGAGGTGATTCAAGAAATAAGTTGTTGCAGTGTTTTTTTCCCCAATAAATTATCCTATTCTGCCTGAAAGAATTAAGGAGGGCAATCTAATCACTCCTTCTATGTTATTCTTTCCTATTTCATGATTTAAAAATTCTCTGCTTTTTCTGTTTTGGTATTTTTTTCCCTCCTCTTCCCTGCAAGGAAAATTTAATGAGGCATATTTGCTTGTTTCCATGGTATTTCAAAGAAAGATTACTAGCTGAAAGCAAAGAAATATATAGAATAAACCAGGGAATGAATGTCTTGTCTTTAGTAACACATTTAAACCTTACTTTCAGAATTAATTATATAGAAATACTTTTCCTGTACTTGTAATAAGTGAAGACATACCAGTTATTTTTTTTTTTTTTACTTTGCTATAAAGTCTGATGTCCTACAGAAAAAATTATTTGCTATCCAGTTTGCTCTATTCTTTGGTCAGTTAGACACACACATGTATGGATTTAAAGAGCTTCTAAAAACAGCATTTCCTCTTTAAAATATTTCATAATTCAGTTCCAAACAGCATTCTGTCTTCACTATTCACACAGCACAGGGATACATTATGGAGATTGTATTTATTTATTGATGAAATCCAAATTTATGTCTGTGAATAACACCTGGCCAAGAAGGACAAGACCATCCTTGGGCACATCCCAAGCAGACCCAAAATCATAATTGCTCCTGTACCCTCTAAATTCCCTGTGTCTGGTATAACAATGTTTGCACAAATGCAGATGGGAAAATGCAGTTATCATCAAATCCAGATTTATTAAAATCTCTTGCTCATGGTCAGAAAAAAAAATGTCCTTCAATATTCTCATGCTGTTAATTATTTGTTTAATTTTTAAGGGGTTAAAAGTTCAAAGGATGGATAGGATCTCACCCTATTGCCCTTGAAGTCAGTACAAAAATACCTATTAATTTCAGAGGTCCAAATTCAAAGACACAAAAAATACTGAAATTAATAGAGATGACACCAACAGAACTTGAAGCAAGAATTACATTTACAGCAACACCTAATGAAGAATATGGACAGGTGATGTATCAATAAAACAGAGGTTCTCCAAAAACCTATGACCTGCATAACCATGAGCAAACCACTGAAGATCTGCCACTTCAAATGATATACCTGAGGTAGGGGCTCCACCTTTCTCTCTGGTCAACAGAAAAAGATCAGCAACTTTGGAGGACAACTGAATGCTCCTGAGACAAGAACCTGCCACGTGACCAGGAGTTTGATTTAGGTGCCTAGAGTTAGATGGGATGAACCAGGAAGAGCAAATACACAAAAATAAATAGTAGTAGCAGTTGGGACAAAACTGCTGAGGGCTTTGCAAATCCTCTTGAAATCTAATGTGCTTTATTTCTTACCTTCAAATCGAGCTGGAGTTACTGCAGCATCTCCAGGGATTTGTTAATACAACGTGCTTTGTTAGCACAAAGCAAAGAAAACCCATCTATTCAAAGAAGGTGGCTTGTTGGTTTTGGGGTTTTTTTTATTTCATTGCAATGCTAGGAATAGTGTTTTCCAAAGCTCTGGTCTATTTTTTGAGGTTTTGTTAAACCTCTTCAAAATCTCTTTGAGCTATACCAAGTCAACCTTGCAGGTCCTTTCTTTGTTTGGGTTTCAGTGGGGGATCTGCCTGTCTTTGTGTAGATCCCTGCTTCAACCATTAATTATCCAATTACAATAAAAATGTTAATTCCACTCAGTCACTGCTGATCAACTAGATCTAATCCTTAACAATTTTAATAGACTCACTGTGAGTCAGACAAAAACAATTGCCTGCAAATGCAGTTGGAGGGCATGCTTATGCTAATAAAAAGTCATAGGTCATAATAGTGCCAGATAAAATATCTGATTTTATTGTTATTTTTACTGATTTTATTGTCATTTCAATATTATCAAATGAAAAAATAAGGGCCATCTGCTCAGCATTTTCATGAAAACATACACATATTTCTTATTACCTATGTTTAAAAAATAGTCACTTCATCTGCAATTTACCCATTTCCACAACCTTACTAAAAATATTTTTTTCCCCAATTCCAATTTTACCTAACAGACAAGCAGGAATTATTATCTTTGTTTTATAGGTGGGAGATTATTGTCCAGAAAATGTAAGTTACAGAGGTTTTGCAGTACAGAAAACTGGTCTCTCTTAAATTCATCTATCCTGCTCCACAGCTCGGATTTAAATCAACTTCCACAATTAATCTAATTAATCTAGAATTTAGAACTCAGGCATAAACAACCATTGTGAAGTAAAAGACAAAGAAGATAATATGCCATTCTTGCCTTCTCCACATTTTCCTGAGTAACATTTCCTTATTTTTTAAGGAAAAAATCTCTGTTCAACTAAAGTGTTAAAATATTACCCTATATATACTTCCAGCAAGCAACTTCTCGGCATGGGTTAGGCTCTACTTGGAAAACTATTGTCATCCAGGAGACAACCTGTAGTTTTAAATGACTAGGCTGTCAGTTCTTTAGCTCTCTGCACTTGCTTTTTCTGCTTTAGTGAATAGTAACAATTACACGACAAACAGCATGTTATTTCCAACTGTGGGTTTTTGACAGAAATCTTTGTGATACAAATATTGCAAACTTCCATTCATTTGCACGATTAAATTCTATGCAGATTTTTAAAGCCTTAAGAAGATTTTAATAAAGCTCACAGTCTTCAGAATTTGGAAGAGAATAGGGGAATCTTTTCAAAAGTATGTTTATTAAAATGGAATGCTTTAAACCGTGCAGAATTTGGAAGAAAACAGGGGAATCTTTTCAAAAGTATATTTATTAAAATGGAATGCTTTAAACAGTGCAAATTTTGGGATTTTTTTTTAATAGTTTTGCTAGATTTGTGTTGAGATTTGCAAACAGTATATTTCATACCCTGGAAAGGGTATTGTCAGCAATAAGGATTAAATATTAAACAACTCTGCCCCAGAAAACATTTATAAATCACATTTTTTCCGAATTTAACAATGAGCATGCAACATTATATCTAGTAAATAAACATGGAAATATTATAATTGAGTAAAGCTTGAATGTCATTTACGAAGGCTGCTAGAAGCCACAGACCCTACTCTGATTTGGCAGGAAGCGCTTTTAAAAATTCACCATAAGCATTTAATGTTTGAAGGACAAGTAGAGACTTAAATCATTCATCAGTGTCAGGTTTGAAAGATGTGCACTTGGATTCCTTTCCTCCCCGTTCTGCCTTCTCTCCCAGCTGGAACATGAGATGCACTTCAGGTGTCACTTTCTCCCAGCCCCTGGCAGAGCAGCAGAAGCTCCCTGAGAGCCCCCATCACCCCAGGGTGCCACTCTCGGGGTGTCGGTCCCTCCCCAGCATTTGGTGACATCCTAATTCCCCTCTGCAGGTGCTGGTGGTGTAAACAGCTGAGGAACGAGGCTGCACTGGGGATTTTGGTGAGGTTTTGTATTTTGACAAAGGAGAAATTGTGCTCTTAGAGTGGGGTTGCATCCCCAACCCACGAAGAATTCCCAGCCCCAGATTAGTTCTGTAACCCTGCTCAGTTTTTGTTGTATCTGCCCAAATTTCTCTCACTGTGCAGTCACCCTATATGAGAATTCATCTTTTTTTTTTTTTCTGATAATATATTTTCTTTCATTTCCAAAGTCATTTTGAACAGTTCTAGCCTTCACACTCATGACAAAGTCTGCAGCTGTGGTTTTTATGAAGTCTTTTATTTTGCGTTCTTTATGCAATACAATTAATGAATGTAACAACAGGCAAAATGCATTTTTCTTCAGGGTTAGACTCCTTTTTTTTTTTTTTTTTTTTTTTTTNATTTATAGATGCATTTTAACCAATGAAGAGAACTCCCTGTGCCTGTTGAGGCTGATTTCCACTAAAATATTTTAACTGAATCCTGGTCTTTTCCATATATACTCTTACATCAACAGATACCTGATATATTTTATAGTACCTGCATATTAATTAATAGTCTTATTTGAAATAAAACATTTGCTATCCTGACCACTTTTAGTGATGGTTTCCTAGCAACCAAACCACCTCAAATGTTGACCCTTATAAGATGTCCTTTATCATTCAAGAGGTTAATTTTTTGTATATTTTCTAAAACAAAGTTAATTCCTTTACATATATATTACTCAGTTTCTGTAAAATGTCTTTATTAATTTTCTCAATGTCTTTTTAAGAGTAAAATGATAAATTCAGAAAAGAATCCCAAAATTCAACACCAACACAATTATAAAAATAAAAAGAAGCTGTTGCGCTCTGAATAAGTCAACTATTTCAGTTACTATTTTTTTATTTCGGTTTCTATTAAAAAAATAGTGCTACAATGGCATCTCAATAAAAATCCAATGTTTTAGTCAAAAAAAAACCAAAACAACAACAACAACAACAAGCTACTTCACATTGAAATTAATGTTCCCACCATAAAAGTTAATTTATTCTGGGTTGGAACTGACAAATTTCAACACCATCTTAAGTGTCATTGTCCTTAAAGCTGAAACAGCAATATTTTGGCTGCCTGGAATTTTTAGATTATGGATGCCATTTTCCCCCATTTACTTTTGTTTTGTCAGTTCTTTTCTTACTGAAAGTCCTTGCTAAGTGTCATAGAATTTTAAAGAACTCTTTTTTCAGAATTTTTGTTTTTCCCACAGAGGAAATAACAGAAAAAGTGGAGGAAAGACAGAGAAAGAAGAAGGGAAAAATAAAGAACAAAAGGAATGTGAAAAATGCCCATGTCCTAAATTGTGTTTAGAGAATTTAGATGACTTCCAGATTGTTTGATTTTTTGTTTGTTTTTTTCCTTTTTTGTTTTAATAATTTGTGGATATAACCTGACTGTTATTTCCAATGTTTTCACCGTAATTAAAATTTTGACTACCTTTAAACATTGGCTAAAACACTCCTGGCTGGGACACAGGTATTCAGGTAATGCTATTTTACCTGTGTGGGGCCAGGATCCTGCACAGACACAAGTAAAACAGATTTTTGAGAGACCCCTGCAATGCAACTCCCACTATGTTTGGGATTTTTTACCTCATTAGTGCTGTGGAGGCAATTTATTAACATACATTAACAGAGCTCTGAAGCAATCTGTAAGTCAAATCACAAGGTTTCATTCAAAATGTCATTCAAACTGCCATAGTATATAGGGGAAAGGGGTCATTTCAGTGGAAACTAGAAAATTAAGTAGTCCCTGCAGTAAACAAATTTTGTCCATTTAATTTCCCTGTCAATAGAAAAACATCGACCAGCTCTAGTTTGATGTTAGCAGAATGGCTTACTTCAACATTAAAATTCCTTCTCCTATCCATCATTGCAAATATTTTTGTTATTTTTATGGGTTCAGATTCTTAGTCTGTTATTATTCACAATTTTTTCATTAAAATTGCTACTTGAAGGTTGTCCTGCTTACAGTGGTTGCCCCCCCACCTCCCTTTTAATAGTGTTTACTTTCTATTACTAATGACTGTGCCCCTACTTAGGCAATGATAGCAACACAGTAAAAATCATCTTCCAAAGAGCTCCCACTTCAAACCAGCAGAAAAAAGGGGTACTTAGCTCTGATTAAAGAAAATCTCTCTGCTTTCATAGAGTCAAGTGAGCTCCTGCATAAAGCCTTTTGAAAACTTCACAGGGAGAGCAGGACACGATGTACATCTCCCACCTGGGAGGCTGGAGTGCAAAACTTGTGGCCTGCTTGTGAGACAGAGCCAAGAAGGATCCAAGGAAACCATGGGGCAGGGGAGGAATGATTCCTGGTTGATCCAAATCTCAGACTGGTCCTGTCCAGAAAACTGCCTCACTGAGAACAGGGAAATCTGAAATCTGCTTGTGCTTGTCGAGCCCCTAAAGGCTCTGACTGCCAAGGGTTGGGGCAGGTACCAGTAAAGAGGATGTAGAACGATAATTTTGGAAAAGACCTTTAAAATCATTAACTCAAACCATAAACTCAGCACTGCCAAGGCTACTACTGAATCATGTTTCTGAGTGTCACACCTACATGTATATTTTTTATGTTTCATTGCCCGGCCCCAGTCTCCCAGTTTCACTGTCTCCTAATTCTTCCCTCTTTCATTTGAAAAAAAACCTTCTCAGGGTTTATACTGCAGATCTCTTGATATTGGGTGCAATCCTGTTCTCAAAACTACTACCTGTGTTCTCAGATGTAGAGGTTCCATCTAGAAAATTCTAGTCAATGGGAGAATTCAGGTGCCTTAGTTTATCTCTGTATTTCTGGGTGTTTTTGTGAACCCTTTGATACTGTGCCTATCTGTGATTCTTTTGCATTTATATCTCTAGCAAAATGACATAGAAAGCATTAGACATTTCAAATTTTAATGGAAATATGCTTATGGTGCATAATTGGGCTGCTGGGTAAAATTAAATAAATGGACCTTATTTGGAGACAGAGCAAAGATCAAGAGATCAAGCAACCAGATTAGACTAGAAAAACATCCATCAATTATCAGTTACTAAAATTAGCTTTGTCAAATGTCAATATGAAGTTTTTTTCCCTTGAGATCCAGTGCTAGTGCAACAGACTTCTAAGATTAATCATCTTTGAACACTTTTTTGTTGTTATTGTTGGATAAATTTCTAGTTGATTGTTTTATACATTAACAAGAGTTTAATTCCAGCAAATTGTTCTATAAAACAGGTGCTGTTTATTGCTTTGCTTTTCTTTCCCAAGCTGCTGTTGGTTTCATAGTCAACAAGAAATACTAGTTTAAAAAGCTAAAAACCTTCATCAAATAATTGTGGCTAAGACACCAGAACTTTGCAGAGTACATCCAAGTGCATCCATTCATTGGCTCACACTCTTGACTCTTAGTGTAGAGATCTATATTTATGCCTGTTCCCTGTTTCCTTACTTAGAAATCTATAAATTATATCCATATCTGTCAGTCTAACAAATGTTTTAGCCAATACACCAAAGGGAAATTTGACCAGTAGGAATTTAATGGTGAGTAGATATTGAAATGCACAGCAAGGAATACATTAACCATTTCTTTTTAATATTGACAACTGTTTTAAGCAACATACAGAGTTAAAACTGAAAGGAAAGCATTGATATCTTCCTTTGTAATCACAGACTATACACAAAGAAATGCAAAATTAGGAAACTGAGGACACCAATGGTTACCTCTGCAATTGACTGCATTATTTTGAGATCTTTCACGTTAACATATTCCCAAAATCAAGTACCAGCATGCACACCAATATGCAGAAAGATCAATATTTCATCTCCTACAATGACTATAATTGCAAATCTGTGCATCTGAATACAGAATCGCTGCAGCTAAATGCCAAAGATACTAAACTAGTACCCAAGAAACCTCATATTCTTGTGGATTCCACTAGGAAAGGTTATTTCAGAAGAACCACATAAAGAAAATTCAAAATTATAGTTATTTTTTAGAGGGCATGAATCTAAATCTTTCCCACTTTTGGACAGATGCCTGATTGGAGTCACACTTAGATGAAACAGGCAACGGTAAACACTTCTGTGGTGGGGGAAAAAGAGGCAGGATCTTGCAATATATTGACTAAAATATGCCCAATTTTAAAGACATCTCAGTAAAATCAGTAATGAAGATGAACCCCCAGTGGTGGATTGCCACCATATCTAAAAGCAATAAACCACATGCATTTCACACATGGAAAAAATGAAGGAATAACTGTAGTGCACACAGTTTTATTTTTAGCAAGATAATCTGAAGTAAAGCAAGAGTAGATATGCCTGTGGGTAGAATAATCAGACTCTCCTGTTGCTGTCTATACCTGAGGTGGAGGTTACCAGTTAAAATTCCACCTCAGGAAAATACTAAATTAAATGTGATTTTTAAGAGCTGGAAAAACATCCATATATAAAATAGTGCTCAAAATCACAAATTTATCTCCCCCCTTTCTGAAAAGTGGGGCAATAGGACACTCCATGGTGTTATGTTAAGTTGAAGCATGTTTTGCAAACAATTCCCTCTGACAGCAAACTGGTTCTATCAAAGCCACCCACTGTCTCACCAACATTATTATTCAATTTAGCTGCTTCAATGAGCTGGGCATTTTGCAGAGCAAATAAATAATTAGTGGCCCAAGGATCTTGCCTAATAATTTTATGGGTGATGTAACGAGTGACAGCAAGTTACAGTAGTAGAGAAAGAGAGGGCTGAACTTCAGACTTAAAAATTTGCTGTGATTATCCAGTCTGAGCTTATAAACTGAGTGATGTGCAGGACATGCCCTCTCTTTGCTTTTTATGAGACAGGGCAGAATTCTGAACAGTAGTTTTTCTGTCTTTGGTTCTGAGATTTTCATAACTATCTCATTAAAAATCTGATAGTTTGCATGCACAATATAAAGAAATGCTGTGTGGCTGACAAGTTTTCAAAATATATTCCAAAAAAAAACACCAGAAGGAAACTGTAGAAACATTGCTGGGTGTAAAACAGTCAAATGAAAGTCCATAAATAACTACTGAGAAGTAAAAAAAAATCTGAATGTTTTAGATTATTTAAAAATTAAGAAGTAATTTAAAGTAATAGCAGTATACTATATTTTTAGCTACTTTCCTTTACATTTCATCTGGTAAATGCAATTAATTTCTCTTCAAGATAACACACCAGGGTATTCACAAAGTGTTGAAACATGGAAAGCTCAGGGGGGACCTACATGGAGAAATCAATGCTCACTAAGTAAGGATAGGAAGTTACATTGAATAGCTACTCTGCACCAATTCTTAATGCAGAAAGTGGCTTTTGCTACATCTCCCTTTATGTTCCTAAGGGAATTAAATTAGAATCATGGCTGTCTTAATTCCCCCATGTGGTGAATGGGTAGAAAGAAGAATGTCCAGAAGGAGAGGCAGAAGTGAAATGTACTGTACTGTGCTGTTGAAATGGTTTTCCTTCTCTGCAGCTTTTATAGAGAGAAAATAAACTGAACTGGCTTCAAAGAAACATCCGTTCCTTAAGATAGGAATTTTTTTTTTTTTTTTCACCAGGAAGACTCAATTCTGTCAAGAGGGTGGGTTGCATCTCACCTGCTATAGAAGCTGGCTCTGATACAAGCCTTCTGATACTAAGGAAAATAATTTTTTTAACACACTTTTTCCTGGTGCTTAATTCCAGTGCTATTAGTGCCAGAGATCACAGTGCATATTCTTCACATGTAATTTCTGAATTTTGTCTTTCCTGGTGGCCTCTGCCATGTGTGAGCACGCTGTCATGATAGTTGAACTGTGCTTGTTTTCTAGCATTAATTCTCACATTTCCCTTACATTCTTCCAAGTTTCCTCAGCCTTAGAACTGGATTTAACTCATGTAGTCCAATCATCTAAAAGTTAAACACTCAGTCAAAGCCAGTCATGGAAGCAACCTCTGTCCTCAAAGAGAGAGGCAGGCAGAGCAAATCCTGAAATCATACAGTACTTTAGGCAGACTGTGCCTCATCTAGTCCAACCAACCCCTTGCCCAATGGAGAATTAATTTTGACACTAGATAAAGTTGACTGGAATATTTTCCAGATGAGTTATGAAAATTTCCAAGAATGGAGATTCCATAAACCCATCCAACCTGTTGTAGTACACAACCATTCTTCCTACAATTCTTTTTCCCCATGTACCCAAAAATGTCACTCTTTTTTCACATCATGTGCCACTGCCCTTTAGTGTGGAGAGTTGCTTTTGTTCCAAGGGACTCTGTGAAACATCAGCACTCACATCTTGCTTTAGCAGAGTGAAGGTGATTTTCCAGTGAGCTGTGAAGGTTTTCTTTTTCTCTCCTTCACTTGGGCTAACATGACTATTGTGGTTTGTCATGAGTGTCTAGATTGTGGTTAGATGTGGAAATACAGTAATAGATGCTTTCACGCAAAGATGGAAGGTTGTGACACCAGTGTCAAACCAACCATTTCAGCATTCCCCAGCGATGCATCAAAATGTCAAAATAGTGACAGAAGTTGAAAAGCATCTCTAACAGGGGAGAACCTGAACACACCTTCCAAAGAAAGAAAAAGGCAAGGCAGTTCAGTCATATTCTGAAACTGAGTGTCCTCTTAATGATACAGCACAGGGGCTGGTAATCTCTAGTTTAGAAGGGCAATCAACCGGGCATTCAGTCAGAAGTAAACTGCACGTTTCTTTGTGGACAAATCATCAGTGGGTGCAAAATATCTGAGATCATTTACAAATATATAATTTATGCAAAATTGAAGAGAGTCATGGAAGTAGCAAATATCCTGGCAAAACAAAACAGAATTTAGTATCTGGCAGAGTGAAGTAGAATTAAGAATCAAGAACCAAGAACATTTGCTAAAATTTTAGCCTTCTTCTGGGGATCTAAAGCATCTGTGATTTTGCTGTACTTTGTTTATACTCTGGTATAAACATAGTACAGCATAGTTATGGCCCAACATGCCAGATGAAAAGCACATCATAATAATTAATCCTTGCATTACAGAATTTACAACACAATTAGCAGTGATGAGCGAAGAATTGAAGACTTGCTTTGGGGATATGTAATCTTACTTGGGACTAAAACAAGATTTGCCCCCAGTTACACTTACAGTCATTAAAATACAAAGAATCAAATAATCTGCTCAAGTTTGCAGAACAGATGCAGCAATTCCAGGAACTGATCAAATATTTTTCAGTCTTATAGTGTGTTTCAAACCAACTGGCATTTCTTCTTTAAATAACTATATGAATAGTTCAGGTGGATTTCTTTTCTGCTAAACATTTATATGAAAAAAGCAGCCCTGAGACACCTATTCCCCAAGGACATGTTTCCTACCTGGACTGCTGAGGTATCACAATGCATAGCTGAATAAACCAGGATGGCAAGCAGTGAATTCAGGTTTTTTTTAAGGCCTAACTCATGGCTGAAGCTGTTTTAAGCACATTTTGGGAATTCAAATCCTACAGTCTATATTTAAGCCCATATTAACTTTCAGTTTAATAAGGGTCTGAATAACACCTCTTAGCTTTACTTAGTTTGCTTCACATGTCAGTATAGAAGTCAGAGAATTCTTTAAGTAGAAATTAACTCAGTGTTCTTTATTGCTAGAATCAAAGTTATTTTTTCTGTTTTCTTTAGCTTAACATTTTCTGGAAGAAACAATCTAGGAAAATCTGCAAAGGTAACAAGTCTGTTAATTAAGCCACTTTTAGTTTATTTTTTGACATAACAATGATGGTTTTTAATAACCTAATAATGTTATTTTCCAATTTATTAAGGTGACAGTTATGTAAGTTGATAGTAATTAGTTCCATCAAACTAACATTGTCATTTACTTACTGTGGCTGACCACTGAGTTATATAACAACATTGCAATTCACTGATGGCCAAAATCAGTTCTAGCAAACAGTTAAAACCTCCTTTTTAAATAGAATTATCACATTTTCAATCTCTTTTTTAACTAAGAAAAAGGCTCATCACAGCCATGTTGTTAACAGGATGATTTCTAAGCCAGTTCATCACCATAATCCACTTATTCCAAGCAACCTTCTCAGGCCTACAGATTTTCTGGTGGCCTTTCTGGAAAACTGAAATACCTCAGGAAGGTGAACAAGTGACTGTCTCAAAACAGTCTTGCCAAAGGTAATGTAAATTCTCATAACATACAGTAGGGGAGGGATGTTTAAGCAGGCACCAAGGCTTACCTGACAGCACTCAAATATCATAAAGGTACCTTTGTGTACCTGTTCCTTACAATCAGTTTTGCTAAACATGGAACAGAGTTTTCAATGCTAGAGTAGTTAAATTCAATCCCTTTTTTTTTTTTTTTTTGACATTTGACTTTGCCCAGTTCTCTGTTGGGAGATTGATATCTAAAATGCAAGTGTTGCTGGAAAATGCTATCTGCATTAGGTGGTATTTTACTTACTCAGCCACACAGGAGAGGAATCAAATGCCCTCTTCTTTTGAGAGCAAGGTTCTTTTGAACACATGAGGGGATTATTCACTCTGCAACCCTCTCCCATCACCGAAAATATCAAAGGTTTATTTTAAAAGGAGGCCAAAGTGCTTTGTCTATTTCACAGCCAAAAACTACTGTGGGATTAATTTTCTTCTGTAAAGGTACAAAGTTCATGTTGCTAAAATTAGCAATTGTTTCACCTGAGCCTCTTCTCTATGGTCCTATTCAAAGCAGTATTGTTTCAGTGTTTCAGTGTCTGCTACTTAAAATGCAATGTTCCCCATTTAATGTGTCAAAAAGCTTTAGCTAATTATTCTCATAGCAAGGATAATTGTACCAATTATGATTCTTTAAAAAGAATAGTGGAAACAAAGAGGTGGAGATAAGATTTAACAATGACAAGACAAACTGGGGAGGCAGGGGAATCTTAAATGTTGAAAACCTCCAGTGTCCTCTTTTTTACAGGAAATAATAAAATTACAAATAAAATAATAAAATTTTTGAAAAAGACAAGTTATCACTGTGCAACATGGGGAATTGTGGATTATTATGACATGGTTCCTGTTGGTTTGGAATGGAGTTCATGGGTGTCCCTTCTGCCTCAAAAGCTAGGGCTGTAGGATATGGCAGAGTAAGATCTAATATTTATGCTCTCAACTACCTGGGATTGACAGGCAGTGGAATTTTAGGTGCATAGTCCTGAAGGCAGCAGGCCAAGACCTTATTTCTCAGATCCATAGATGCTCTAGGGATGGTCTATGAAGAGAAGCAGGTGGCCACAGGATTGAATATATCAAATATCTACCTCCAGTGATTGCCTCAGGAAGGCAAGAATTGCTAAAGGACCATTCAAACCATCTAGGTTAAATCTCTTTCTCTTTATTAGTGTGTTGAATACACAGGGTTTTTCATCTGGCTGGGATGCAGGCTGGATACACTCTTTCTAAGGAAAAGTACCAAAAAGCAAATCTGAATCTTAGTAAGGAAGAAAACAGTAGCCAAAATGAGACCTGTGTCCCTAGCAAAGGTAATTAACCAAAAATTGGAAGTTATATATATATGTCCACCTGAAGGGTAAAGAGCTCTTATTTCCCACATCAAAAAGACCATAATAGAATGTGGGACACCATCAGGAAGAAGGATTCTGTGATCCTGCTGAAAATGACTCTTTTTAATGGTAGAACATCGAAGAACAAGGAGGCAGTGAGGAATTTTGCTCCTTCTGCCTCACTGCCAGAATAAACTGAGAATCTACTGCCTTTTCAACTCAGTCAGCAGCCTGTTCCTGCAGCTATTACCTCAGGAGCAGATAGGAAGCCCGAGTGTAATGACTTTTATCACTTACTTGTGGGTATTGTTAATCACTTTCAACGTCTTTGCGACACATTTAGATTTCTCTAAACGCAGTGACAACTTTGGACAGAAAATCACAAAGCCCTTGGTTCTGATCCAGATCACAAAGACAGTCTGAACATACTTACTGTCACTTAAAATTGAAGAACAGCGTCACACAATTGTCCTCCTGTGCCTGTCAAATTCAAAGACACAGATTGAGTTCAAACAACTGTTGCCCTGTGCAACAAGCTCTGATAATGAAGACACCGTGAAAGTTTTTGGCACAAAGGAAAACAAGTCAATACACACATCAGGACACTACAACAGATAAAATTTAGCTCTATTATAACCAGGTATTCAAGCATTCTCGGAGAAATTGGATCTGTCTGCTGCTATTTCTGCCATGCTTGCTCTAAGCTGTTCTCTTATCCAACTCCCTGACTGTTTATCAAACAGAAGACATCATCTGGATGCTAAGGAGACATTTCACCTTAGGGTGAGGGGTGGTTCTCTCTGAGAGGTGTCACAGGAAAAGGTACTGAGAGAGGGGAAGAGCATGAAATCTTTACAACTCCTCTTCACCCCCATTTCAAAATCCTTTTCTGAAATTATCCTCTATGTCTACCAGGCAAGTTCTATATTGATAAAACTTTATACCGAGGCAACAGAACATGCATGGCATGAAAAGAAAACCTGTGAACATAAAAGTTTAGAAAGACCTTGAGGAGTCTATCAGAAAGTTTGATTTTTGCTTAGCAAGATTTAGCTGAAACACTGTTATGTGGGGCCACCTTACCTTTACAGAGACTGTGTTTTCCCCACAGCAAAGGGGAATAAACACCTATTTAGAATCTGCTCCAGGCTGCCAATTACTGCAGAGATATTCCACATTCTAACACTATTCCCAAAAGTTTGGGAAACTCAAGACACACTCAGTAAGGCTTGGATTCCTCAACTAAAATACAACTGCCTGTTCTGTGACATAGACACACAGGTCTTGGAGCAACAGGCTCCAAGACAGAAAGGGGTGTAGCAGGGAGGTAGATGTGTCTTACTGAAAAAATCAATGCTGTAGCAATGAGTTCTGGATATTCAAAGGTACTGAAAATCACCTTAAGTTCCATGACCCTTCCCTGAAATTATTCCGCCCAGCTTTGCAGACCTTTGATCATTTTTTTTTTTCCCTATGAATTCTGTTTGTTTAATTGATTTCCTTTCCATTACAGAGGTGCAAAAATGTTACCACTGAGATAGGTTAACATTGTCTGTGTAACACTAGTTTGCCTTGAATTCTTTTTGAGATGGCTCTGTAAAGCAAAACGAATTTCAAGAACACAATGCAAGATTTGAAAAGCTATGGATCAATTTAATCTAATTTCATCCCATATCAACTAACTAAAACATTTTTTGGTTTTCTGTGCCAGTTGTCTGCAGTCTTTCTTTAGGAAATGGAAAGGAATAACTTCTTCCAAAGGGCAAATGAACCTTCTCATTTTGAACACTTAGATTAAGACATGTGCTCCAGAATACCTCTCTGTCTCTCCATGGATTACAAAAGGACCTTAGACCAAATGTTTCCCCATTGGATAACTAAATTTAAGCTCCTGTTGCAGCTAAATATAACAAGAACACTGTGAGACTAAGCCTAAAATCCCTCTCTGCAGTACAGCTGGTAAACAGGCCACCTGACAGAGAGGTTACACACAGGTTACAGGCACTTCTTCTCAACACTTTTTTAAAGCACTGTTCTTTGTATCCTTGGTAAAACAGCTCAAACCACCACAAGCCACACATGGACAGTCCAGACAGATGGATGGTTTTGAATGGTTCAGTTCTGTTAAGTTTATACAGGAATTTTAGCAAAAGCTCTTTGCAGGACTCAGGAGTCATCACTTCAGCCAGCTCTGGTGATAAAAAATGTCATGTTCAGCTACAAACTTCACTGAATGACCTTAGGCTTGCTTTTTCATACTGTTATTTCATGGCCTGGTCTAGCACGTGACAGGGAATTAGGAAACTGGTGGGTGAAGCCTCTGATCATGCCATGGTCAGGACACAGCTCTTCAGGAGAACAGCCCAAATGGGCTCATGGGAGCATTCAAAGATTCTCCTCAGGGATTCAAGGGTTTAAGCAAAGCTTTTATTTGTGCTGTAGCAGAATCTCTTGGATGAGTGTACTCTTCACAAGGTAAAAAATATGGCTGTATTGCCAAGTCCAAGGAGTGGTAGACTCAATGATCTTAGAGGACTTCTCCCTCCTCAGCAATTCTATGA
>WBNO01011398.1:0-28542 GCA_013400575.1 Peucedramus taeniatus
AGGGCAGGAGGGACAGGACAGTAGGGAGTGGCTTCAAACTAAAGAGGGACAATTTGGATTGCGATGTTTGGGGTAAATTCTTCCCTGTGAGGGTGGGGAGGGGCTGGGATAGAATTCCCAGAGAAGTTGTGGCTGTGCCTGGATCTCTGGATGTGCCCAAGGCCAGGCTGGATGGGGCTGGGAGCCACCTGGGACAGTGGGAGGTGTCCCTGCCCCAGGGAATGGATGAGCTTGAAGGTCCCTCCATCCCAACCATTCCATGTTTCCCTGATTCCATGATTCCCTGATCCCACGTGGATTTTGGCACGGGGACAGCCGTTCCAGAGCCCCACCCACCCCCATTCCCCACCAGTTTAACCAGTCCAGTGTTCTCCCAGTGCTGGGAGAGCCCTGCAGAGCCCCCGCGGCCGCAGGCTGGATTTATTTCCGCCACCGAAGGCACTTGGCAGGGATAGGGCAGGGATGGGGACATGGAGGGGCCAGGGCCACCTCAGGGCACCACGTGCCACCACTTGAAGGCGAAGGGCTTGCGCCGCACGTTGGTGCCGCAGTGGACCTCGCCCAGCAGGACGTGGTAGGAGAAGAAGTCATCGATGAAGGTGCAGGAGAGGCCCAGCGGCTCCAGCAGCTCCCGCACGCGCTGCTCCAGGCAGCAGCGCCCGCCCACCACGGGCCCAAAGGGCTTGGGGATGCCCAGGTGCCGGCCCAGCACCAGCATGTTCACCTGGAGCAGAGTGGGGATTCCAGCAGGGAACGGCCCGGGGACATCCCGGGAACATCCCGGTCCGGGGACATCCCGATCCCATCAGGGCACATCCCGACCCTGATCTCATCAGGGGACATCCTGGCCCCAGTCCCACCAGGGGATATCCTGGCCCTGATCCCACCCCAGGGAGCATCCCAGCCATCCCCAGTCCCAATCCCATCAGGGGACATCCCAGCCCCGATGCCAGCCCCAATCCTGCCCTGGGGACATCTCAGCTCCAATCCTGACCCTGATCCCATCAGGGAATCCCAGCCCCTGATCCCAGCCTGGCCCTGATCCCAGCCCGGGGGGGGGTCAGGGGTGCCACTACCATGTCTGGGAAGAAGGCCTCGGCCTCCGAGGTGGAATTGCTCTGGAAGAGCTGCGGGATGTCCAGGATGTCCGGCTCGGCCAGGCCCAGCGAGCGCTTCAGGATGTCCCGGTTCCAACTGATGCAGCTCTGGGAGCCACCAGAGAGGGAGGGACAGGAGAGAGACAGTGGGATGGGGAGATGGAGGGACAAGGAGAGAGGGATGGGGAGATGGAGGGACAAAAGGATGGAAAAATGGAGGGGCAAAGTGGGGGAAAAGGGATGGAGGAACAAGGAGAGGGACATTGGGATGGGGAGATGGAGGAATGAGAGCATGGGGAGATGGAGGGACAAAGGGAGGGGAAGAGGGACAGAGGGGTGGACATCAGGATGGGCAGGCAGCTGGAGGGAGGGATGGATGGACAGAAGGGTGGGCAGAAAGGTGGACTGAGGGATGGAGGGATGGATGGACGGAAGGTTGGACAGAGGGAAGAATGGACGGGTAGGAGGAAGGAGCACTGGGGAGAATGATGGAGAGGGAAGTGGTGATGGAGGATGGTTGGAGAGATGGAGGGGAGGAAAGGGATGGGGGGACAAAAGGACACTGATGGAGCGATGGGTCGGAGCCTCCTGCTCCCCGTCCTCACCTGGGCATAGTCATTGAACTTGCGGAGTTCCTCGTTAGCCAGGATCTCGTTTATGGTGGGCTTGGGCACCCTGTCCAGCCCTGCCAAGAGGGAGCCAGGCTGGAATTCTGCCCCAGCTCGGCCAGGATCAGACTCCAGCTCTGACCCCGGAGCTCCATCCCAACCCGGGAATCCAATCCATGCAGCTTTTAATTAATTAATTAATCAATTCTGCTCCGTTCTGCCTCCACCTCCCAGCCGGCTTTCAGGGTCCATCCACTTCCCCCATCCCATTTTGCAGGAAAAAGGGGAAACAAACCCACAGATCCCCATTGCCCCATGGTCCTGCTCTACCTTGGAACATCGCGGCCTCGCCGAACCCCTCCTCCTGCTTCTCCTTCAGGAGCTGGTAGCAGGCGCTGGGGCTGGCCAGGAGCAGCCGGAATCCCTGCGGGGGAGCAGGAGGAGGAGGTCGGGCAGGGCTCTGAGGGTCTCGTTCCGCTTTTTTCCACTCCCGGGATCCGTTACCTTCCGGTCGGGCGCGGGGACGAAGCTCAGGAACTCATCCACGTGCCCCACGCTGAGCCAGTCCGAGAAGAGCTCCACGGGTGCCTGCACCTTCTGGGCCACCAGGAAATCCCGCACGGCCTTGGCCATCCTGCGGCCGCCCACCCTGCGGGAGTGCCTGGGGTTGGGGGTCCCGGGGAGGCTGCGCTCGGAGCCGACCCCAATCGGGGCCGGGAAATCCCTTTTTTGGGGAGGTTTTCCTGCTCCCGGCTCACCTGGGGAAGCTGCTGCCGATCAGGATGCGCCCCAAGGGGTACTCCTTGCCCCGCACCGTCACGGGCGGGCTCACCTCCAAATTCCCGAAGGAATCCAGGCTGGAAGCGCCCTCTGGAGCCTGCCGGGCCACGTAGCCAAAATCAGGGCCCTGGGCGGGGGGGAAACGGGAGAAAATGGTTTAAAAAAATGCAGCTGTCGGCACCGAAGCACTGCACCCCCAAATCCTCTGTGCTGGAGCTTCCCACCCTGAAAATGCAGGAAATAAAGGGATTTATCCCAGTTTTTAAAGGGATTTATCCCCATTTTTAATGGGATTTATCCCAGTTTTTAAGGGGGTTTATCCCAGTTTTCAAAGGGATTTATCCCAGTTTTTAAGGGGGTTTATCCCAGTTTTTAAAGGGATTTATCCCAGTTTTAGGGGTTGCCAAGCTGGGCAAGGGTAGGAGGAAGGGGCTGAATACCAGGATGCTCCTGACAGGAAAATCCTTCAGGCCGCGGTCACGGGGCGAGTCGAAGACCACGGGGATCGTCTTTTGGGGGGCTTGGATGTAACCGAACTCCACCTCATCCTGGAGGAGGGATGGAGAATTTTGGGAACCCACCCCCCCCAGCGCTGCTGCGGCGAGGAGGGGCCGGGCGCGCCCTGCTCCCACCTGGATCCAGCGGTCCTGGCGGTTCTGCGGCGCCGGGCACACGGTCAGAGGGCACTGAGCCCGCTCGGCCAGCGCGCCCACGGCCGCCACGAACTCCTCGTTGTTGTCCACGCTGGGGGAAAAGCGGGAAAATCGGGATTTGGGAGAGGATCTGGCAGCTGGCAGGGGCGGAGTGCCCAGCTGCACCCACCTGCAGACAAAGACCTCGAGCGGTGCCGCCGTGTTGGGCGTCATGATCCAGGGAGCCACGCGGAACACCACGGAGTCCGTGAAGATCGGAGACTCCAGCAGGCTCTGAGATGGTGGGGATGGAATTTGGGATCTGTCCCCACTGTCCCAACCCCCCTGTGATGGCAGGGATGGAATTTTAGATCTGTCTCCACTGTCCCAACCCCCCTGGGATGGCAGGGATGGAGTTTGGGATCTGTCCCTGCTGTCCCAGCCCCCCCATGGATGATGGGGATGGAGTTTGGGATCTGTCCCTGCTGTCCCAGCCCTCCCTGGAGTGGTGGGGACTGAGTTTGGGATCTGTCTCCACTGTCCCAGCCCCCCCTGGGATGGCAAGGATGGAGTTTGGGATCTGTCCTCGCTGTCCCAGCCCCTCCAGGGCAGAAAAACTGAGGGAAAAGTGGGAGAATGGGAGTTCTGGGCAGTGGTAAAAAGGGAAAACTGAGGGGAAAATTGGAAAATGGGGGTTCTGAAATGGCAAGGACCGAGTTTGGGATCTGTCCCTGCTCCACCCTGGGATGGAGGGGATGGAGTTTGGGATCTGTCCCTGCTTTCACAGCCCTCCCTGGAGTGGTAGGGATGGAGTTTGGGATCTGTCCCCACTGTCCCAGCCCCCCCTGGGATGGCAGGGATGGAGTTTGGGATCTGTCCCTACTGTCCAAGCCCCCCTGGAGAGGAAAAATTGAGGGAAATGTGGGAGAATGGGGGTTCTGGGATGGCAGGGATGGAATTTGGGATCTCTCTGCTGTCCCACCCCCATGGGATGATGGGGATGGAGTTTGGGATCTGTCCCTGCTGTCCCACCCCGCCGTGCCCCCTGGCCAGACCTTCTCAGGGCTCTCCAGTAGGGTGACGTGCAGGGACACAAGGCCCGAGAAGGCCACGTCGGGGAAGGCCAGGCCCTCCACGTAGAAGACGCTGTCGTGGTGGTGCCGGCTCGGCCGCACGGTGTAGGCCAGCTTGGAGCCCCCCAGGACAGGCTTGAACATCTCCAGCTCTGCACCATCTGCGGGACAGGGACACCTCAAACCCAAACCCCAGCCCCATTCCCCAGCGTTCCCAAACCCCAGCGTCATTCCCAAAACCCAGCCCTGTTCCTGCAGTGTTCCCAGAACCCAGAGTTCCCAAACCTCAGCCCTGTTCCCACAGTGTACCCAAAACCCAGGGTTCCCAAACCCCAGCCCCATTCCCCAGCGTTCCCAAACCCCAGCCCCGTTCCCAAACCTCAGCCCCGTTCCTGCAGTGTTCCCAGAACCCAGAGTTCCCAAACCTCAGCCCTGTTCCCACAGTGTACCCAAAACCCAGGGTTCCCAAACCCCAGCCCCATTCCACAGCGTTCCCAAACCCCAGCACCGTTCCCACAGTGTTCCCAAAACTCAGCATTCCCAAACCCCAGCCCCGTTCCCAAAACCCAGCCCCGTTCCTGCAGTGTTCCCTGAACCCAGAGTTCCCAAACCTCAGCCCCATTCCCGCAGTGATCCCAGAACCCAGAGTTCCCAAAACCCATCCCCGTTCCCCAGCGTTCCCAAACCCCAGCGTCATTCCCAAAACCCAGCCCCGTTCCTGCAGTGTTCCCAGAACCCAGAGTTCCCAAACCTCAGCCCTGTTCCCACAGTGTACCCAAAACCCAGCGTTCCCAAACCCCNCCCATTCCCAAAACCCAGCCCTGTTCCCGCAGTGTCCCCAGAACCCAGAGTTCCCAAAACCCAGCCCCATTCCCGTGTTCTGCCTCTGTCCCTAAAGCCGCCCCAAACCCCGCGGATTTCACCCCGTGGAGAGCGAACCCCGCCCGGATCAGCTCAACCCCACCAACTGTTGTTGGAGAAACAACGCAAAGATTTGGGGTTGATCCCGATGAGCCAGGGGCTCCGTGCCCCCAAATCCCCCAAAGGCGGGCACTCACTGCCCCCGTAGAACACGCGGATCTTGTCGGCGTCGCCGAAGTCCAGGTGCAGCAGCAGGCGGTGCCCGGCAAAGGTGGCGCGGGGCCCGCGCGTCCTCAGCAGCAGCTGCGCCATGTCCTGCAGGTCTGGGGAGAGGCACCGTCAGGGAAAGGGGACGGGGAAAAAGGGGGAAAGGGGAAAAAGGGGGGAAATGGGGGAAAAAGGGGGAAAGGGGAAAAGTGGGGGAAAAACGGGGGGATGGGAAACTGGGGGGAAGGGGTAACCCAGGGGAAAAGGAGAAAGCGAGGGGAAAGGGGGAAACTGAGGGAAAAGAGGAAAACTGAAGGAGAAGGGAGAAACTGAGGGAAGAGGGGAAAACTGAAAGGAAAGGAGAAAATCAAGGGGAAAGGGGGAAACTGAGAGAAAAGAGGAAAATTGAGGGAAAAGGGGGTAATTGAGGGAAAAGGGGAAACTGAGGGGAAAGGAGGAAACTGAAGGAAAAGGGGAAAGCCCAGGGGAAAGGCAGAAACGGGGAGAAGTGGGAGAAAATTGGGGGAAAGTGAGAAAATTGGGGGTTCTGGGCTATGGTAAGGATGGAAAGCTGAGGGAGAAGTGGGAGAAAATGGAGGGAAAAGTGGGAGAATTGGGGTCCTGGGCTGTGGTAGGGGGCAAAAATTGATGGAAAAGTGGGAAAATTTAGGGAAAAGAGGGAAATTTGGGGGTTCTGGCTGTGGAAGAAAGGGAAAGTTGAGGGAAAAGTGGGAAAATTTGGGCTCTGGGCTGTGATAGGAATGGAAAATTGAGGGGAAAATGGGAAAAGTCAGGGGAAAAGGAGGGAAAACTCAGGAAGAAGTGAGAAAACTCAAGGAAAAGTGTGAGAATGGGGGTCTGGGCTGTGGAAGAAAGGGAAAATTGAGGGAAAAGTGGGAAAAGGGAGGAAAAGCAGGAGCCGGGGGCTCGGGGCTGTCGGGACCGTTGTAGGAGCGCACGGCGCTGTCCTCGTTGTCCAGGCCCTCGGCGTCGGGGTCGTCGCGGTCGCAGTTGACGAGCAGCACGGCCCCGTGGCCCTCGGGGCCCCACGTCCAGCTGGCCTGGGGGGCACGGAGCAGGGCCAGGGTCAGCCAGGAGTCCCCAGTCCCATTGGGATCTGGGGGGCTCATCCAGGAATTCCCAATCCCATTGGGATCTGGGGTTCAGCTGGGAATTCCCAATCCCAGCAGGGTCTGGGGGGCTCATCCGGGAATTCCCAATCCCATCAGGGTCTGGGGGGCTCATCCGGGAACTCCCAATCCCATTGGGATCTGGGGGGCTCATCCGGGAATTTCCAATCCCATTGGGATCTGGGGGGCTCATCCGGGAATTCCCAGTCCCATTGGGATCTGGGGTTCAGCCAGGAATTCCCAATCCCAGCAGGGTCTGGGGGGCTCATCCAGGAATTCCCAATCCCATTGGGATCTGGGGTTCAGCCAGGAATTCCCAATCCCGTCAGGGTCTATGGGGCTCAGACAAGAATTCCCAATCCCATTGAGGTCTGGGGGGCTCATCCGGGAATTCCCAATCTCATCGGGATCTGGGGTTCAGCCAGGAGTTCCCAATCCCATCAGAGCCTGGGGTCTCATCCAGGAATTCCCAATCCTGTGGAGTTCCCAGCCCCTCTGGATACCTTGTCCAGCAGTGTCCGGCTCACGGCCCCGCTGCGGGTGACATCAGCGTCCAGCGACACCTCTGTGGGACAGGGGTGAGATGGGAAAAGGGGAAATTCCAGGAAAGGGGTTGGGGAATGGGGATTGAGGAACGGGGTTTCAACAAGAGCTGAGATATGAAATGGGTTGGGGAAGGGGGATTTGGGAACTGGGGTTGGGGCCGTCCCCCCTTACCCACGCAGGTGAGGTAGAGCACGGCCCGGCCCACGGGGACCCCGCCGGCCTCGCGGAAATAGGAAATCCTGACCTGCAACGAGAGCGGGGCTGGAACTGAGCCAGCCAGGCAGGATCTGGGATCTGCTGGGAATCCCAGCAGCCATCCTAGCACCCAGCCAGAATCCCGGGATCCAGTGGGAATTCCAAAGCCCAGAGGGGATCCCAGCACCCAGTGGGAATCCCGGTACCCAGCGGGGATCCCAGCACCCAGCGGGAATCCTGACACCCAGAGAGGGTCCTGGCACTCGTCCCAGGATCCAGTGGGAATCCTGGGATCCAGCAGGAATCCTGGGATCCCCAGGACTCCCAACACCCAATGAAAATCCCGGCACCCAACGGGAATCCCAGCACCCACTGCAGGATCCAGTGGGATCACAGGACCCAGAGGAGATCCCAACACCCAGTAGGAATCCCAGCACCCAGTGGGAATCCCAACACCCAGCAGTGATCCTGGGATCCAGCAGGAATCCCAACACCCAGCAGTAATCCTGGGATCCAGCAAGAATCCCAACACCCAGCAGTAATCCTGGGATCCAGCAGGAATCCCAACACCCATCAGGATCCCAGGACCCATCAGGATCCCAGGACCCATCAGGAATCCTTGCACCCATCCCAACACCCACTGGGAATCCCGGGATCCAGCAGAAACCTTGGGATCCATCGGGAATCCGGTCACCCATCCCAGTACCCAGCAGGAATGCCGGGACCCAGCGGGATCCATCTCACACCTTCTCGTCGCCCACGTCCTTGCTGGGGTGGTCCATGGCCAGCAGCAGCTCGGGGCCGGGGGCCAGGGGCCAGCGACTGACGCTCGAGGGCAACTTCACGCTCTGGGCCTCGTGCAGCACCCAGAGCTTCACCCCCGGCGTGGCCTGGGCCTGGAAGGAGGCGGCGCCCGGCGGGGCCGAGCTGCAACAGGGAGCGGGGTCAGCGCCACGGGAATTCCAACGGGAGCGGGGCAAAACGCAAACATTCCCGGAAAACGCCACCTCGGCAAGGGCTGGGGTGTGGAAAAAGGGTAAAACCTTCAAAAGGGAACAAATCCTGGGGTTTGGGATATCAATGAGTCATGGGAAATTTAAATATTCCCAGGAAATTCAAATATTCCCAGGAAATTCAAATATTCCCGGGAAATTCAAATGTTCCCAGAAAACATGACCTCAGCAAGGGCTGGGATGGGGAATTGGGGTAAAACCTTCAAAAGGGAACAAATCCTGGGGTTTGGAACAGCAAAGAGTCCTGGAAAATCAAATATTCCCAGAAAATGTGATTTCAGCAATAGCTGGGATGTGGAATTGGGGTGAAACCTTCAGGGAATAAATCTGGAGTTTGGAATATCAGCTTGTCCTGGGAAATTCAAATATTCCCAGAAAATGTGATTTCAACAAGAGCTGAGATATGAAATTGGGATAAAACCTTCAATGGGGAAAAAATCCTGCAATTTAGAATGACAGCAAGTGGTGCAAAACACAATGAATCCTGGGAAATGCAGCTGCAATAAATCCTGCAATATTCACTTGCAGGAAATGCTCCAGGATGGAACAAATCCTGAAATTCTGAATATTAACAAATCCTAAAAATTGCAAACAATACTGGAAAATGCAAAGGCAACAAGTGCTGAGATGTGAAACTCTGGTAAATCCTTCAATGCGGAACAAACCCCGAAATTTAGAATTGTGAAAAATCCTGAAAAACTGAAATAATCCCAGAAAATGCAACAGCAGCAAGCCCTGAAATCCAAAATTGGGACAAAATCTTTAATATGAGCCAATCCTACAATTTAGAATAGCAACAGGTCCTGGAAAATGCAACTGCAACAAGCTCTGCCACATGAAATTGGGATAAATCTTTCAATGTGGAACAAATCCCACAATTTAGAATAGCAAAAGGTCCTGAAAATGCAAATAATCCTGGGAAATGCAAATGCAACAAGTCCTGAGATATGAAATTGTTATAGAATCTTTAATACGAAGAAACCCTGAAATTCAGAATAGCAACAAGTTCTGAAAAAATGAATTAATCCTGAAAAATGCAACTGCAGCAAGTGCTGCAAGATGAAATTGGGATAAATCCTTCAGAGTGGAAAAAATCCCGCAGCAAATCCTGCAAGCTGGGATCGCAGCGATTCCCTGGATGTGCAGCAAATCCTGCAAGCTGGGATCGCAGCGATTCCCGGGATATGAACAAATCCCCCAAAACGTGCGGGCAGCCGCTCCTGAAAGGGGCAATTCCCACAAATCCCCAAAGGCGATTAAAGCAAATCCCGCCCGGGGCTGCGAACCCGGGGCAAGGCGGCGGCGCCAAGCCCGCGGCAGGAATCCCCGAAAAAACCTCAAATCCGGGGATATTCCGGGTGCAAACCGCACCTGGAATCCCACGGAAAGAAGCGCAGGAATCGGTGAAAAAACCCCAAACGCGTGGATATTCGGGGTGCAAAACGCGCCCGGGAATAAACGGGAATAGGCGGGAATGAATCCCACGGGAAGAAGCGCAGGAATCGCTCCGAAATGTCCCAAATCCGGGGATATCCCAGGCGCAAAACGCGCCCCGGCCCATCGTGGGAAAGGGAATAAATCCCGCAAAAATAACCGCAGAATCGCTGCGAAAGGCCCCAAATCCTGGGATAAAACCCGCGAACCTCCCGAGGGCAGCGGGGACGGGCCCCGGCCGCGACGCGATCGGTGCCGGCGCTGCCCGGGGGTGTTTTGGGCAGGGATCTCCCCAAAATCGGCATTTCCGAGCGCTCCTGGGCAGGCCGGAGCTCGCCCCGCCCCGGCCCCGCTCGGGAGGCCACGGGCGATGGGCCCGGAGCGGATCCGGACCCGGGAGAAGGAAACGCGGCTCCGTGCCCGGGGAATGGGAAAATCCCAGCCCGGGGCAGCGGAGGGGACGGGGAATGAACCCCGGCCGGAGCGGGGATCGGGAAGCAAAACCCCGGAGCTGCTGCGGAGCGAGAGCCGGGAGCCGGGCCGGGGGGTTCGCTCTCCGCCTGCCCCCAAAGTGGGAAATGTTTCTTATTTCATCCCGCCGGGATGTGGGGCGCAGCATTAAAACCCCAAAAAGGGCTTGCGGCATCCCAAAAGTGGCAAAATCCCGCTGGGAATGTTGCGGTGCCGCTGCTGCGGAGATGTGTCTGTGAGGGACAGAGGGATGGACAGAGGGATGGACAGAGGGATGGACAGAGGGATGGACAGAGGGATTGGACAGAGGGATTGGACAGAGGGGTGGACAGAGGGATTGGACAGCGGGATGGACAGAAGGATGGACGGCGGGGTGGACAGAGGGATGGACAGTGGGGAGGACGGCGGGATGGACAGAGGGATGGACAGTGGGGATGGACACTTGGAAGGGGCACCGGGAATCTCACCCCTCCCCCTTCCCGGGACAGCATCCCCTGGGAAAAGCCCCCGGAGCAGCAGCATCGCCCCCGCCCCACCGCGCGCTATTTTGGGGCTTTGGATAATGGGATCAAGGAGGAAAAGCGGATTTGTGCCCCGCGCTCACCCGCACACGTCCAGGGCCAGCTCGGTGCCCAGCACGCACACGGTGCTGCAGGGGCGCTGCGTGGACAGCTGGACACGGCGCTGCTGCGCCATCGCCGCCGCCCCGGGCACCCTTGGGTGCCGCGCCCGGCGGCCGCGGGGGATTTATAAAGCCGGGCTGCTGGGAGGGGATCAGCCAAAGCCCGGCCTAATCCCACCTCCGGGCTGGGTGCGCGCGGGTCCAGCCGCGCTGCCGGGGCTCGGAGCGGGGGGAAGCGGCCCGGGACGCCCACGGGATGTTCGGGGCTCCGGGGGGGTCCGGGCCTGGTCAGCACAGAGGGACGCGGGGGGAGCGGTCCCCGTCCGGCCCACGCCGTGAAACATCCACCGCGACACCCGAGCCGCGCTGGGCCCGCGCCAGCGCCGGCCCCGGCCGGGTTTGATTTCTCTTTCTGCTGAAAGGTTTCGTTTGTTCGGCCGGGACAATGCGCTGGAATTCTTCCTCCGGGGAGGGGCGGGGAGGGCGCTCGGCCGGGTCCGCGGGGCGCTGCCGGGGGCTGTCACCTGCGCTGGGGACAGCGGACCCCCGGCGGCTTTAATCGCCTTTGTTTTAATTAAACCCTGGGCTGCGCGTGGGAGCGAGAGCCCTTTGTCCCTGCAGCTGTTCCCAAACCCCCTCCCCGCGGTCACGCGCGGCACGGATTTAATGTCGCTCCTCGGGGCCCGGGGATATCAGCAGGGACACAGCCGCGGGGAATGGGGCTGGGAATGGGGTTAGAAATCCGCTTTTGGGGCAAAAAGAGGGCGGGTGAGCGGGATGTGTGGGAGCAGCCCCTCGCGGGTTTCCAGCGCCGCAGGAGTTCGAGCTGCAGGCGCGGCTGCACCTCAGAAATGCTGCCAGGAAAGCAAATTGCCCAAAATAAGTGACTCCGGCCCCAGAAGAGCAGCGGGGCTGCGCACGGCCGGACCGTGCCCGGGGCACGGGGCGGGTTTCGGTTCCCGGGGCGGTGCCAGGCGTGTGCCAGGCGGGCACGGGGAAGTGTCGCGCTCCGGTGGAGGCGAAGAGCGGAGGGATGCGGAAATTCCTTCCTGGAGAACGCGTGACAAGGTCCCGAGGAGGGCAGGGAATTTTGGGGGTGTCATCAGCTGCAAACCCGCGGGCTGAGACTCCGTGACCCCGCGGCCGTGGGATGGGGCTCGCACCCCCCAAAACACCCTCCCCACCCCCGCTGCCCCCACCAGCTCCAAACAAAACCCCCGTGCCCAAAACCAGGCTCCAAACGACACCCTCACACCGGGAGCAGAGGAAGGAGGGACGAGAGACGGGGAAGCGCTGCCCCCTCAGTGTCCGTGAAGCTTTATTGGCCAAACCCGAACTTTTGGTGCTTTTCCGGCGCAGGAAATGCACCTTCCCCACCTTCCCCTGCAGGACCCCGCCCGGGGGGGTCAGGGCCACCTCAGGGCACCACGTGCCACCACTTGAAGGCGAAGGGCTTGCGCCGCACGTTGGTGCCGCAGTGGACCTCGCCCAGCAGGACGTGGTAGGAGAAGAAGTCATCGATGAAGGTGCAGGAGAGGCCCAGCGGCTCCAGCAGCTCCCGCACGCGCTGCTCCAGGCAGCAGCGCCCGCCCACCACGGGCCCAAAGGGCTTGGGGATGCCCAGGTGCCGGCCCAGCACCAGCATGTTCACCTGGAGCAGAGTGGGGATTCCAGCAGGGAACGGCCCGGGGGTTGGGATTGGGTTGGGGTGGCGGGGTCGGGGTCTCACCATGTCGGGGAACAGCGCGTCAGCGCGGGAGTTGGTCAGGATGAAGAGCTGTGGGATGTCCACAATGTCCTGCTCGCTCAGCCCCAGCTCCTGCTTCAGCAGGTCACGGTTCCAGTCGATGCAGCGCTGTGGGAAGGACCCAGAACTGCCATCCCGGCCCTCCACATCCCACCCATGGGCCCCGCTGGATCCTGCCTGGATCCCACCCCATCCCCGGAACAACCTCCCAACACATCCCTGTGCGCTACCTCCCACCCCATCCCCATCCCCATCCCCATCCCCATCCCAACCTCTCATCCTNTGTGGGCATCTCCCACCCCATCCCATCCCACCCCATTCCCATCCCAGTCTCCCACCTTATCCCTGTGGTCATCTCCACCCCACCCCATCCTCTCTTTCCCTTCAGCCGCCGCCTCTGTGTCCCTTGGGGTATCTCCCTCTCCTTGCCCCCTCCAGGCACTCCGGCCATTCCCCAGGACCCCAAATCCCCTCCCCCCAAATCACAGAACCCTCTGGAATGAGGAGAGGAACGCCCCAGGTCCCACCTGCACGTGGCGGTTGTCGCTGCGCAGGGACTCATCCGCCAGGATCTCATCAATGCTCTTCTTCTCATTGCCCTTCAGCCCTGGGGGCACGAGCAGTGAGGGACGGACAGCGGGATGGACAGAGGGGTGGAGAGAGGGGTGGACACGGGGATGGACAGAGGGGTGGACACGGGGATGGACAGAGGGGTGGACAGCGGGGTGGACAGAGGGATTGACAGAGTGATGGACACAGGGATGGACACAGGGATGGACACAGGGATGGACAGCAAGATGGAAACTGGGATGGACAGAGGGGTGGACATGGGGATGGACACAGGGATGGACAGCGGGGTGGACAGAGGGATGGACAGAAGGATGGACACTGGGAAGGGACAGAGGGGTGGATAGAGGGATGGACACAGGGATGGCCAGTGGGATGGACAGAGGGATAGCAGGATGGACAGAGGGGTGGACATCAGGGATGGACAGTGGGATGGACCGTGGGGATGGATAGTAAGATAGACAGCAGGATGGACAGAGAGATGGACAGCAGGGATGGACACTGGGAAGGGACAGCAGTAAAGGACAGCAAGGATGCCGTTCCCTAGGGATGTCCTGAGCCAGCCCTCACCAATGAACTGTGTGGCCTCCCCGTGGCCCTGCTGCTGCTTCTCCTTGAAGAGTTTGTAGCAGGCGTTGGGACTGGCCAGGAGCAGCCGGAATCCCTGCGGGACAGAGCCCGGGGGTCACCCCTGGTGTGGGTGATAAAACACCCCAGAGTCCAGCTGGGAGGCACCACGGCCATCCCAAACCCAGCCCCCGGGCCACGGGATGGCCACAGCGATTCCCAGATCCATCCCTGGGCCACGGGATGGCCATGGAGATTCTCAAACCCAGCCCTGGGCCATGGGATGCCCACGGCAATCCCAAATCCATCCCTGGGCCATGAAATGCCCACATCAATCCCAAATCCATCCCCAGGCCATGGGATGCTCACAGCAATCCCAAATCCGTCCCTGGGGCCATGAGATGCCCACACCAATCCCAAATCCATCCCCAGGCTATGAGATGCCCATGCCAATCCTAAATCCATCCCCAGGCCATGAGATGCCCATGCCAATCCCAAATCCATCCCCAGGCCAATCCCAAACCCATCCCCCTGGGCCTCCCCAAAGGGGCTCCATTCCCCAGAGCCCCTGGAAGGACAAACAGCCGGCACAGGGGATTTTTGGGGTGCTGCGAAGAGCCCAAGGCAGGCTCTGGGGTCGGCACCTTCCTGTCCAGGGCAGGGACGAAGGTGAGGAACTCGTCCACGTGGCCCACGCTGAGCCACTCCGAGTAGACCTCGAGCGGCGCCTGCACGGTCTGAGCGAAGAGGAAATCCCGCACGGCCCTGCACATCCTGCGCCCGGCCATCCTGCGGGACAGGCTCGGGTGGGCACTGCTCCCCGCCCCAAAACCCCCTCGCTGCCCCAAAATCCCCTCCCCAAAATCTGCTCCCCGACACAAAACCCGCTCCCCAAAACCCGCTCCCCAAAATCCTCTCCCCTCCCCATAATCCACTCCCTTCCCCAAAACCCCCTCCCCGCCCTTAAACCCCCTCCTCAAGATCCCCTCCTTTCCCAAAACCCCCTCCCCATAATCCCCTCCCCTACCCAAAACCCTGTCTCTGCCCCAAAATCCACTCCCCAAAATCCCCTCTCCATCCCAAAACCCGCTCCCCTCCCCCAAACCTGCTCCCCATAATCCCCTCCCTGCCCCAAAACCTGCTCCTCGCTCCAAAATCAACTCCTCAAAACCCACTCCCCAAAACCCACTCCCTGCCCCAAAATCCACTCCCCAATATCCCCTCTCCATCCCAAAACCTGCTCCCCTCCCCCAAAACCTGCTCCAAAACCCACTCCCCAAAATCCACTCCCTGCCCCAAAACCCACTCTCCTCCCAAAAACCCACTCCCCAAAACCTGCTCCTTTCCCAAAACCCCCTCCCCAAAACGCCCTCTCCTCCCCAAACCCCCCCGATTGTCACAAGGCTCATTTTTATCCTGTTTATCAGGGAAAAGGGCATGAGCTACTTTGTAGACATCCACGTATTTAAATACATGTAATAATATAAATTATAGATTGTTCTACTTTAATATAGATTTATCTGCCTAATGGCCCAATTATGTATCATTATATCTGTTTTATATTAATATAGCCCTGTGTTATATATAAAGTGTGTTAACATATGCATGTTATATAAATATATATTACTAAATCCCTACATTATATAAATATATAAAAATAAATATATATTACTAGATCCCTATATTATATAAATATATGTATAAATATATCATTAAATCCGTATATTATATAAATATATATTACATAAACATATATTTCTAGATCCCTATCTTATATAAATATATATTACTAGATCTCTAATATGACATAAATATATCAATGTATCTCCCTGTATTTTAGATAAACACATCAATATATCCCTATATTATATATTGAGTTAATATATACATGTTATAGAAATATATGCTGCTAAATCCCTATCTTATATAAATATATATATTGCTAAATCCATATATTATATAAATATATATTACTAGATCCCTATCTTATATAAACATCCATTACTAGATCCCTATATTATATAAATATATCAGCGTATCTCCTGTATTTAGATAAATACATGGATATATCCCCACATTTTCCATAACCACATCTCCAGGCCGGATTTATCTGTAGGGATGGGATCATTCCCATAGGAATGTAGGGATGGGATCATTCCCGGCCCTGTCCCTCTCGGGCACTTTTGGGTTGAGTTTTTCCCACCCCTGCGATTCCCAAATCCCGCCTCCCTTTGGTGCGAGGGCCGGGTTTTCTTGGACAGAACGGGCCGGGAGGACGTTAATTAAACCCCTGGTAATGAGGGACAATTCGGGCTCCAGTGGGGCTGGGAAAATCCCATTTCCCTGCCTCTGGAAGCAGCGCGAGCCCCGGGCTGGGACGGGAGCGTCCCGCGGGTTTTTTGGGGTCGGAGCAGGCGGGAGCGGGAGCGGGAGTTGTTTTTGCCGGAAAATGCCTACGGTGTGGAGGCTCTGCAGGGAGCTTTGTTCGGCTGCCCTGGGCACAACAATCCCCGTTATTCAGGATTTCACCCTTCCTTGGACTCCTCTCCCAAAGAACAAACCCAGCCCAGGCATGCGGGACTGGGGCAAAAGGGGGTAAATGGGAAAAAATGGGAAAACGGGGAAAAAAAAAGGGAAAACAGGAATAAAACAGGGAAAAAAATTGGGAAAATGGGAAAAAGGGAAAACAGCAAAACGGCGGCCGGGTTTTGTGAGGGTTGGAGGAGCAGCCTTGGGGTTTGCCTGTAAAATCTGGGATTTGATGGGGATTGGGCCCAGATTTTCTCTCCGAGAGGTTCTCAAAGGAGAGTTTTGGGATCTCCAGAGGGAGGATTTGGGGATCTCCCAAGGGACGGTTTTGGGAGCTGCCAGGGAGGGTTTTGGGATCTCCCGAGGGCAGGTGGGGGTGCTCACCAGGGCAGGGGGCTGCCGATGAGGATCCGCCCCAGCGGGTACTCCTTGCCCCGCACCGTCACCGGCGGGCTCACGTCCAGGTTCCCGAAGGAATCCAGGCTGGTCACGCTCTTCCCGGGGGGCTCCCGGGTCACGTAGCCAAAATCTGGGCCCTGGGAAAAAGGGAAGAGGTGCCAAGGAGTTCCTGTGCAGGGATTTTGAGGGGAAAGGGGGGGATTTCAACTCAAGGACACACCAGGATCTTCTTGAAAGCAAAATCCTTCAGGCCCCTGTTCCTGGGAGAGTCGAAGACCACGGGGAAGGTTTTGTGTGGAGCCTCCACATAGCCGAACTCCAGCTCATCCTGTGGGAAGGAGAAGAGGAGGAGGAGGAGGAGGAAGGCTCTGGGGGGTGATAGGAATCTCCACCAGGGATGTGGGGAGGGTGGGGCAGGAAATGGGGCAAGCCTGGCAAAGCCCAGCCTAAACCACCAAGGAGGCTCCTGCCCGGCCCTATGAGGTGACGCCACAGCCATGGTGTCCTCCTGGGGTCCCCTGGCACTGGGACCCTCCTGTCCCACCCCATGGGGTGACACCACAGCTATGGTGTCCTCCTGGGGTCCCCTGGCACTGGGACCCTCCTGCACAGCCCCACGGGGCCCTCTTTCGATGGGGTCCCCTCGTACAATGAGGTCACTCTCGAGGTGTCCCTCTTCCAAAGCACCACGGGGACCCCCTTGCAGCAGGGACCCCTTTTAATGTCTTATGGGGTCCTCTTGAGTGGGATCTGTCTTGCAATGTCCCATGGGGGCCCTTTTGCAATGGGGTCCCCTTTGCAATGTCCCATGGGATCCTTCCTGCAATGGGTTCACCTTCAAAAGCCCCACGGGGTCCCTTTTGCAATGAGGTCCCTCCTGCAGTGTCCTATGGGGTCTCCTTTGCAATGTCCCCACAGAGTCCCCTCCCTCACTGGGATCCCCCTGCAGCGGGGCCACTCCTGCCCAGCCCCACGGGGTCCCTGCCCCGGTGTCCCTCTGTGTCCCTGGTGCCAGGCCGGGCTCCCTGGCCATCGTCCCCATCCGTGCCACCCCGGCAGCATTCCCTGTGCCTCAGTGCCCGCTCCCTGGCCTGTCCCCTGGCATTCCGGGTGCTGCCCACCCACGGGGGTGGCTCTCCTGTGCCCGGGGCTGACCTGGATCCAGCGGTCGCTGCGCGAGTCCTGCTCCGAGCACACGGTCAGTTTGCAGTTGGCTTTCCGCAGCAGCGCCCGCAGCCCCTCCAGGAAGGCCTCGTTGGAATCCAAGCCCTGCTTGATGCTGGGGGGGACAGCGGGGGACTGGGGCTACCAGGGGGATCATGGGGAGCCCCCAAAACCCTGACCCTGCAGCTTGTTCCTCATTCCTGAACACCCTGGGCAGCATTTCCATGTGGGATTGGAGATGGAGAGGGAACTCCAGCGTTTTTCCTTGGGATTTAAACACCCCAGGCAGCACTCCTGCATGGGATTGGACCTGGAGGTCTTCCAGCATTTCTCCTTGGGATTTAAATGCCCTGGGCAACATTCGTGCATGGGAATGGACCTAGAGAGAGAACTCTAGCCGTTCTCCTTGGGATGGAAATGATTCCCACAGCAGCAGCTGGCTCCCTTCCCAAACATTCCCAGCAGTAATGCCTAAACTTGGCTCACATAGGGCCCCACACAGCCAGGAAGGGTCAGGAACTCCTCCCTGGAGAGTGCCCCAGGGCAGGGGACACCCCTGTGCCATGGTGGGGACACCACTCCTACCTGCAGACAAACACCTCCAGGGGCTGCTGGGTGTTGGGTGTCATGATCCAGGGTGCCACGCGGAACACCACGGTGTCCGTGAAGATTGGCGTGCCCGGCGAGTCCTGGTGGAGCCAAAACGGAGTTTGGGACCTCCACCACGGGGGGTTTGTTAGGGGAGGGGTGGGGCCGACTCCCCATACCTTATGGGGCACCTCCAGCAGGCTGACACTGAAGGACACGAGGCCGCTGAAGCCCCTGTCGGGGAACGCCAGCCCCTCCACGTAGAAGGTGCTGTCCCCATGGCCAGCGTGGTCCAGCACGTAGGAGAGCTTGTCCGGGCCCAGCACGGGCTTGTAGAGTGGGTGGGCATCACCACCTGGAGAACCCCAAACTCAGCAGCCTGGAGAACTCCAGATTCCCACCCTGAACTCAGCCTGGTGAACCCCAGATTCCCACCCTGTGTTCCCTGAGTTCAGCAGCCTGGAGAACCCTGGAGGACCATCCCAAACTCAGCCTGGAGAACCCCAGATTCCCACCCTGTGTTCCCTGAGTTCAGCAGCCTGGAGAACCCTGGATTCCCACCCCAAACTCAGCCTGGAGAACACTAGATTCCCACCCCAAACCCAGCAGCCTGGAGAACCCCAGGTTCCCACAGCCTGCCCACAGGGGGACATGCCAGCAGCAGGAGGAGGAGGTGGCTGGTGCCCAAGGGTGGCAGAGGAGCCTCCTCCTCCTCCTCTTCCTTCCTGGGGAACATGCTTGATCTTCCCGGGACAAAGAGGGCTCCGTCCCCTCGGGTCCAGCCCTTTTAAGGTGCGTGGCTCCGGCTGAGGATCTAATGACACCCTTGGCTCCCCGGACCTGATTTTCGGCACGGAGCTGCCGGGGATCCAACCGTTCAAAGGCGAAGGGCGCTGCCCAACGGGATGGGCTGCTTGGCTGCTTGGATCCCTGCCCGAGCCAAAACACTGCCGGGAGCCACGTGGGGGTTTCCGCGCCATGGGAATGTCAGAATTCCAGCCCTCGTTGGGAAAAGCCCCTTTGGAGCCTTCTCCCCCTTATTTTTTCCCATATAGCCCTACCCTGTGCAACAGCAGAAGAGCTTTGGGGGTAAAAGGGTGATTACTGCAAGTAGGGGCACCCCAATGAACTAAACCTGCGGGGTTGGCTGGCCTTGGGGTCAGGCAGGGCTGCTGGGGGCAGGGGAAGGCAGAGGCACTCACGGACGGCGTGGAACACCCGCACTTTGTCCGCGTCGCTCTCGGGGACGTGCAGCACCACCGGATACTCAGCGAAGGTGGCGCTGGGGCCCTGGGTCCGCAGCAGCATCACCGACATGTCCTGGAGGTCTGGGGGACACAGGGGACACGGAGGGAGGGGATGGCAGCGGGGAAGCCCCCAGGGAGCCCCTCGGGGTTACAGCCCACCTGCTGGGGTCCGTACATCCGCCTGGCCGCTGTCCGTGCCCCCCGCGCCGGGGCTGTCCCGGTCACAGTTGACCAACAGCACGGCCCCTTGTCCGTCCGGGCCCCACGTCCACTTGGCCTGGAGGAGAAGCACCGAGAGGGGACAGGAGTAGGATTTCTCCCATCCCGGGCAGAGGAAAGCCCCACATTTGGAGGAGAACCCAACCGTGCCGCGAGGAGACACCAGCGCCGCTCCAAACCGCCCGCTCCCAACGGCAGCTCCAGCAGGGCCTGCACGGACTGCTCTGAGATTTTATCTCCCAGCCAGGCTGGAAGCGCCTCCAGCCTCGCCTGTACATGGCTGCAGCACTTCTGGAAGCCCATCTTGATACCAATTTGCGCCGCCGATCGGGCTGCGGTTAATTAGCCCAGCTGGGCTGCGGTTAATTAGCCTGGCATAAGAGCCTGGGCACAGGCAGATGTGTGGCCAAAGGGGGAAATCTCCTGCTCAACTCATACAGCGGCACCTTTGGGGCCCAAAAAGGAAAAGAAAAACAGAAAGGAGATGGAAGAGAAAGGGAAGAGAAAGGGGAGAGAAAAGGGAGAGAAAAGGAGGAAAAAGGGAGGAAAAAGGGAAGAAAAAGCCGAGAGCTTTCTGCTACAGGATCCTCCGGGCAAGGCTGTAGCTGCAGAAGGTTTTGGCATGCAATAGGAAAATAAATCCTTTTCCTGCTCAATTACAAGGCTGAGGATCTGCTGGACTGTTTGCACTCACACAGACACCACCCAGGTCTCCATCCCTCCTGGAGATTTTCCAGGAAGAGGCCGGCGATGGATCCGCCCTCCCAGGACGCTCTCCTCACCTTGTCCTTGTCCTTGCCCTTGCTCTTCACTCGGCCACTCCGGCTCCAGTCCACGTCCAGGGACACCTCTGGAACAGTGAGAGGGAAGGAAGCCACGGGCAGGGGACGAGCTCTCGGGGCCATTTTGGGCTCCTCCTTGGCACCATGACCCCACACCAACCAGGACCACCTCATCCCCCCGAAGCTGCTTCAGATCCAATGATTCCAACAGAGCAGGAGAAGAAAATCCAACCCAATGGCTTTGCCATGACTTTCCCTCTTTGATCCCCAGCTGTCTCCTCTCATTTTGGTTCCCCCCAGCAGGGACATCCCCACTTCATGGCAGATTTTACGTTTTCATGGCATTTTTTTCATGGCAGAGCTGGTGGGATCGACAGATTCTATGTTTTCATGGCAGATTTTATGTTTCCACAGCATTTTTAATGTTTTCACCCATTTCCTATTGACTGTCCAGTTTTCCACTAAGCCAAAACATGGTGGAGGCACAAAAACACGTTTTCACCATGGTTGAGCAAACACCCAAATAATTTCTAGGAAATCTGGACTTGCCCTCACAGAGCTCTTCTTGCTGCAAATTTCTGCCTCTTCTGCAGATTTACCGGTGACCTCATCCAAACTCCACCTCAATCCTAACCCAAAAACTCCTGCAGATGGGACACACAAGGCGTGGAAAACACAGGAATTGGGGCAGAGATTGTTCTCCTTGGGGCAGAGAGGACGATGTGGAAAAGCCGGAAGGGAAACTCTAAATCCAACCATTAGAAGAACATTTGGATGGCAAAATCCCTGTGGCCAGTGGTGGCCCCAGCTGGCTCCAGCAGGGCCCATCGGCCATAGGACATGGGAAACCTTCAGCCTCTCCAGGGGCAATTTTGGGAGGCGTAGGCATGACTTGAGGACACAGGTCAGACTGTCATGTGAATGCTTCAGAAAATCCCAAATTTAGGGTAATTAATCCATCCGAGTGGAGACTTCTGCACCCAGACCGGTTGTCTAGACTCCCTTTGTAGTCAGCAGGGGAGAGCAGGCATTTGGAGGGGATGATTCACCTCACCCTAAACTCCTGAAATAGGTCAGGCACCGCTTCGGTGCTGATCGCTCTCCCCTCGCTGCCGCGGAGGAGGCGCTGGCCAGAGCTGGGTGAGGAGATCTCCCGTGGATCCTCTTCTCCAGAGGAACCACCTCGGCAGGCACAGGAGGATGCTCCTGGGTGGGGACACGGCCCAGCCTCTGTCTCTCCCGCACCATATAAGGCAGTGTTTAATTAATCATGGTTTAATTATTTCCCTCTTGCTCGTCAGCATCGGTGAACACCCAAACCTTTATTGCCTGTGGCCCCCAAGGAATTCCAGCCTTGTGGATGCAGCCAGATCCCAAGAGACCAGGAATTCCCGGAGCCTTGGTGGGCACCTACCAACACAGGTGAGGTACAGCCAGGCCACCGCCAGCTCGCGGCCCTCGCGGTCGTAGTAGTGCTGGGCTGGCGGGATCTCTGTCCACACACAGTGACCCACATCCCCCAGGGCTGGTGGGATCTACATCTCCACAGAGTGACCCACATCCCATGGGGCTGGTGGGATCTCTGTCCCCACACAGTGACCCACATCCCCCAGGGCTGGTGGGATCTACATCTCCACAGAGTGACCCACATCCCATGGGGCTGGTGGGATCTCCATCCCCACACAGTGACCCACACCCCACAGGGCTGGCGGGTTCTCCATCCCCACACCGTGACCCCACTGGGTTGGCAGAATCTCCATCCCCACACCGTGACCCACATCCCACCAGGCTGGTGGGATCTCCATTCCCACACCATGACTCCACAGGGCTGCTGGGATCTCTGCCCTCCTGGGATCACGGAATGAGCTGGGAAGGGCCCCACAAGGATCACTGCTTCAACCCCTGCCTGCCCACCCAGCTGGGCCCTGGGAGGTCCATCCCAGCTGTTCATTAATCACAGTTCATCAGAACCCTCTGTGCCAGCATCAGCACAAAATGGGGCATGCAAAAAGTCAGACTTGGGGTATTTTTTGCTGCCTGGCACCGACTTTCACAACCGCTGCGATGTCATCGTTAGGATACAAAGTGGGACCTTCTCCTTCTGGGTTTCATTTCTTGTCAGTGCCAATTACACAACTCTGCTTGAGCCTTTTCCATGAAAAACCACCCTGGTGTCAGCATTGCTCAGAAATCCTCGAGTTTTCCTCAAAGAAATATCACTTCTTTCCCCCACTTTGGGCACATGAACAGCACCTGACCTGGTTGTCATCGACAGTCCTGCTGGTGACATCGATGGTCACCACCACCTCAATGTCGGGATCCAGGGGCCACCGGGAGTCCAGGCTGGGCTTTGTGGCGGGGCTGTGGATCATGTGCACCGTCACCGCCGGCGTGGCGTGCACGTCAAAGGACGCGGCACCTCTCGGGGTGGACCTGGAACGGAGTAACCTCGGCTCAGAGACCACGGGAGCCAAATCCCCGAACCTGGAATTAAACCCAGCCACGACTGGGCGGGAGGGGCCCCAAGACCATCCCTGGGTGATGAAATGGTCCCTGGAGTTCCACACATGGGACCTCTGTGGCGGCGTTGGGCAAGCCCAGCTCCCACTGCAGCTCCGGCACGTCCGGCCATGGTTTATCCCACATCCAACCTCTCTCTGCACCCACGAGAAATTCCCCGAATTTCAGTGTCCCGTGACAAAACCCCAGCCGGGGAAGAGCCAGGATGGTTTTTATGCCAACCACGCATGGAGTTGGGTGTTGTGGGACCATCCCGTGACCTGAGGGATGTTGGGGCTGGAGCAGAGCCTGGATCCGGGCACGCAGCGCCCGCGCCCGGCTCCGGGACATCCTCGGGAGCCTTTGAAGTGCTGCTCCCTGCTCATTACAGCCCCGGCCGCTCCATCCCGGCAGCCCCGACCTGCTCCCGCTCCCCCGGCTGCGTCCCAGGGGGAGCCAGGTAGGAATTTCAGCAGCGAGAACACAAAAACCACAACATCAAAACCCCGCCGCAGCGGGGATTTATCCCTGGTGCTGCTCTTGGCGCGGCGTCCCCGGTGCCTCCAGCAGACTGTGAGGAGATTGAGGCATTCCATGGGCTTGGCATCCCCATCCCAACACCCCGTGAAGCCGCGGATCCGGGGGATGCTGGATCTCATCCCAACACCCCCCAAAGCCATGGATCCAGAAAATGCTGGATCCCATCCCAAACACCTCGCAAAGCCATGGATCCAGGGAATGCTGGATCCCATCCCAAACACCTCACAAAGCCGTGGATCCAGGGAATGCTGGATCCCATCCCAACACCCCGTGAAGCCGTGGATCCAGGGCTGCTGGATCCCATGCCCATCCCAAACACTCTAAAGCCGTGGATCCGGGGGACACCAGGATCCCATAGATTTGGGGCTGTTTGCCCTGGGTTTGTGGCCCTCCCACCTCAGCAGCGCTGCCCAATTCCCAGTGAACTCCATGTTCTGCCCCAAGCAGCCCAAAATTGGTGCATCCACCACTAAATTCCCCGCAGCTGGTGCTCCCCAGGAATAAAATGATCCCATATTTCAGCTGGAAGAGTCTCCACCATCTGCTGTTTGGGGCCACGGCTCAAATTTGTTACCAAGAAGCCAAATTACCCCGTTTGGGGGTTCTGGCTCCATGTTTAAATAGGACTCAGAGAGGACTCTGAGTTCAAAAACAGGAGAAAAAAATTGCAGGTAATGGGTTTTCTACATTCCCATCTGCATGAGGGGGGAATGAGGCTGTTGTAGGGCAGCCAGAGCTCTCTGAGGGGACGGTGGCAGATCCTGGCCTGGCTGCAATTCTCCATCCCAATAATTGCTTGGATGCGATGCCGACCGGCTGGGCCTGCGTTCTCTGTCATTATAAATGTGATTTATTAAATAATGACACTGTGGCAGCAGGGCAGGGACAGCCGCCTATCTGCCCAATAAAGTCACCCCATATTTAATTCTGCAAAAATCCCTTTTCCTGACACTGCCCGTGCTCGGCCACCGCTGGATTTTTTCTGCCTGAGCCACACATTTTATTCCTCTTCCCATTTTAGCTCTGAGTTGCTCTTCTTGAATTGCTCTTGCCCAATGTTCTTGGAGCCAGAAATAGACCCGGGCTTAGCCAGGGTGTGCTCGGGTTTTGCCTCCAAACCATCCTGGCCCGACTCTGCTGCGGTGCCTCGAGCCAACGTCCCGCCTTTGGATGAGCTCCCTGTAGGATATCATCCCCAAAAATGAGCTCCCTGTGGGACATCATCCCCAAAACCAGAGTTTTGGGGTGAGGTCTCCATGGGATATCATCCCCTAAAACAGACTTTGGGGTGAGTTCCCTGCGGGATGTCATCCCCTAAAAGAGAACCTTGGATGAGCTCCCTGAGGGCATCATGCCCTACAGCACACCCAGCTTTGGAGGGACCTGTCCCTCCAAACCCTTGGGTGAACTCCTGATGAGCTCCGAGTCCCTCACCACCCGTTCCTCCTCCAAACCCATCCCAAAGCCCTGCAGCTCTGTGGAACACTCTGGGATGCCCTGATGCCAGGCAAACCCATCCCAAATCCCAGTGGCTCCATGGAACATGCCAGGATGCCCTAACCCAGAACAAACTCATCCCGAATCATGGATGGCCCATGCTGATCAAACCCATCCCAAATCCCTGGCCAGGATGCTCCATGCCAATCAAACCCATCCCAAATCCTTGGCTGTAATGCCCCAATCCAGAGCAAACCCATCCCAAATCCTGGCGGCTCAGTGGAATATGCCAGGATGCCCCGATGCTGATCAAACCCATCCCAAATCCCTGTCTGGGATGCCCCTGTCTGGCCCTCCATCCCAAATCCCCAGCTGGGATGCCCCATGCCAATCAAACCCATCCCAAATCCCTGGCCGGGATGCCCCATGCCAATCAAACCCATCCCAAATCCCTGGCTGGGATGCCCCATGCCCGGCCCTACCGGCGGGTGTCCAGGAAGACCTCGGTGCCCAGCACGCAGACGCCGCGGGCGGCGTGGCTGGTGGACATGGGCACGACGTGACGCGGGGCCATGGCGAGCCGGGCACGGCCGCATGGGCAGGGAGCTCCGCCGGCTGTGCCGGGAAACCAGCAGGACTGGATTAAAAGGCTCGGGAAGGTAACTCCTCCTTCCCGGGATGACGGGGTTCGGCCCGGGGACCCTGGTTCCACCTCCATCCCGAGATGAAGGTGATAGGGCAGCCCCGGGGCGGCTCCAGGGGGACACCAGGTGACAGCCAGCCCTGCTGGATGCTCCTCAGCGGGGGTTTGGGTTTATTCTCCTCTTTTTGTTCCTCCCCAGCTCCATCTCAAACCCCGCAGCTCATGCATTAAACATTCCCACTCCCCCGGCAGCGCAGGGTGGTTGTTTGGGGTTATTACAATGCTGTCATTAAAACCGGGCATTTTCTTTAAAACACCCCAAATTTTCCAGCCGGCCTCTCTCGGCCGGGTGAGTCACGGCCCCGGCTGCAGCAGCAGGGCCATGCCTGAGTACAGCTGAACAAAAGGAAATGTTTGCTCAGGTCGGTCCTTCCCATCCCAACCATCCCGAGGACGGGAGGGACGGGCAGGGAGAACTGGTTATGGGGCAGGCGGGGAAGGGGAAAACACCAACAGCCGACAACCAGAGGCTTCCCAAGGAAACTCAAACTCCTCCGTGTCCCGCTTGGACCTTGAGCTTCAGGGGAGTGGAGGGTTTTCAGGCCGAGATCCCACGGGAAAGATCCTCTTTGCTGGAAGCTGTACGCAGATATCCATGGCTCTCTGAGCCATCCCATCCCGGAGGATTCGCCTGCCTGGGAGCGGGGAAACCCGGCTGGAGCGGGAGGGAGGGAGCCCAGCCTGCTGGGGACAGAGGGAGCAGCTCCAGAGAGTCCCTGTGCCACACAGCTCATCCCAGGAGCAGCTCCAGAGAGTCCCTGTGCCACACAGCTCATCCCAGGAGCAGCTCCAGAGAGTCCCTGTGCCACACAGCTCATCCCAGGGAGCAGCTCCAGAGAGTCCCTGTGCCACACAGCTCATCCCAGGGAGCAGCTCCAGAGGGTCCCTGTGCCACACAGCTCATCCCAGGGAGCAGCTCCAGAGAGTCCCTGTGCCACACAGCTCATCCCAGGGAGCAGCTCCAGAGGGTCCCTTTTAATTTACTTTATATATATATTACTATGTTTTAAAACTTTAAGTTTTCTACTCTGTGATATTATACACTTTTGATTAACTACACACTCATAATCTTAGTGTTATTAAGCAATTTTGGAAGCTTTCTTTATGGCTTTGGGTTAAATGCAGTGTTTTCTTGAGTTAGAGTTTGTGAGTACAAAAGTTTAAAATTCTCAGCATCTGGAACTCCAGCATCTCACAGCTCATCCCCAGGGAATGGAGGGAGCAGCTCCAGAGGGTCCCTGGACCACACAGCTCATCCCCCAGGAACAGGGTGGGATGTGCTCAGGACAGGGAATGGGAAGGATGGGATGTGCTCAGGACAGGGAATGGGAAGGATGGGATGTGTTTGGGACAGGGAATGGGAAGGATGGGATGTGTTTGGGACAGGGAATGGGAAGGATGGGATGTGTTTGGGACAGGGAATGGGAAGGATGGGATGTGCTCAGGACAGGGAATGGGAAGGATGGGATGTGTTTGGGACAGGGAATGGGAAGCAGAGGGCTGGAAAGGGCCAAACCCCCATGGAGAGCAGCAGGAAAGAGCCCACGGGAGCAGGCAGGGCTCAGAGGAGCCAGAGCCAGCACTGCACCAAGCTGCACATCCTCAGCTGCGGGAGCAGGGAATTCCCTGTGGGATCAAACTGCTGGGATGAGCCCAGCCAGGCTCTGGAAAGGGCTCCAGGAAGGGGCTCTGGGACAGGGCTCCCTCCCACTTTAACTGCAGCAACCACCCCCAGCTCCATGTCTCGTACCCCAGAACAGCTTCAGTAACTCGAGGAACCCGGAAGAGCAGCCAGGATGCTCCAGCAGGGAATGCTGGTGGCATTTCCAGGCTCTCCCAAGCCTCACTCGCTGGAGATTGTGGATAAGAGCTCGTTTTCCACAGCCTAGCACCACCCCAACTCCTGGGAATGGTGTTGGCTCTCCAGGCCTTCCTGGGGAGCACAAACCCTGGTGGGTCCCTGGACTGGGAGCTGGAATGGTGGAGGGGCCCCAGAGCAGCATCCCCGCAGAGCCATGGGCCAGGCTCCCCGCTGGAGGCTGCTGGTTGCACTGGTTTGTACTGGGCAGGGGCTGGGGCCGTGCCCGGAGCCTGCTCGGCTGGTTTGGGCTGAGGGATGGACAGGAGCACACCTGGGGCTGGACAGGAGCACACCTGGGGATGGACAGGAGCACACCTGGGGACGGACAGGAGCACACCTGGGGCTGGACAGGAGCACACCTGGGGATGGACAGGAGCACACCTGGGGATGGACAGGAGCACACCTGGGGATGGACAGGAGCACACGTGGGGACGGACAGGAGCACACCTGGGGACGGACAGGAGCACACCTGGGGCTAGGACAGCGGGATTGGGGTGCTCTGTGATCTGCAGGGAGGGGAACTCGGCGCTGTCAGGAGCACAGCAGGAGCTGGGATGGCTGTGCTCCCCAAAATCCAGCGGGATCACATCCCTGGACACAGAGGGGTTGCAAACCCCAAACCCTTCAGGGCTGGGACCTCAGTGCTTGCCAAAATCCAGCGGGATCGCACCCCTGGGCACAGAGGGGACGCAGACCCCAAACCTTCCAGGGCTGGGTGGGTTTTGCAGCTCAGCCCCAGCCCCTTCTGAGCCGCTGCGGATCTCGCCCAGCCCCGAGCACCGGAAGGTTTTTGGGTGGAACCTGCGCTCCCTCCTCTTCCTACAGCAGCTGCCATTGGCTCCAACGCGCCGTGCTCGGGGACAGGAGGGTTTGGGGTCACCCGGCCCCAACGTGCTCAGGGACAGGAGGGTTTGGGGTCACCCGGCCCGGCCGTGCTCGGGGACAGGAGGGTTTGGGGTCACCCGGCCCAGCCATGCTCAGGGACAGGAGGGGTTGGGGTCACCCGGCCCGGCCGGGCTCCGGG